>CAJQUW010002233.1:0-600000 GCA_907163375.1 Prostheceraeus crozeri
TAGCTCGTTTGAAAGCTAAGAGTGAGACAAATTCACTGAAAGAATCGGCTTGTTCCTATCTGTCTTCGTTTAGATGTGAGACGCCATTTAAGATTTTGGGACATTGGTGAAAAACGACAGAGTTAGAATTTGGGACGTTTTGGGCTCTAGCTTCAAAACGAAGCATCGGATTGGAAAACGGATTTCAGATTTGGAATCAGCGTGAAATTCTTTATCTGTATAGTGAGTTTCAAGGCAATCGGCGAGAAAAAAATTTTCAACATTTTTCGAAAAAACGACAGAGTTAGAATTTGGGACGTTTTGGTGTGTAGCGCCCAAACGAAGCATCGGATGAGAAAACGGAGGCCAGATTCGGAATCTACGTGAAATTTTGGGTTAGGAAGGATGTTTCCAGCGAAATCGGAGAGAAAAAATTTTCGGCTGACGTCCCCCCCCCTCTGGACAGCTTGCTTCGATTTTGGCTTCCAGTGGACGGATTTTGTCGTGCGATAGCTCGTTTGAAAGCTAAGAGTGAGACAAATTCAGTGAAACAATCGGCTTGTTCCTATCTGTCTTCGTTCAAAAGTTAGAGCGGTTACAAGATTTTAGGTCGGAGCTCGCTCACCTGAAAAAATCCTAAGTGTCAGAGTGGCTTTGTATGGGTAAAAATTTGAAAATTTTCCAAAGTGTGGAATTTCGACCTGGGACCGTCACCAAAACATTTTTCATCAAATTTTGAAATTTCACTGACGTCCCCCCCCCTCTGGACAGCTTGCTTCGATTTTGGCTTCCAGTGGACGGATTTTGTCGTGCGATAGCTCGTTTGAAAGCTAAGAGTGAGACAAATTCAGTGAAACAATCGGCTTGTTCCTATCTGTCTTCGTTCAAAAGTTAGAGCGGTTACAAGATTTTAGGTCGGAGCTCGCTCACCTGAAAAAATCCTAAGTGTCAGAGTGGCTTTGTATGGGTAAAAATTTGAAAATTTTCCAAAGTGTGGAATTTCGACCTGGGACCGTCACCAAAACATTTTTCATCAAATTTTGAAATTTCACTGACGTCCCCCCCCCCTCTGGACAGCTTGCTTCGATTTTGGCTTCCAGTGGACGGATTTTGTCGTGCGATAGCTCGTTTGAAAGCTAAGAGTGAGACAAATTCAGTGAAACAATCGGCTTGTTCCTATCTGTCTTCGTTCAAAAGTTAGAGCGGTTACAAGATTTTAGGTCGGAGCTCGCTCACCTGAAAAAATCCTAAGTGTCAGAGTGGCTTTGTATGGGTAAAAATTTGAAAATTTTCCAAAGTGTGGAATTTCGACCTGGGACCGTCACCAAAACATTTTTCATCAAATTTTGAAATTTCACTGACGTCCCCCCCCCTCTGGACAGCTTGCTTCGATTTTGGCTTCCAGTGGACGGATTTTGTCGTGCGATAGCTCGTTTGAAAGCTAAGAGTGAGACAAATTCAGTGAAACAATCGGCTTGTTCCTATCTGTCTTCGTTCAAAAGTTAGAGCGGTTACAAGATTTTAGGTCGGAGCTCGCTCACCTGAAAAAATCCTAAGTGTCAGAGTGGCTTTGTATGGGTAAAAATTTGAAAATTTTCCAAAGTGTGGAATTTCGACCTGGGACCGTCACCAAAACATTTTTCATCAAATTTTGAAATTTCACTGACGTCCCCCCCCCTCTGGACAGCTTGCTTCGATTTTGGCTTCCAGTGGACGGATTTTGTCGTGCGATAGCTCGTTTGAAAGCTAAGAGTGAGACAAATTCAGTGAAACAATCGGCTTGTTCCTATCTGTCTTCGTTCAAAAGTTAGAGCGGTTACAAGATTTTAGGTCGGAGCTCGCTCACCTGAAAAAATCCTAAGTGTCAGAGTGGCTTTGTATGGGTAAAAATTTGAAAATTTTCCAAAGTGTGGAATTTCGACCTGGGACCGTCACCAAAACATTTTTCATCAAATTTTGAAATTTCACTGACGTCCCCCCCCCTCTGGACAGCTTGCTTCGATTTTGGCTTCCAGTGGACGGATTTTGTCGTGCGATAGCTCGTTTGAAAGCTAAGAGTGAGACAAATTCAGTGAAACAATCGGCTTGTTCCTATCTGTCTTCGTTCAAAAGTTAGAGCGGTTACAAGATTTTAGGTCGGAGCTCGCTCACCTGAAAAAATCCTAAGTGTCAGAGTGGCTTTGTATGGGTAAAAATTTGAAAATTTTCCAAAGTGTGGAATTTCGACCTGGGACCGTCACCAAAACATTTTTCATCAAATTTTGAAATTTCACTGACGTCCCCCCCCCTCTTATCGATTGCATATTCACAGGGTATATAAGAACGGGATCGGGAGAGGAATTTCACTAAGTTGAGAAACTGACTACAGGTAAGTCGTTTCTCTTGAGGTCCGATATCGGACTTCTGACTTTACATTGCTGATATCAGCTAAGGTGTCAGACTTATAGGTTAGTCAGTATAGCATGACTGACCATTTGATGATAGTAGGCCGAAATCTTCAAACGGCTATAACTTTGCTTCTACAAGTCCTTTAGACTTGATTCAAAAAACATTCGACAGCGTTTGCTATGCTGAAGGTGACAGACTACTTATAAACGTTTTATGAGTAGTACTAAAATACTGAAAAATTTAAATTCATATTTAATGATAATAATTAAAGTTTTTGAATAAAAAGCAGTCGTTTATGAGTCTCTGTGACTTGGGTCGTTTCCTCTTGTAAATAACTCCACCGGTTTTCATGTCAAAACTGGGGCCCGGATACCAACACAGTGATATGACGCACGCTCTGTCCGATCGAGGTTGGATTTGTGGGTCGAGGCCTTGGAGCTGGGATAAGATCCCCTCTGAGTAATGCCTGTAACGGATTCAAGAGCTTAACACCCAAACGGTTGCTGACTTGCTATCAAATGTTTGGTGACTTAGTCTTTCAATGCATATCAGCAAGTAGTATCCTATAAACACTTGCTATCAAATTTTACTCTATCTTTACAGAATTATCATGACGAAAGCGAGTAACGCCAAGATGCTAGTGGGCAAGTGCAGTTGTGGCAAGATTGCTAGAGGTAGCGAACTCAAGAAACATTTAAAAGAAAAAGAGGGACGATGGGCCATGAGAGGAAAGTGATGTTGAGGTTGTGTGTGTCTTGTCGGAAATGTGTGATGGGGGATGAGAAGGAATTTATGAAGGTGCATTTGCAGTGTGAGAGTGGGAACATCGGAGAGAAGGGGTTCAAGGCATGGTTTGAGGGAGAGTTGTTGGAGAGGGAAGAGGTGACAAAGGCGGTGGCAACGATACAGGACGTGATTGGGGAGAAAGTGGTGAGGAATGCGAGTGAGGGGAGTTCGAGTGATGGGAGTTCGAATGAGGAAGTTGAGTTGAGAGCGAATATGAAGAAGAAGGATGATGTTGATTTGGATGCGGTGATGGAAGATTTGTTTGGGGACATAGCGGATTTGAAGGAAGAGTGGGAGGGGGAGGAAGTGGCTAAGCCGATGGCAGCGTCATCGCCACGGCAGCAAGAGGCGTATGACACGGAGGTATTTGTGAGAATGAAGGATCGTGTGATGGCTTTGGAAAGTAATAATAGAAAAGTTTTGAAGGAGAATGAAGAGCTGAAGGTGAAGGTTGAGGGGTATAGGGCAACAAGGGAAGAGTTGGAGAGCTTGAGAAAGAAGGAGAAGGAATGGATGGCGGAAAGGAGCGAGTTGATGAGGAAGGCAGGTTTGGTGGAGAGTTTGCAGGCGAGTGTGTCGAGGAAGGATGAAGAGATAGAGCGGATGCGAAGCGTGGTGAAGGAGACGGAGGAGGTGAAGGTTATTAATAAGAGGTTGACGGGTGAAGTGGAGCGACTGCATGAGCGTTTGAAGTGTCGAAAAAGGAGAGTGTATGAAGTCCATCTTCCCCTCTTTGAGAACAATGTATGCGACGCCCCAACCATCACGGATGATCCCAACGTGACACAGCAGTGTTATGAGGGCGACGGAGTCCGATGTCTCCACATGAGTATGGACGTTACCGGCCAGCTTGAAGACTTCGTCGTCCGAAAAGTTCGGAAGAAAGTTCCCAGTAAGCTTCCTCAACATGATCATTTTTGTAGCTCATCTAATCTCCTATTCTTTTTCTTTCAGAGTTTTTGCAGAAGTGAGAGGAGTGTCGGTGGACGGAGAACGACCCATGGGCTCTTTTAAGGGCCAACCTTCTAATGCAGCTAAAGCGGTCCCAAGCCCGCCACATATCCTCGGATATGGAATGCAGAGGGGAAGAAAAATAATGAATGGAATGAAATGGGAGGACACTCACGCGCCACACGCAACATAACACACTTCTCTCTTCCGTAGTCTAACAAGCTCTTTACACATGGATCGCAGTCGATTGCTATCCCTGTATCAGAAGTGTAAGCTATCTTAATTTTATTTGACACTATTTCATCTATCATCATCGTCCATATGAAATGTTTTAAGATTTACAAGTTAGACTAAGCGTGCTACTATTTCCAAATGAAAATGTATACATGGTTAAATCATCCACTTAACCCCATCCGTAGTCTAACAAGCTCTTTACACATGGATCGCAGTCGATTGCTATCCCTGTATCAGAAGTGTAAGCTATCTTAATTTTATTTGACACTATTTCATCTATCATCATCGTCCATATGAAATGTTTTAAGATTTACAAGTTAGACTAAGCGTGCTACTATTTCCAAATGAAAATGTATACATGGTTAAATCATCCACTGAAGCCCCATTCAAGTACGTCAGTATGAAAGCAAAGATAATACGAAATAAAAATTTATTATGGCATGTATTTCAAAAGGTCTTCATCGTCAATATCGTCCCAGAGTCTGGCTTCACATAGATAACAAAAACAGTTCAGTTGCTTTAATCGTTCTTCCACTGCGAGCCTCACTTTATCAATATACTCCCACTCTGCCATAGTTCGTGGCTGGGAGTTAGGGGTGTACCACTCCCATAATTGGTGGAGGAATTTCGTGCTGGTGATCTCCATCACATCGTCAGTATCGTACTGGAGATACTTCCACCTCACGCCTGTTAAGTCGGGACACTCCTTCTCACATACACTCTCCTCTTCCTCATCCGCTGGTAATGATAACTTCCTGATATTGTCCAGTTGGTACACCTTCTCCACCTTCGCCTTTCTTGGAGCGTTTGGTGTAACGAGCGCCTTTGGTGTTGAGCATGGAGAAGAGAATTTTGTGTTTGATGTTGTCGGAGGGCTTGTCATGTTGACTGTGAATAATGACTTTGAAATGTTTTCTAATTCTTAAGTATCAACAAGCAACCAATCAGAATGAACATCCAATGAATGAAGAGAATGAAAGTATATAAGCAAAGTGACATCCGTATCATTTCACTCTGTCTTTGAGACGCATAAGTGAACTGTTGTCTAGCGAATTCTGTATTTGAGGCGTACAAGTGAACTGCTCTTTAGTGAATTCCAAATTTGAGTGAAGTCTCTATCTTGTTCAAGTATCAAGCTTAAACATAATTTCGTTCAAATGGTAAGTTGAAAATTTCCTCTCTCATCTCCCTCAAACGTGTGGCTAATAGCATCTTCCTCAATTTCAGGCATCAACTTCATCACCAACACCCTCCCTTCTCGAGGAAAGTTTAGAGTTGTTGAGTCAAGGTAGGTTGTAACAATATACTGACACTTGAACAGAGATGAAAGAATGATTTCTCTTTCAGGTGATACCAGTTCCATCTCGTGCGAGTCCATATCAACATTGTCGCGGGAATGCGACGATCGGCAATGTGCTGACTGTGGACACATCTTCACGAGGAAGCGTGATCTCACCCGACACATCAAGCGAGGTGTTTGTCGACCTAAGCCGGCATCAATCTCCGAAGGTAGGGATGATTCTGTTAACGATGTCTCCTTTTCTTGCGACTTGTGCGCTCAGTCTTTCGAGACACGTTTTGAACTATCTTCGCACAGACTTCAACATACACACGCGAACGATACCTACACCAACGGTACCTCCTCTATCCGACTCACTGAAGTGTCCATAAATAATTTAGTGAGGAACTACCAGATGGACTCCTCAGAAACCATTGCTAACTTTGAGGAATGGTTTCATCAAAATTCATCATTGATAGAAGCGCTCTTCAACAATTTAGACAATTTTAGGATGAAGGCGCTCATCTATCTTAAAATAAAATATGTAAAAATCGACCACCATACTGGACAAATAATAGAGAGGTTGGAGTTTCACATACCCTCCTCTCCTGCAACCGAAGTTGTAGACTGTGAGTCTTGGATAAATTTTCATATCCAAGGGTTAAAATTAAATATAGATAAATTTAACGAGCGTGATAGTGGACTCGTTTTTGATGGTATTGAGACCGCCATGATTAAAATCAGTTTATTAGGAAATCATAGTGGTCGAGGCTCCTTTAAACTTCCGAAAAATTTAAGAAATAAAGCAGCAGTCATTTCTGTAGATTGCGAATCGCAATGTTTTAAGTATGCCGTCCTCTCCATTCTCCACTATAATGATGTGCAGAATAGTCGATACCGCAAGAGTAAGTATCAACAGTGGGAGAATGAATTAAACTTCGATGACTGTAATAGTGACGATATGAAAATTAAAGATATAGAAAAATTTGAAAAATTGAACAACATCAAAATAGTTCTCCATGTTTGGGAAAAAGGATTGAAGGGTGTGCGCTACAACTCGCGTTCGAGTTGTTATGAACGTACAGTAAACCTGTTATTAGTAAAACAGGATGATAGTGAGGAATGGCACTACTGCGGTATTCCCAAAATCTCTCGCTTATACCACCACTTAGAAAACTCTAGTAGAGAGTTATATTACTGCGACAGATGTATTCGCCACTTTAGGAGGAAAACTAAATTTGAAACTCATTACGAATGGTGTAAGCGAGGTAAACTGCAAATGGAGCGCATGCCCAAAGATAAGGAGTTTTCATATAGAGAGAATGGTGATGAATTAAGTCCTCTTCGTGTCATCTATGCTGACATCGAATGTTATATCGATGATAACATCCATCGACCAGCAGCCATTTCCTGCTATGAAGTATGGCATGATCACTTTAGGAGTAGGCAAAATAAAATGCGCGTCTGGCAAGGTGAGGATTGTATTTACCAATTCCTACAATTCCTCGAACAGGCTGTAAAATTTCAACAAAAACATGATGGTGAACTCTATCGCAGATCATTGCATATGACAGCAGATGATCAAGCAAAATTTGATAGTTGCAACATTTGCCCCAAATGTAGGAAAACATTTGACGATGATAAGATTAAGAAAGTGCGCGACCATGATCACATCACTGCTAAATTTAGAAACGCACTCTGTTCAAAATGCAATTTTTCACTTAGGATGAAACGGCGTACATTACCCGTCATTTTCCATAATTTCAAGGGCTACGACAGCCATATGATAATAAAAGGAGGTTTAGGTCAAATGAAAGAGTGGAAGCTTGATGTAATAGCGCAAACGAGAGAGAAGTTTATGGCCATGACAGCAAAAGTGCCTGTCGATAAAACTAAAGAAAATAAGACGGTCTATTTTGATATAAAATTTTTAGATTCCTACCAATTTATGACTGCATCACTGGCCTCTCTCGTGCAAAATCTAAAGTCTCTTCCACTAACACAAAATCTTAAGAAACAATACCCAAATCTAACCGATGAAGTCATCACACGGAAAGGAGTCTTTCCATATGCATATTTTGATGCGATTAGTAAACTCGGCGAGACTTCTCTTCCGCCCATAGATAAATTTAAAAATGATTTGACCGGCGCAGAATGTAAGACCGAAGATTATGATCATGCACAAGATGCATGGATAAAATTTGACTGCCATACATTTGGCGAATATATGATTGCCTACCTTAAGTTAGATGTATTTTTGCTGGCTGATGTATTTCAGGAGTTTCGACGAGTGGCATTAGAAGAAGATAAGTTAGATCCCGTCCACTTTGTCAGTCTGCCAGCCATGTCATTTAAGTCTGCTTTTAAAATGACTGGTGAGACCATTCATCTCTTACAAGATCCAGAGATGTATAATTTATTTGAGCGAGGAATTCGCGGTGGTCTCACATTTGTAAATAAACATAGGTTAAAATCTGAAACAGTAGGCAATGACCAGACTCATCTGAAGTATTATGACCAAAATAATTTGTATGGTAGTTCATTATCCAAACCGCTACCTCACTCTGAGTTTAGCTGGTTAGATGATAGTGATATTCAACATTTCTCCAACCCTTCTAACATACTAGCAATTCCAGATGAAGGTGATTGGGGATATTATTTTGAGATAGATCTAATCTATCCAAATAATATTAAACATAAAACCGTAGATTTTCCACTCGCACCCGAATCAGGTGAAGTGAGTAAAGATATGTTTTCCGACTTTATGAAACAATTTCATAAAGATTTAGAATCATGTGGACAACCCGACTATAAGCCTTGTCGCAAACTTTTACTCACCCAGTATGATAAAGAAAACTATCTAGTCCACTTTAGCATCTTAAAATTTTATTTAGAAATGGGTATGATTTTAAAAAGAGTTCACCGCATTATTAAATTTAGACAGAAAGCCTTCCTCAAGCCATATATTGATAGCAACAGCCAGAAACGTGCACTAGCCCAAAATAACTTTGAAAAAGATTTTTATAAATATAAGAACAACAGTCTATTTGGTAAGACGATGGAGGATGTTAGAAAGCGCGTAAACTACAAACTAGTTAATGATGATCAAAAGTATCACAAATTGACCTCATCACCTCTATTCATCGATAGAGACATTATCGATGAGGACCTTATAGGTGTTAAAATGATAAAATCTGAAGTTGAGTTGTGCAAACCCATCTATATTGGTCAAGCTGTACTAGATTATTCTAAGCTTGAAATGTACCAACTCTTTTATAAAATACTAAAACCATGTCCTCTCGTAAAAGAGGTTCGTTTGTTGGGTGGTGATACAGATAGTTTCTTCTTAGGTATTACCACTCAAAAAGATTTAAATTTCAATGAAGTAGGAAAATCTTTGGAAAGATATTTTGATACATCAAATTATCCTGCTGATCATCCACTCTACTCCATCAAAAATAAGGCAAAACTTGGCTGCTTTAAGGATGAGACAGCAGGGAAGGAAATAGATGAAATGATTCTCCTCCGTCCAAAAATGTATTCTATGAAATTAAAGGATAGTGATGATAGCATTAAGCGCGCTAAAGGCATATCAAAATCCATTGTGCAAAATATGAAACATAAGAATTTCAGGAAAGCCTATAGAAATAAAAATATAACGTTTGTCAATATGACAATCTTAAAATCTAAGTCGCATGAGATCAAAACTCATACTTTTAGGAAACGGGCGCTTTCAGCATGGGAGGATAAGAGGTGCTGGTTAGAACACAACATATCTCTTCCACATGGACATCCTGACACAAACATACCACCACCCAAAAGAATTAAACTCACACTACCACATTCAGGAGACGTCTTAGCATAATCATCCTTAACTTAGTATTTTGATGTTGATTTCTGTAGATAAACATTGTTGTTTTATGTATCGCATGAGATTGTTTTTTCCTTGTGAATATGTGTCCACATCTGTACATTCCCCATGTGATGACTTTTCCACTGAAAGACATTTTTCCTATCCCTGTATATTTCCACCCTTCACGAAGTAAAAAGACTTTTTGTATATAACAATGTTTATTGAAGTGCGCTCATGTATATATTTTCAGTGGATGTTGTATAAAGTCTATTGCTTCACATTCATGTACATATTTCAATAAACATATCACAATGACTTCACTTTGTTTTCCGAAACACTAACGTTATGAGGGATTTAGTATCTTTCACATGGATGCACTCTTGTAAACCATTGGTAATTTTGATAGCAATAGAGGGTATAGTTTGTTTGACGACGGGATGATAGAAAATAGATTCAAACATCTTCTCGACTATTCCATATGAAGCGTCTTTATCATGAATGAAATCACGTAAAATGTATTCTTTTTTCTCACCAACAGAAATAGGTAGAATCAAATCACTTTGAATGTAAAGGTGCTGTTCATGTTTATCAAGTGTCATTGGTGTTTCTATACCAATCGTATGCGCAGCAGCAAACACTGTTTGTAGCATTGAAAAACCAAAGAGTTTTTTCAAATTTTTACTCAATTGACATTGAATGTCATCACCCAGTTTCAGAACAACGCGTTGATTTTCAATTGAAAACGAAATGTGGTGTGTCTTTACATCATATTTACTTTTCATCACATGCTTCAACTTCTGTTGTATATAAGGATTTACTACATGAATGAAGCTTTCAACTGTATGATATAGACGCGGCATTATATTGATAGCAACTTTAGATTCTTCATAAGACTGGTAAATTTTCTTGATGCGATCGCCATAGATGTCCACCCACCATTCATCATTAACTGAATCAGCTTTAGTGTGATATTCATGAGAAGCATACACCACACCGCTTCCAATAATAGGTGTATAATGTCTTACAAAATGACGCAAGGTTGGAGAGAAATAAACTGTAAGTTTGTCATTATATTTCTGAATAACCAACTTATTTTTGTCCGCCATAATTTTTTCTCCATACTTCTTACCCACAGTCTCATTCCATCGTTTTACTAACTCAATAAGTGATAAAGGTTGAACACCACGCTTTTTCAAAATGATGCGTTCTTCGCATTCTACAACATCTTCATCAAATATTTTAAATCTATAATGAAATTTGTTGATTCGATTTGAATAAACTTTTCTAACATTTGCAGTAGCAATTGACGTTAGATGTAGTCCATGACCAAAACCAAGATGCGGATAGAATTCACTATCCAACCTCAGCGTAAGACCTTTAGTAAAAGAATGAAAGCGGAGGAACTGTCTCCCACTCCAATGATAGATAGTAAACTCATAAGCTTTCTGATTTTTATTCTTCATGATGGAAGTATTACCACTGTTGAATGCCTTAATAATTTTCTCATTCCCAAATGGCTCATAAGAATCTGATTTTATCTGAATCCATTCATAGTTCCATTTTCCATCTGATGTTAAATTGTATGGGAAGTGGAATGCATTATTCATCGTTATTCCATCATGGGTGCGAGGAGTCAATATCATTTCTTCCAAATCATTCACATTCTGAATATTGCTATCATAGCAAATACTAGAAACGCCAACCTCCCATTCACCTTCTAAATGCAGTGGCCGATTTAATTCTACTCGATAGTCTGATGGTTTATTTTTGGGAAATTTATTCATAGAAGCATTACTGGGCAAGTAGATTAGAAACGAGTCCTTATTTTCACTTTCCATATTATTCACATTGGAAAAATATAATAGCATACTTTTGCATTAACTCTTCATTCGGAAATGGAGTGTAATACTTGTCACAGCATCTTTATGAAAAGGAATCAACGCACCAGCATCATCATAAATGGCAATATCAATTTGTGGGATGTAGTTTGATTTCAGCTTTGTATAATGCACTTTCTTGAAAGTATGCTCAGATAAAATACTGCAGCTTTTTGGCTGGTATGGTATCATTGCTAGCAATGGAGCTTCAACATCTCCCACACGTACATCTTCACCAATATTGGAATATATCTGAAAATAGTTAATACGACGCGATAGCGACATGTCTGCGCTAGCTTTGGTTACAGTACCACTTTTAAAGATATTTTGATCAAAACCCAAAATGTCCATTAGAGTTTTATCCATAATTAGTTCAATACCTTTTCCATTTATAGTGAGAGACAAAGTACCTTCTTTTTCAGAAAATGAAATATGTTGCTCATTAATCACTTCATTTAAATAATCTACAACCAATTTAACCGAAGTAATAATGCGAGGCATCAACACTCTTGTTTCATGTAAGAAACCACCAAAAGGCTCTACACACTTTCTGTATAAAGATACGGCCCATTCTGTATCAAATTGATTTGGCCTTTCACATGGTAAATGTTGCATATCAGATTTTCCATGAACAGCTGCAGAACGATGTCGTAAGAACTGATGAAAATCTTTTGAACAAACTAATACTAGATCATCATCATTTAATTTGCTTATTGCAATATGATTAGATGATTTGATATAAGTCAATGTTGCCACTTGTTTACCATCAACTCGAAGGAGATAATTAAATTTCTTCAATAATGTTTCAGGAGTCATGTTTGTCTTTCTTGGCTTAATCACAATCTTCTTCACCAACGTCTTCTCATTTCTTGGAATAAGATCTACATAATAAGCTTCCTCTCGATATATTAACTGTTTATGACCACTTATGTGGTAATTAACGTTAAAATTATCATAGCTTGTTAAGGCGCTAGCGAGGTAGCCTAAATCATTTCTTAAACTTGGACTTAAACCAACAATCCAATCTTTCTCAACTACATGATGTACATAATTATAATCATCATTGTGCGGAGTAAATTGGACAATATGTTTACACGCTTTATTCAAGAAATCATATATAAACTTTTTACATGATAAGAGATCTTTCTTTGACCACTGTGGAATGTATACTCGGCACCCCTTTTCACATTGATAAGCAGCTGTACGCCTCATATTAATAGTCATCACCTCATGATCAAAAGTATAGACACAGTTGCTATAAACAAGTTGAGTGACACCCACTTCCCAATTCCCATTTAGCTGTTGTGCATGATCAATGGGAGTAGAAAAGAGTGCGGCTCGATTACTAGTAAATCTCTTTGTAGCCGCATTGCTAAGCAAAATATGATAAAACGACATTTTTATATTGCTAATCTGCAACTTTGCATAACATCATGAAGACTTGGATTTTGGACTCTCTACAATATATCAGAGTTGATCGTGATGGAAACGTACATTTCAAAAATTCTCATGGTCATACATCAAGAGGAATTACATTAACATGGCGACAATTTGTCAACCTCAATGATATCATGAGGGATTTGGAATATTTTGAAACATTAAGATTCATCTCCTTGGGTGATCAAGTTTGGCTTCAACATTACAGAAATGAAATTCAAATCTACCATTCTCATTCCGCAAACTGTTTCTCATTTCGCAAATACAATTGGGAGAAGTATAGAAGATACATACATCGCTCCATCATGACATTTATTCGTCGTGAGTTCATCGCCCTACTATGCAAATCTTAATCAGATATGATTACCACGCACCATGAGTTGGAAATTAGATTCCCTACAACGTATTGAAACGGATCATGATCGAAACGTCTATTTCAAAGATTCAACTGGAAATGTGAGAAGAGAGTTTGCTTTATCTTATCGTCATTTTCAATCTCTACATCATATCATGAAGGACTTGAAATACTTCTATATGAAAAGACATTCACGTATTGGAAATCGCATCTGGCTGCGCGTCAACAATCGGCGAATTCAACTCTATCATTCCCAACTTCATACTAACTTCACATTTCATCAAGGTAGTTGGGAAAAGTATAAAAGGAAGGTACATCGCTCAATTTACTCATTCTTTCATCATGAAGCGCCATCGCTACACCATCGTCAACATTCTCCGTCGCTTCAGACTCTACACCAAAATCGATCTCACAACATTACGCCAACAGCTTCCAAACAGCAAGTATTACCCGGGCCGTCCTCAAATGTTAGTGGTGAAGATGAACAATTCACGGAATCTTCAACTCTTCCCAAATGGGACTGTACAGATTCTCGGCGCCCTTTCTCATTCATCGGCGCAGTCAATGCGCTTAGAGCTACAAAGACTACTACGTCGGATATGGAAGAGGGAGAGGTGTGTGATGTCGAATCTGACTGTGGACAATATGGTGATCTCTACTCAATTGAGTGACAGTCTATCATTTTTGAAGATTCGTACCAGCAGTTACAGTTTGTGTTATGAACCCGAACTTTTTCCTGCCGCTCTCATTAGTTGTTGGTTGCCTGTGCATGTGGCAATCTTTCATAATAGTAAAGTGATCATTACTGGACTAAAATCTCATGAACAAGCAAATATGATCCTAGACTATCTCATTGAGTATGTACGTACCCAGCGGATTGTAAAATAAAAAACAATTTTTTCCAACATGATGTTTTTATTTCAAATCATGATAGAACTTACAAATCATTTTTTCATTAGAGGATGGATTACATGAAAAGTTTTGAATAATAGATGCAAATCGAGATACATGTAAACGTTTTAAGATGAAGTACAGTACAAAAGCACCACACGTTGATGAAAGTGGATGTTGTAGTATGCGTTCATTTCGCTGATATTGACGCGTATGTTTTCTCAACCACTGCTGTGTTGGTATATTTGGAGGTTGAGCAAGAGAGTCAAATAGTTCACCACGTCGGTCTTCTCCAATAAAGATCGCTTTCCAATGCTCACCGCCTAAATTCTGTGAATGAGTGTTTAGCACAATAAAGATGGGATAGTGATTTACTGCAGGTGGTAAGGTATCGAGTGAATAGACATTATCGAAAGCTTTCAACGTCGCTTCGTCTGCATTACGCTGCACTTTAGTCTTAATATCGTCAGCAGTCAACCAACTCATTAACGATTATACTGAAGAATCACGTCACGATACTTTGTAATTTCAATATTTGAATCGAAGACTGCATAAATTAATACATTGATCGTCTCAGGTAGTGTTCTTTTGAACGTTAAATCCAAACGAATATTATGAGGCACGTTCGCTTGACGATAGGGTGCACTAATATCGCTGTCAGCAGTCAAATCAAATGCATAAATAGTATATCCACTCTTAAACTCTTTCATAGTCAGTCCGTTGGTGTCATCCGTATTGTAAAAGCCAAAAACATCCATAAAATCAACATAACTGCGCATAAATTGATCTGAAGCAAAATCTGGTTTGTAGGGTGGACCAGGATGACTCACACCATTTACACGTAAAGCAATTTCACTTAACTGATTGTGTTTAAAATTGAAAGGATTCTTCTTTATATTACCATTAAATGCATCATTTTCAACCATTGCCACCATGAGGAGCTTCGGTGCTTCCGATGGAAAGAGGCCATCTTTCATGAAACTCTTTTGATCTTTCGGAATTGTAAAGGTGAGAAGCTTTGTATGCTGAATGGGGTAAATGGCATTTTGGCGGTTAAGGCCTTCAGCATGCCCTCTAATGACACTTGGATTCGGTACTACTCGACGAATGTAAAGTGCAATATCTTCCACATGAATTCTAAAATTGTCAACTTTAGCAAATGCATTCAGCGCAAATTCAGGCTTATTCAATGTCAGCTTGAGTCGCATGCTGGTATTACACAGTAAAAACTTTGACTGTCTAAAGAAGTCTAAATTCAGCGGACCATATAGCTGACATACTCTACTATCTTTAATCATAGCAGATCGCTTTACAAAGCCACTGTTTGTTTCAACATCAAATTTTCCTGCTTCATCTCTGTACCATCCCATGGCTTCCATATGACTTTTTTGTGCTGCTGGATGAAACTGTGATACATGATTGAAATATGATTTATAGGGATAATCGCTTTGACCACCTTCCACTTGCTGCTCTCCAATCGTTAGAGAAACATCACGAAGTAATGTAGTCAATGGTAAATTGTTCAGTCCAACTTTATGTGCATCGTCAATAGCAGTTCCATCTACTTGCTGAATTCTAAACCTCAAATCAAGCATCGCATAACTCAAATCTATGTAGTCATCACTACCACCAGGAATAACAAATTCAATGGGGCCAGCATTCTCAGCTGTTCGAGGATGATAATCTACAATACTTGAACTAAGAATATCTGTCTGTATGGCTTGTTGATCGAACAAACAAAAACCGGAAGTTTTACACTCCATGATTAGAAGTTATAGCAGCGTCGTCGTTTAGCGCCTGATGAATGATTAGAGCCTCTGCGACGTTTGCGTGAATGCCTTTTGACTGAAGATCGCACCTTACCAGCTCCGCGATGTTTCCTCCTTCCTTTATTCATTCGTTTAGGTGATTTCTTTCCTTGAGTAACACCAGCAATGGTCTGCTTCAATGTTTTTAAACCGCGTTCCTTCCCACGATTCAACAAACTGCTCTTAAAACTTCTACCTCTGGAAAGATCACTAGCAACATCACCAGCAAAGCCAACGGCATTACTTAAAACATTTCGTTTTAAAGATCTACCGACATTGGATATGAGAGGTGCTACAACAGATTTCAGTGCACCAAGTATGCTACCTCCACGTTGGCGGCGAGCACCGATGTAAATTTGTCCTCCGCCACTTACATAGGAGGGTCGTGAATAAAATGAGGCAGTTGGATTCATAGCTCAAACCCTAAACATTGTTAGTTACAACTTTGCATGAATCACTGTCGATCACTTAGATGAAAGATGTCGGCACGACGCATCCAAGAGTTCATACTTGAAGGATAACCAGTCCATTTAACAAGACACCATTCTTCACCTTGCCGTTTTTTACATCGAATGATTTTCTCTACCAAATATGTTTCACTTTCAGTGACTACCTCAATCTCATCGCGGTAAAAGCTACCCTCAATTTCTTCATTATCGTAATCTTTCAACTTGTAGGTGGTCGGAGAGTCTTTTTGATTAATCCTTGATACTGTAAATACCTCCTCTGTCCAATTCGGAAGGTACCCTTTAGCAAAAACACTTTTCACTTTTGAGATACGAACTTTATCGCCAATTTTCACATCACTTTTCACATGAGTGCGTTTACGTTGGAATGATTCGCGCACTTTATCTACATTGTCAGCATTTACATCTACTGGTCTGAGTCCAATAGAACGATGGATAGAGTGATTGTAGGCATGGAGTGTATCTTGTAGAACCTTTGTCCAATTTTGTGTCAAGTTGGCAGTAAAATGTCGCCACAAGCGATTTTTTAATGTGCGATTAAAACGTTCAACGAGTGCAGCTTTATAAGCGCTCTTTACACTAAACAACTCAATGTCATGCCTCTCAAATAATCTTGTCACATGCTGATTTTCAAACTCTTTTCCTTGATCACTCTGAATTCTTTTTGGAATGCGACCTTCTCGAAAAATTGTTTGGAATGCTTTTGCTACTCCTTTCCCTTCTTTAGTTTTTAAAGGTTGAGCCCACGCATAACGCGAGAAAATATCAATGACGGTTAAAATAAAATTATTGCCCGAGTTATGTTTTGAAATGGAGGCAACATCGCACAAATCTGCTTGCCACTGTTCATCGATGTCATGAACAATATAATGGCGGGTGCGGTACTTCTTTTTCGCTTGTTTGTGGAGTGTATAGGTAGCCTGACCCTTTAACCATCGTTTCACTTGTGATTGTGGAAGACCACTCGCTTTTGATAATTTCTTGATAGATGCAAATCCTGCCGGATGTTTTACATCATAATAGATTGACTTCAAACGTTCAGTCGATGACGGCTGACTCTTTTTCCTCCTTCTCATCTTTTTTTCTTTCTTGCCTTTCTACATTTACAACAACTGCAGCATTTAGCTTTAGCGGTTTTGCGATCGTGTTCACATTGCTTAGGGGTTTCATTATGAGAGCTGGCGCAGCAAGTGCAAGTGACAACGACATTCACCTCTGGCGGCTCATTACATGGCAAGCAACACATCTGCTTCATATTAATAGTCTGAGAACATGTATTTCCTAGGAGGAGCTGTTTTACGTTTTCCTTTTACCAGTTTTAGTGGCGATGTAGATCTACGTCGAGTTCTTCCTCTTGTTTGCTTAGTGAGTGTGGGAGGGGATGTAGCAGGTGACGTCTTAAACCAATTTGTTGGCATTTTCATCGCCTGAAGCATTGGAGTAGTAGCCACTGTTGAATCAAGTTCTTTCAATGTCTCATTATTTAAAGCAAATTTTGGCACATTATGCTTTTTCAATAGTTTAAGAAAGTATGACCAACCAGGTAGAACATAGCCCTGACGGCGCTTTCTACGTGTCGCATACTGAATCAAGTCTTCATAACGTGAAGCATCAATCACTTTATTTTCATCTGTAATGATTTCTCCTCTATCATTTACATTGAGATGGGGTTCAATACTGTTGAAAAGAGATATGGCATGTGCGCGAGATGCTAAAGGTGTAGCAGTCGATACAGAGTCACGCATCTTATTCTTCAAGTTTTTCAATTGCTCAACAGTTTCCGATTGTAATAATACAGCACGATGTGGATCTTTGATGTGAACATTTTGCTGATAATCTATTTCTTTCCTATACATTTGATTTGCAAGAGGTTGCTTTACTTGCTGCATGGCTGTCAATTGTACATATTCATCCTGAGGAATAACAATCATGCGAGAATAAGAACTCATAGTTTGTAGATAATCATGGGAGTTTTCAAAATATCACTTCGAAATCTAAATTCTTCCGGACACTCTTGCGTAAAGTCAATGAATAAGTAACCGTATGGTTTTTCAGTAGCTGCTTGAAAAATTTCAATTAAGGCTTTTGATCCTCTGGGTGCAACTTGTCGCGCTAAAATTTCAAATTGACTTTTATCTCGCGGATTCTTGAAAATAGCATAATAGTGTGTATTCAGGTTTCGTGTACGAGCTTCTTTTCCATCAGGAAACAAATTTTGTGTAATATAGATGATAAAACACCTTTTATGGTGTGCTGCGCGAGTGAACATATCTGTAACATCTTTTGAATTCTTACTTTCTTTTAATAAATCATCCAATACAACAACATCATTAGACTGAAGTTTATCCACTGGAATAATTCCTTCATGTCGAATAAAGTTGCGACTTTGCAATTCCTGAAACAGCGACGGTTGATAAATACCATAACACCAAATCACTCGATTGATAGGTTCCTTAAACAACTCCCTTCTTTTATCCAATAAATTCAGCGTGAAAACAGTTTTACCTGCATGAGATGGACCTGATACAGTCAGAACTTTATCACATTGAAGTCTGAAATCCATTTTATTACTTTGAGACTCAACATTTGCATAATTAACGCTTAGAGCCAAAGATATTTCCCAATAGGTTGCCCACGGCAGGAGCTATCATTGGAAGTATTGCTGAAAGGAAACCGCCCTTTTGTGTTAGAGTTTTCCTCTTTCTTTGAAGGGCGACTTTAGGATTGGAGATGAAACGCAATTTCGTAGCATATCGCTTAAGTAACTTTCGTTGTTTTGGCGCTAATTTCTTCGTCCTCAACTTCCTCACATGAGAAATAATTTCACAAATGAATTTATCGTTAGCATGTCGTATAGCATTGTATCGCTGATTTGCTTTCATTCGTCGGAGAGCTTGAATGGCTGAAGAAAACTTTTGACTTTTACGTTTCGTCATTTTACGTTTCGCCATTTTCCGTGTTAGTCTTTGCTAAAACCTATCTTTACCACATTTGCATAGGTACTAACTATTGCGACATAAGTGACACTCGAAATGAGCAATGTCACAGTGGTTACATTGGCAAAGTTGAATGCAATTACGTATGAAACAGCGTTGACAAAAAGCATGCTTACATCTCTTGAAGATGCGCTTTTCATTTCCATCCTTTCGCTTACATACATCGCAACACATAGTTTCACCGTTACTGATGTCTATAGCAAGTCTTTTTGAAGATATGAATTTGCTAGCCTTTTCTAAATAATAGACGCATGTACAGAAGGAATATACTTCGAGAGTGAGCAGACATAGCTCGAAAACCAGTTGTGCTACAATCAAGTACCACTGCATTTTCAATTTTTCTTTATGGAAAGTTGAATGTGAATATCTGAAATCGCTTCAATCACTAGACTGCTACCATGATGGTTAAATGCGTTAAGACGTTCAGCAATTTTTATCATATGTCTTTTAAAAAATTCTTCGGGGTGATCTACCACTTCCATTGAATAAGAAGCAAAATGGAAAGAGCGACTTTCCACCTCTTCCTTTCCAAAATGACTAAACTTAATTTTCGCAACTAATCGCGCCATGACAATGCTATCAGAGAATGTATTCATTAACTCTAGAAATAGAGTGCTAGCATCATCGACCACTGCTTCGATGTCGGTCTCATCTTTATGAAAATTTATCACATAATCTTGAACAGCTCCTTTTAAACTTTGCCTATGAAAACGTAATGTTCCGCAGTCGTTTGAGAAAGACATGATCGCCCTTTAACTAACCCATCCATTGCATGAAAACAACAACTCTTCTCATAGTAACATTTATTGAATAACGGTAACAAGCATGCATTATAAATCAATGGTTTGAAAGAGATAAAATAGATACAGCTGATAACTATCATACAGCGAGCAATGATAACCATACAGGACTTTGGCAGTGTTGAGGTAAGGAGGAAAGAAGCATTGGTTATGAACGTAGCTACTACAACGAACAGACAAAATAGGAACACACAAATCCTTAAAACGTTTCGTGACTTCATGATAATGTTGATTCACTCTACTATCCCAAGGCGGGAGCAAAATATCATCAATGATTAGATTGGGAAATACTTTCCTCTCCTTACCAGGATTATTACAAAAGATGCGTATAACATTGAAAGCAGCTAACCATCGTTTAAAGTCAATAAGAAGAGCACTTTCACAAGAAAAGCCATAGTCTTGCAAATATTTCAGATTAAGTCCATGAATGTGTTTTCTCGCCCATTGATCAACATTGGGATCGCAGTTGGCATGTTGATGATAGACACTAACAATCTGATATGTCCAATTGTTCATAGCAATAGCACTGAGCTCCTGTACAGGTTCACCCTCACAATCCATAAAAATGATGATAGAAGCCTAAAACGGAAATTTACACATCTAAGGAAACGTTCTATAACATATTACAAAATGAAGAATTACATCGATGCTTTTCACGACAAAATACACAAATGATATGATGGCAACGAAGAAGTAAAATGTATCTAATAAGACCACGTCTACGACACTCAAAGCACATAAGCGAATTGTCATAGGGTAGAGTTAGGAAAGGACTAGCAATTCTCCTTCTTTGATTTGCGTTTTGATGTAGCATTCTTCTCCGACTTGCGCTTCGTACCACTGCTGTTAAGGATTTGATCAATTATGTCGTCCACGTTGGGTGGTTTCGGAATATATAGGATGGATTCCATATGCATGGAGAGAGAGGCTATTTTATTATCCTTGTGTCGACCATAATATAGCCCATTCACTTTGAAAAGGATATCCCAAGTACCTTCTCCGAGCTCATCACATCTGATGGGTATTGAATGATCTCCCTCCTTCTTATAGTAAGTACACCAATGTGATACCGGTAGGCAAATGTGATTACCATCCCAAATCTTTCTATAGGGAGTATCCTTGTCATCTCTCGCCTTCCACTCTTGAGCAAGAGGAGTAGGAATGTCCATATTTAATGTCACGTACTCCTCAATAATATCAAGTTGGTGGCGAATGTACGGACTCACGGGGATCAGTATGTAGTCCCCATACTGATTGTGCATTATCTTGACATCCGTGGAAGGGAGCATTCCCGTTTGGAGTACTACGCTATGATCATCATAACGCAAGGCTTGTTTAAATTTACGCTGTAGTGGTGTAGGATTATGTACCTTGGATGTTTCTTCCACTGGCCTCAGTTGTAGATGATCTGACCGTAGCGAACCTTGTAACGTTTGACCGCCATTTTGTCCTACTAGTGCAGCAGATGGAGTAGATGCCTGAAAATGAAAAAAGATTGTATTAAGTTTACGTTCAAGGGAGGAGAGGGAGGGAAGTAGCGACTTACCATTTTAGTTGGATAATAGAACAGGGAACTAGAGAGAGAAAATGTGCGTCCGTCACTCGTACAATTCAACGATGGAATGATTCTCACTGTGGAAGGCTCGCTATTTATAAAGAAATGCTTGATTCTCATTGGATGATGATCCTCATTGGACAATAACATCAAGCTGATTCGAAATCTAACTCTGTCGTTTTTCGCCAATGTCCCAAAATCTTAAATGGCGTCTCACATCTAAACGAAGACAGATAGGAACAAGCCGATTCTTTCACTGAATTTGTCTCACTCTTAGCTTTCAAACGAGCTATCGCACGACAAAATCCGTCTACTGGAAGCCAAAATCGAAGCAAGCTGTCCAGAGGGGGGGGACGTCAGTGAAATTTCAAAATTTGATGAAAAATGTTTTGGTGACGGTCCCAGGTCGAAATTCCACACTTTGGAAAATTTTCAAATTTTACCCATACAAAGCCACTCTGACACTTAGGATTTTTTCAGGTGAGCGAGCTCCGACCTAAAATCTTGTAACCGCTCTAACTTTTGAACGAAGACAGATAGGAACAAGCCGATTGTTTCACTGAATTTGTCTCACTCTTAGCTTTCAAACGAGCTATCGCACGACAAAATCCGTCCACTGGAAGCCAAAATCGAAGCAAGCTGTCCAGAGGGGGGGGGACGTCAGTGAAATTTTTTTCTCTCCGATTTCGCTGGAAACATCCTTCCTAACCCAAAATTTCACGTAGATTCCGAATCTGGCCTCCGTTTTCTCATCCGATGCTTCGTTTGGGCGCTACACACCAAAACGTCCCAAATTCTAACTCTGTCGTTTTTTCGAAAAATGTTGAAAATTTTTTCTCGCCGATTGCCTTGAAACTCACTATACAGATAAAGAATTTCACGCTGATTCCAAATCTGAAATCCGTTTTCCAATCCGATGCTTCGTTTTGAAGCTAGAGCCCAAAACGTCCCAAATTCTAACTCTGTCGTTTTTCACCAATGTCCCAAAATCTTAAATGGCGTCTCACATCTAAACGAAGACAGATAGGAACAAGCCGATTCTTTCACTGAATTTGTCTCACTCTTAGCTTTCAAACGAGCTATCGCACGACAAAATCCGTCCACTGGAAGCCAAAATCGAAGCAAGCTGTCCAGAGGGGGGGGGGACGTCAGCCGAAAATTTTTTCTCTCCGATTTCGCTGGAAACATCCTTCCTAACCCAAAATTTCACGTAGATTCCGAATCTGGCCTCCGTTTTCTCATCCGATGCTTCGTTTGGGCGCTACACACCAAAACGTCCCAAATTCTAACTCTGTTAAAATTTTGAAGAAAAATTTTTTCTCGCCAATTGCCTTGAAACTCACCCTACCGATGCAGAATTTTACGCTGAATCCGAATCTGGCAGCCATTTCACCATCCACGACAACCTAGACGGTCGCCCACGTCAACCTAGACGGTCGCCCACGTCAACCTAGGCGGTCGGCCACGTCAACCTAGGCGGTCGGTCACGTCAACCCATACGAGACCAACACATCCGAGTCTCACACTCTGTCGTTGCAGGGGGGGGGGAGTCAGCGAACATGTTGTGAACCCACCTGGCCGGCACACCACGACAGACTCTGTCGTTCCAGAGGGGGGGGGACTCAGACCCGAAGCACCACGGCGGCCGACCACGACACTCTGCCGTTCCAGAGGGGGGGGGCGCCGGTCGAGTGTTTGTCACTTGCTTACTACTTATAAAATTTTTAAATTTTTTGTTATTCATTTTCATTGACACATATTTCCTGTGGTCTATATCTGCATCAAGAAGACTGCGAAAATGGTTTAAACTACATGGTTTTGCCTTAACACGGCCGGCCGCATCAGGGTAAAGACTCCTCTCATATATACAGAGTTGGAAAAGTCGGAATTGGAATTAATTCCGATCCGGAATTAATTCCATTTTCCGTCGGAATTGGAATTGGAATTGACGATAT
This sequence comes from Prostheceraeus crozeri, assembly GCA_907163375.1. NCBI lineage: Eukaryota > Metazoa > Platyhelminthes > Polycladida > Euryleptidae > Prostheceraeus > Prostheceraeus crozeri. Next base: position 23,612 of record CAJQUW010002233.1, read on the forward strand.
TTAAATCTACTGGAATTGGAATTGGAATTGACCTTGATAAACCTCAATTCCACCTTTTCGATAGACCTGTGATAAATCTATTTTTGTACAAAAATTGAAATCACAGTACTCGGCCGTTGTGTTAACTGCACGCGAGATAAGAGAGATAGATAGATAGATCGACAGAGGTAGCTTTATTCTATTGTTGAATAAAGGACTTCGATGGGCTTACAGCCCCGGCGATTAATTTCAGCGATTAAGCAGACAATGAAAAGACAACCATCTTTGTTCAATCTGTTATTTAGTTATCTATCAAGTAAGATAATTAATCAAAATAAAGCAATTGTTGAATTTAGTTCTTGATAGGATAAGCACAAGAATTGGAGATTAACTTAATTGTTGTACACACGAAAAACAATTGGTTTGGAAAGAGGAAAATTAACGCTGCATTAAAGGGCAGCAACCCCATCAGTTCAAATCATAATATAGAAGTGTCAACAGATTATTCCAATAATTAATTATTCAATTACATGAACTGTCATTCAACTTCCAATCACAACAATTAACAATATTAATTTTAAAGACTATAGTTATATAGATACGATGCGCAACGATAAAAGAGAAACTTTACACTCACAGTTCACTTCTTAATGTTGAATTCACTTCAATTCGATCGGACTCACTTATACCACAATAATATCATAAATATCAGTGTCACTTATGCCGTCAATCTTCAATCGCGCGCTGATGTGTTGCTGTTTGCTGGCAGGCAGTTGTTATTGTTACTTCTGTAGTTATGTTACACCGCTAGAGCCCAGAGTTCTCCTAACAGCTACTGAAGATGTCGTATGTGTTGTTGTTGGTAGTTGTTGTTGTGTCAATTTCTCATCATTTCTAATTTATACAAATTTTTGAGACTTGACGATAAAACCACTTTCTTTTGAAAATTGAAAAAGTTTCCTTCAATCTCTGCTCGTTAGCTTTCGACCCGACTTCATTTCGTTCTTATCACGGAATTTTTAATGTCCTTTTTTAACATAGAATGTTAATCAAATTTCATGATATCATTTTTATCGTCTTTTTTTCTTTCATCAACAATCACGTTATTCGCACACTGAATTTCTTTCTTCTGTCAAATTATTAATAGATTGATTCGCATCTCATCTCTCTCTCTCTCAGCGTTTGATTATTCGCTAACCGTTGATTTTCTTTTCTATCTTTTTTTCACGAGATATTGAATATCTCGTTTACGAAACGAAAATGGCGTTACATATATACATGTACACAAGAAATATGAGCTATTAACATGAAAACACACAGGAGCGACGCAGGGAACGGCGCACAGGAACAACGGGGATAGGATAAGGGCACATGGGTTAGATTGAAACGAACAAACGTTAGATACATTAACATAATACACTATACGCGACTTGCAATTATCGGAATTGAATCTTATTATGGAATTGGAATTGGAATTGAATTAAACTGTTTCGACTGGAATTGGAATTGGATTTGGAATTGAAATTTCTGCTCCGGAATTGGAATTGGAATTAAAAAAATTCAGTGGAATTTTTCCAGCTCTGCATATATAACCCAGTGTTCCGGGAGTGCTATATCTGTCTTATCTCGTAATGATTTGTTTTGTTGATCGATAAAGATAAGATGCATGTTTTGCCGAACACATTTCGTGCTGAATTTTCAATTTTTATATAAAACGGATGAGTTTGTCTTTGAACATGATTTTTCTGCTATTTTTCGCACGACTGAAAATATACTGAAAACATTCACCACACTTAGCGTGTCTAGTTGTGGTTGTGAAAGATCCTTCTCTACTCTCAAAAGAATTAAAATATTTTCTAGGACGAGTATGTTCGGTGAGAGATCGTGTAGTTTGTCTATTCTTCCGATTGAAAAAGAACTCATAGCCCGTATGATAAAAAGTGGGCCTGAAAAATGGCATTCGGATGTCACGGACATTTTTGAAATGTCAGAAAGAAGAATATGAAAAATGAATGTTGAATTGGAATGCTTTGTTTTTTGTTCATTTAGAAGGTACAAGTGTGCGGACGCTATATATACTCGTATGCATTTTAAAACGATCTGATAAAAAGCGAACAATCACATAGTAGTTGGACCTGCCGTTTGCCTGTTGATTCTAAGTTACATGTTTACCTAAGAATAAGATACAATAATCGCCGCTGCTGAGACCTACGTACGACAATTCAGGGTTTGTTACTCTTTCATCATTTCAAATGAAATTACTAATTCTGTCTTCTAAAGAAGTGTTAGGAAAGATAGTCCCTTAATATTTGTATTGTAGTGGAATTCATGTGCTCGTAGAAGTGCACTTGCTGATATTTACTATTTTAAGCTATTGATTTCAATAGCTTTAAAAATAATAAGTACCGGTAGGCGTACTTGTTACGTGTCTATTAATATTCAACAGTTACTAACGATGGCACCACCACGAGAAGAGTTTCGGCTTGTTGGGTAATTGCAAAATGCAATCACTTAGTAAGTTTCATGGCAAATTTCAATTTTGTGTTAATATTTCTTAAATCCCCAATGGTTTTTGAGAGTATTTTAGACATGCCTAAAAGCATGGCTATAAAAAATATTCAGAGTATGGTGCAAGAACATGCTTAATCAAACACATCGTTTTCTAAACATGTTTACAACACGGTGCAAGATCTCATGTTCCAAAAAAGCATGATTTTAAGACATTTTGAAGACAAGGCTTGAATCAAAATCCGGTTGTACAAGGCCCAGTAAAGAAACCCTCTGTAAAAGCTGGCTTCAATAGGTGTGTTGAAACATTGCATTGAAATTGTTCTTCTTGTCTTGACAGTGCAGCAATTCAATTGCTATCAGAAACCACATACTGAATAAAAGATTTTTAAAAAATGCTAAAAGACAAGAACAGCAACATGCAGTTGTGTCCTGTGTTGATGTTTTAGTTTGATTTCAGCAAATAATAACTTTTGGAAAAAATGTAATTTAACTTTGAAAATTCTCAGCAATTTTTAATTTCATGATTCAGGTGAGCATTATTAACTATCATATCCATCTAAAAGCCAGCAAAATATACTTACGAAAGCTGGTGATATGTTGCCTACGTCAATAATTGTTAGATTGAATATGTAAACTGTTACATCGCAAGTCACAATTTGAAAAATATATAAAAAATAATTTGCTCACCATAAATTCGGAGTCATTGGCTCAATCGATCACCGGCACATATCTTGAAGCTTCTTCAATTTTCGTTTCAATTACTGTTTGACAATCACATAAATATTATAAAATTGTAGTTGACTTTTAAATTTCAAGTAAGAATAATCTAAAATGACACTGAACACTACATAATTTTACATCAAAGGACTTTCAAAAATTACGGAAGAAGTTTGATCCCTTACAGCATCTATAGATTAAAAGAAATGCCGCTGTTTTTTAGACGTACATGTATATTGACCGTGCGACATGTTTCGACCAAGATTGACAATGACATGACACAAGACTGGAGACAATAGAAATGGCATTTTAGAAATCACAAACAGCAATAGATAACAATAGATAATAAGATGGATAACAACAATGGATAACGGAAAATGTCATCTTAATGCTGGTGCCATGCAAATGTCTGGAAATAACAATGACTTTGAATCAAGACCAAGAAAAGGAAAAAAAGAACACTTAGAAAAAATTAGAAATGCACCAGTTAAGTAAGGACGGACGATACGAAATAAAGTAAATGCAAGAAATAAAAAATTAGGCAGTGATATGATTATGAGTAAGCAGAATTGAAAAAAAATTTAAAACTAAGCTATAAAGGTGAGGAATACTAAAAAAAGAAGTAATTGATAAAAGTGAATTAAGGACGGACACAAAAGCGAACAAAGAGAAGCAATGGACGGGGCATTATGGATATCACCAAAATAAAATTAACAACAATGAAATTAGATAAACGATAGATCAAATTGCCATGCAAAAGATGTGCGGCTGGTAGGATTCGAACCTACGCCCAAGGTTAACTAGACCTGTGCTCTAACCATCTGAGCTACGAGCCACTTACGCGACTCTGTCAGTTGGCAGGATCAAACCCTCACCACCACACATCAGTTGTCAAGGCAATAATAATCAATGAATAAATAACAGATCACAATTGTGACCGCCGACATTAAGGCAAGTAGCGGGGATCGATTGTCCACCAAAGCATCTTAAACCATGTCGTGAATGCATTTCGTGAAAGTCATTCACATATTCCATTGGCAAATCTTTTGATAGACAGGGACTCAAGAATACGTAAAGCATGAAGCCACTGAGAAGTAAATAAGTGTGATCTGATAACTGTTCGTTTCGTGATTCTATGTGTGCGATTCAGTCCAGCGTAGTGCCTGAATGAGAGAAGGTCGAAACATGTCGCGCGCTCAATATACATGTACGTTTCAAAAATTATGTTTTGTGGCACAACCTTAGAGCATTGTGCCATTGAATTATGACCAATTAATGTAGTCTTGACAAGGAAGACTTATGTTTTCACAGATTATGTGATACCGTTTGCATTCCCAATAGGAGCTCATCATGACAACAGATTTGACTTTTTAATGCTAATTTATCCTGCAAAAATGTAGTGAGCAACACAACCGCATGGAATGATGGCATATTTCTTTACATAAATAATTTTCTCTGTTATATTTGGGTGGGTGTCTTCTTCATGATTTCATCCATTGGACGTGCCAGCTATTAATGACAAATATATCATGTCTACGTGAAATGATAAAGAATCAGTGCGAAGAACTTACCAAGTTATTAGATAATTCAGAAATATTGTTATTCAAGATTTTGTTACAACAACGCCTTTATCATGTCTCTGCTTGTTTTAGTGCCACAGAAAACTATTATCAAATCTTTTTATTCTGACTGATGAATAAATGCATTAATAGAGTAATAAGAAAAAATCATAAGAATTCATTAATTTATCAAGTAAGCTTACACATAACCATTTGAAAGCATCTTTCCAACAGTTTTTAATTGTTGAATTTGATAACTAATTGCATAGTTTCAACTGCTTTTTTGAATTATGCAATAGTTCGTCACCATAAATGCAATAGAAAGGAAGCAATGTAATAGGATTTTTGTGTAATATGGAATCCCAGTTGACACATGCAATAACGCTACAGCTCCATAAGTCAGAATTGCGCCAGGCGCATGTTTTGCAATTCGGAACAAGGGAAACTGTAATCTGAAATCGCTTTCCTCATACATCCTTGTCTAGACGAAGCTGACAAAATTCTGAAACAGCTACTGCACTTACAATTTGATATCGATAGTTAGATTTTCCTAATTCACCAACAGAAGTGAATGCCAGTAAACAAAGAACTGGCTTGGCATGATCAGAGAAGGATTATGGACGTTTCAGACCTGATGCTTTCTCTTTATTGGCAAACCGAGGCCTTTCAGCTGTCACCGACAGTCATCACTGAACACATATTGGATTGAGTAAAAATCACAATACACTTCCATGCACGAGGCGAAGAATATACACAGTGAAGGCATGGACATTCGAACAACTCCTCAAGTGGTGGCTCGGATTAGTATGTTTAAACCAGATGCTCTTTGCCTAACTTGCCTATATCACAATATCGTACCATCCTTGATCAGGCTGGATGTCACGCTCTCACTTGTAGATCTGGAACTGGAGTCGTTCATCGATATAATACTTTACGAGATTGCCTATTCCAGCACTGCCAACGCGGATATATTAAGCCCCACAGCTTGAGAAAGGTGGAGATCTTGGGCATGATAATCGCAGAGCAGCAGACATTCTTCTAACATCATGGCATCTTGGACATACGGCTGCTTTAGACCTAACCGTTGCGCATGCGCTGAACCCAGAATCACTTTTAGCAGCGAGCTTGGACAAGGAATCTGTGACCGTCAATGCTGAACATAGGAAGTTCAGAGAAAACATGGCCAGGTGTGAAGAACTCTGGGCATTGCGTTCCCCTTGCGGTGTCCGTTTACGGTGGGTGGGGCAAAATTGCCTGCAACACCTTTCGACGTATCTGCTGTCGATCATGGATTCCTTTATAGTAGTGGCCGGGATGGGAAACTGTGAAATTTCCCTCATCGCGGCTATACGGAAGAAGGGTCACTTTTGGAGAAGCAGATTTTCCCTCAAACCTGTGCGTTATCGCGAAACAGAGAGAACCTCTGACCAAGTGATGAACATTGAAACCTACAGCCTGTTGGTCAGTGGCCAAATCAAAGGGAGGAACAAGCAAAATAAATAAACAATGTTCCCGTTCTACAACACATTACGGTTGAAAGCTTTAACTTCATGAGGAATTATAAGACGAAAAGTCGATAAGATATACGTTTACATGCCTTCCTTTCCTTAGTCACATTTTATACTTCGCGTATGTGAAGGCTTGACGACGCCTAACTGTGCTCAGCTCCGAATTGCAATTTTTTTATAAAAGTGTTCTGCGACATCAGTCTCCTGGAGTTTCTCTTCAACTTCATAAACTTCGAAAGATTTTTGATGAATTGTACTGAAGAGTACGTCATCAAGATGACGGATTCACGCGGGATAAAGCAAAGAATGCTTTTTTGTGCTCCAAACGTTTTAGAAACGACGACTTCATTATTGAACGCGAGTATTCTAACAATTCAAGAAAACAGCAAGAAGGTAATATTCGAGGAAGACGAGATGAGTTCGCTGGTTATAAATATTTAGGCTACATAAATTTGATTTTGTGAAGCTTGTCACAATTTACCTACCGCATAAAATGTTTTTTTAAATAAAAAAATAAAATATATAAATAATTAAATATATTTTTGCACATAGGCCTACAACAAAAGTAATGCAATGAATATGAGGATGTGTCTGTGTCTGTGGCATCTTCCGAAGCTCGAAGAGGTGCATTAAAGCCTGAATTATTGGAAGCATCTGTCATGTTGCGACACAATAAAACGTTCTTCTGAACTTCCCTTATTTGTTCTATCCGGCTTTTGTTTTTGAAGGTATTTGTTGTAATAAATATGCTCTTTCTTCGATCGCATTATCATGGAAACGTAATTGATGATTTATGTCACAGTTCAAATTAATACTAATGCGTGACATTTTGTATTGTTTTTCTATATGATATTATGCTTGCTTCGTAGTCTAAATATAAAGAAAAACCGCTTCTCTGAAAAACTGTTATAGCAGTGATGCAAATGTAATCACTTGAATGTGTGAATACGGATTTTAGGAACCACTATGGTAGGAAACAGAAGAATAATAGAAAATGGTTTTGTTGAATTATTTTAAGTCTAATTTATTTTTTAAAGCATCTTCATTTATATTGATGCATTTCGTAGGATTATTTTAACTTGTGCATTGTCCATGCTACGTGGTGGGATAGCTCAGTTGGCTAAGGGCCGCGCTGTCCTATCCCTAGCTTCTAGCATGGCTTCGTGCCTTGGGTTGGGCAGGGATGAGTAAAAAATGCGCGAGACCAAAGTTGAGATAAGATGAGCAATTAATTACAGAATGTCCCTTTTAGATATTATCAAGATAGTTTTGCTTATACTGGAAGATGCTGTAACTTAGCTACAACAAGCAATGAAGGTTAGATCTCAATTATATAGAAAATCATGAACCGCAACTTTGAAGCTATACAGTTTAGTTTAGGTCTATAGGCTGTAGCAGGCTTGTGCCTGCATAAACAGATCTTTTTTGTATAAACATACAGACTTATCTTTCCATAGAAAGTCTACACATTGGTTACTTGTATAAGTAGCAGTCATTCTAGGCCTATATTTTTGCGCGAATTTAGATCAGCTCTTTTGTTACGTTCTTAAACCTTGCAAGATAATGCTTTCATTTACTAAGTTTCCATCTTTACTTTTCTCTCTTCATCTACCTATTGCTTATATTATCATTTTGCTTTTATGCTTAGACTACAACTGCCTGTGAATACGCCTAAACTTTCATGAAAAAGTTATTGACTAGAGCGCTTATAACATGCAATTTTTCAGAATCAAATTCAGACGGCCTATGCCTATACTGACAGTTTTACATGCATTTTTGTGTAACTGAGTAAACTGAGTTTTAGCGAATTATTTTACTCAGTTAAACTCAGTATACCGAGTTTAACTTAACTTGGTTAATTTCCGGTAAACTCGGTTAACTTAGCTTTAACTGAGTTTCTTGAAAAAGTCAGTTGACACCACTGATAGCAGTTAGCGTTGTATAACATATCATATCGATAGCCAAGGATAAAAGAATGTATTACTATTTTAATTTGAAACTGATCCTGCAAAATTTAGACACGTTTGTGCTCTTGAGATGAAGGTCCATTTAATGCTAATAAACTATTAGCTATGAATTTTTAGTTATTATATTCGTGGTATTGATAATATAAAGGCAGTGATGCGGACAATGTACTTGTTCTCTCAAGGCAGACAGTGCACATGATTACTAAAAACAAAGGCGATCAGGTACTTATGCATGTCAAATATTGACTGCGTGCTACCATCCACACCTTTAGCGAGCGAGCGGTAGTGACCCTTCTTCCGTATTTCCCTAATTTCAAGTTTCCCATCCCGGCCACTACTATTAAGGAATCCATGTGTCGATTGTCCCTACAAACCCTTTCTTCGCGAGACGGAGTGGACAAGGGAATCTTCGGTCGCCTGAGTCTCTGCCTGCAGCGGTCGAATGCTCGAGTCAGCCTTAGGCGACTCGGAACTTTGCTGCTCAGGCTTTCATATCCAACTTATAAAAATTTTGTATTTTCTTGTACCAGTATTTTTCTTCAATATGTATTAAAAAGAAAAAGTCACATGGGCTTTCCTGAAAACTTAACCCATCAGTTGAAACCAATGCTATTGGGAATAACAAACCAGCAAGAAATTATGTATTCGAAGACAGAAATGCATCTTTTCTTCCTTATTCAACATCTACTACTCACAGAATATCATGAGAAAGGCACATGGTTTTTAAGGGAGTGTCTCCGCTGGTGGACACAACCAACCTCAGAAATACTGAAGACATTACCCATAGCGGGCAGTATGAGGAGACCGTAGGAATTGGTGGACAGAGTATAAGGATTGCGGTACCTAATAATGCAAGAAAACAATAAAACTCAAAGAAGAGACTCGAATGGAAATGTTAGTGACATGGTCATTCAAAGACAAAATCAACATTCAACCTGCTGAAAATGTTGCACAGGTCACCTATCCTGGTATTTTGCACAGTCAATTATGACAACAGCAAGAAAATTGACATTCATTGGACATATCATATGTAGCACCACCTATGATGACATGATGACCGCTTCTGACGAACTGAAGAACCCGTGCGGCATATTGGCGGCTGCACAAGCTCAAGATAGGAGCCGATGGAGAACTATGGTGCGGTCGAGGGCCACAGCTATGGTCGTGATCGACCAATCCGTCGATGAAAAAGTTGGATAAACGATTAGTTTTGATCAGTTATCGCAACGTCAAGAAAATATTGGGAGTATGTCTGATTGGATTGAGAAAGTTAAGTCATGCTGAAACAACTCAAATAGACTTTTGAAGATACGTGAAAATTACAAATAATCTGCTAGAATCTCAGCTATACACATTGAACAGGAAAAAACCGTAGCGCAATGAAAATAGCCAAAATTAATGAATGCACAAAAAATTCTGTGAATCATGATAATCTGTCCATATTTTGACTTGGGCACTAATTGTCACATAAAACTAACAATAGGCCAAATCTGTTGTAAGCAGTGTTTACAGGTATTGCTAAGATAATTAACATGCGTGCATGAATGAGCACGGTAACCATAACTTCATTTTGCTCTTTGTCAATATTTTAGCCTATAAGTCAATTGAATTTATTGAGATGCCTAAATTTGTAAGAAATTGACAAAAAGCTTGATTTTTATCAAAAGTAGGGGAGACTGGGGACCAAAGTGCATTTTTCACTCATTCTCATTTTTTGACGAAACTGTTGCAAATCAGAACTTAAAATTTTGCACATATGTGAAAGATATCTTCACAAATAAAATATTTTTGAAGTGTTGCTCTAGCATATCTATTTTTTGCACAAGACATGTTTTTGCAACATGTAACGACCCTGCACATTGGTCCCCTATAGCGGAGACCAATGTGCACTGCATGGGGACCAAAGTGCATTATAAAAAAACCATGATTGCGCAAGGAAATTTCATTTTATATAATAGATATCGCCAAAACACATTTTTCTATGATTTTTACTGCATTCATTTAATTTTTGTGAATTAGTAAGTGGATATAAAAACTAAAATAGGCAAAAAATGAATTAATTTTTTACTGCAATTTTTACTAATTGCTCATTGGACGCATCTTTATTACATTGATCAACTGTTAATAGTCAATTCGGATGTGGTGAGTTCAAAAATGATAATCATTTCTCTCTATGAGATTAATATTTTGATCTAGGATAAAATCTGTATTATAGGCCTAGGCCTATATAGGCCTACCCCACTTTCTTCTCATCAATTTAAAGATGTGTTTGACTTCCGACCTTTACGGACAAAAATGGTTATAATGGTTCAACAGATTGGATTTGGTAAGAAGGCAGTAAATAATCATTTTTTAAAAAAGTGAACTAACTTCCAGATAGGTCTACCAAGAAAAATTGCCGAAAAGTCGATTTTTGAATATACATGTATATGCAAATAGTGCATTATGTAACATAATAAAAACAGACAGGAGTCGGGAATGTCGCTTTAGCCTTCAAAAGCCTTCAGCTGTCACCGACAGTCATCACTGAACACATATTGGATTGAGTAAAAATCACAATACACTTCCATGCACGAGGTGAAGAATATACACAGTGAAGGCATGGACATTCGAACAACTCCTCAAGTGGTGGCTCGGATTAGTATGTTTAAACCAGATGCTCTTTGCCTAACTTGCCTATATCACAATATCGTACCATCCTTGATCAGGCTGGATGTCACGCTCTCACTTGTAGATCTGGAACTGGAGTCGTTCATCGATATAATACTTTACGAGATTGCCTATTCCAGCACTGCCAACGCGGATATATTAAGCCCCACAGCTTGAGAAAGGTGGAGATCTTGGGCATGATAATCGCAGAGCAGCAGACATTCTTCATGGCATCTTGGACATACGGCTGCTTTAGACCTAACCGTTGCGCATGCGCTGAACCCAGAATCACTTTTAGCAGCGAGCTTGGACAAGGAATCTGTGACCGTCAATGCTGAACATAGGAAGTTCAGAGAAAACATGGCCAGGTGTGAAGAACTCTGGGCATTGCGTTCCCCTTGCGGTGTCCGTTTACGGTGGGTGGGGCAAAATTGCCTGCAACACCTTTCGACGTATCTGCTGTCGATTGTCCCTACAAACCCTTTCTTCGCGAGACGGAGTGGACAAGGGAATCTTCGGTCGCCTGAGTCTCTGCCTGCAGCGGTCGAATGCTCGAGTCAGCCTTAGGCGACTCGGAACTTTGCTGCTCAGGCTTTCATATCCAACTTATAAAAATTTTGTATTTTCTTGTACCAGTATTTTTCTTCAATATGTATTAAAAAGAAAAAGTCACATGGGCTTTCCTGAAAACTTAACCCATCAGTTGAAACCAATGCTATTGGGAATAACAAACCAGCAAGAAATTATGTATTCGAAGACAGAAATGCATCTTTTCTTCCTTATTCAACATCTACTACTCACAGAATATCATGAGAAAGGCACATGGTTTTTAAGGAAGTGTCTCCGCTGATGGACACAACCAACCTCAGAAATACTGAAGACATTACCCATAGCGGGCAGTATGAGGAGACCGTAGGAATTGGTGGACAGAGTATAAGGATTGCGGTACCTAATAATGCAAGAAAGCGAAAACAATAAAACTCAAAGAAGAGACTCGAATGGAAATGTTAGTGACATGGTCATTCAAAGACAAAATCAACATTCAACCTGCTGAAAATGTTGCACAGGTCACCTATCCTGGTATTTTGCACAGTCAATTATGACAACAGCAAGAAAATTGACATTCATTGGACATATCATGTGTAGCACCACCTATGATGACATGATGACCGCTTCTGACGAACTGAAGAACCCGTGCGGCATATTGGCGGCTGCACAAGCTCAAGATAGGAGCCGATGGAGAACTATGGTGCGGTCGAGGGCCACAGCTATGGTCGTGATCGACCAATCCGTCGATGAAAAAGTTGGATAAACGATTAGTTTTGATCAGTTATCGCAACGTCAAGAAAATATTGGGAGTATGTCTGATTGGATTGAGAAAGTTAAGTCATGCTGAAACAACTCAAATAGACTTTTGAAGATACGTGAAAATTACAAATAATCTGCTAGAATCTCAGCTATACACATTGAACAGGAAAAAACCGTAGCGCAATGAAAATAGCCAAAATTAATGAATGCACAAAAAATTCTGTGAATCATGATAATCTGTCCATATTTTGACTTGGGCACTAATTGTCACATAAAACTAACAATAGGCCAAATCTGTTGTAAGCAGTGTTTACAGGTATTGCTAAGATAATTAACATGCGTGCATGAATGAGCACGGTAACCATAACTTCATTTTGCTCTTTGTCAATATTTTAGCCTATAAGTCAATTGAATTTATTGAGATGCCTAAATTTGTAAGAAATTGACAAAAAGCTTGATTTTTATCAAAAGTAGGGGAGACTGGGGACCAAAGTGCATTTTTCACTCATTCTCATTTTTTGACGAAACTGTTGCAAATCAGAACTTAAAATTTTGCACATATGTGAAAGATATCTTCACAAATAAAATATTTTTGAAGTGTTGCTCTAGCATATCTATTTTTTGCACAAGACATGTTTTTGCAACATGTAACGACCCTGCACATTGGTCCCCTATAGCGGAGACCAATGTGCACTGCATGGGGACCAAAGTGCATTATAAAAAAACCATGATTGCGCAAGGAAATTTCATTTTATATAATAGATATCGCCAAAACACATTTTTCTATGATTTTTACTGCATTCATTTAATTTTTGTGAATTAGTAAGTGGATATAAAAACTAAAATAGGCAAAAAATGAATTAATTTTTTACTGCAATTTTTACTAATTGCTCATTGGACGCATCTTTATTACATTGATCAACTGTTAATAGTCAATTCGGATGTGGTGAGTTCAAAAATGATAATCATTTCTCTCTATGAGATTAATATTTTGATCTAGGATAAAATCTGTATTATAGGCCTAGGCCTATATAGGCCTACCCCACTTTCTTCTCATCAATTTAAAGATGTGTTTGACTTCCGACCTTTACGGACAAAAATGGTTATAATGGTTCAACAGATTGGATTTGGTAAGAAGGCAGTAAATAATCATTTTTTAAAAAAGTGAACTAACTTCCAGATAGGTCTACCAAGAAAAATTGCCGAAAAGTCGATTTTTGAATATACATGTATATGCAAATAGTGCATTATGTAACATAATAAAAACAGACAGGAGTCGGGAATGTCGCTTTAGCCTTCAAAAGCCTTCAGCTGTCACCGACAGTCATCACTGAACACATATTGGATTGAGTAAAAATCACAATACACTTCCATGCACGAGGTGAAGAATATACACAGTGAAGGCATGGACATTCGAACAACTCCTCAAGTGGTGGCTCGGATTAGTATGTTTAAACCAGATGCTCTTTGCCTAACTTGCCTATATCACAATATCGTACCATCCTTGATCAGGCTGGATGTCACGCTCTCACTTGTAGATCTGGAACTGGAGTCGTTCATCGATATAATACTTTACGAGATTGCCTATTCCAGCACTGCCAACGCGGATATATTAAGCCCCACAGCTTGAGAAAGGTGGAGATCTTGGGCATGATAATCGCAGAGCAGCAGACATTCTTCATGGCATCTTGGACATACGGCTGCTTTAGACCTAACCGTTGCGCATGCGCTGAACCCAGAATCACTTTTAGCAGCGAGCTTGGACAAGGAATCTGTGACCGTCAATGCTGAACATAGGAAGTTCAGAGAAAACATGGCCAGGTGTGAAGAACTCTGGGCATTGCGTTCCCCTTGCGGTGTCCGTTTACGGTGGGTGGGGCAAAATTGCCTGCAACACCTTTCGACGTATCTGCTGTCGATTGTCCCTACAAACCCTTTCTTCGCGAGACGGAGTGGACAAGGGAATCTTCGGTCGCCTGAGTCTCTGCCTGCAGCGGTCGAATGCTCGAGTCAGCCTTAGGCGACTCGGAACTTTGCTGCTCAGGCTTTCATATCCAACTTATAAAAATTTTGTATTTTCTTGTACCAGTATTTTTCTTCAATATGTATTAAAAAGAAAAAGTCACATGGGCTTTCCTGAAAACTTAACCCATCAGTTGAAACCAATGCTATTGGGAATAACAAACCAGCAAGAAATTATGTATTCGAAGACAGAAATGCATCTTTTCTTCCTTATTCAACATCTACTACTCACAGAATATCATGAGAAAGGCACATGGTTTTTAAGGAAGTGTCTCCGCTGATGGACACAACCAACCTCAGAAATACTGAAGACATTACCCATAGCGGGCAGTATGAGGAGACCGTAGGAATTGGTGGACAGAGTATAAGGATTGCGGTACCTAATAATGCAAGAAAGCGAAAACAATAAAACTCAAAGAAGAGACTCGAATGGAAATGTTAGTGACATGGTCATTCAAAGACAAAATCAACATTCAACCTGCTGAAAATGTTGCACAGGTCACCTATCCTGGTATTTTGCACAGTCAATTATGACAACAGCAAGAAAATTGACATTCATTGGACATATCATGTGTAGCACCACCTATGATGACATGATGACCGCTTCTGACGAACTGAAGAACCCGTGCGGCATATTGGCGGCTGCACAAGCTCAAGATAGGAGCCGATGGAGAACTATGGTGCGGTCGAGGGCCACAGCTATGGTCGTGATCGACCAATCCGTCGATGAAAAAGTTGGATAAACGATTAGTTTTGATCAGTTATCGCAACGTCAAGAAAATATTGGGAGTATGTCTGATTGGATTGAGAAAGTTAAGTCATGCTGAAACAACTCAAATAGACTTTTGAAGATACGTGAAAATTACAAATAATCTGCTAGAATCTCAGCTATACACATTGAACAGGAAAAAAACCGTAGCGCAATGAAAATAGCCAAAATTAATGAATGCACAAAAAATTCTGTGAATCATGATAATCTGTCCATATTTTGACTTGGGCACTAATTGTCACATAAAACTAACAATAGGCCAAATCTGTTGTAAGCAGTGTTTACAGGTATTGCTAAGATAATTAACATGCGTGCATGAATGAGCACGGTAACCATAACTTCATTTTGCTCTTTGTCAATATTTTAGCCTATAAGTCAATTGAATTTATTGAGATGCCTAAATTTGTAAGAAATTGACAAAAAGCTTGATTTTTATCAAAAGTAGGGGAGACTGGGGACCAAAGTGCATTTTTCACTCATTCTCATTTTTTGACGAAACTGTTGCAAATCAGAACTTAAAATTTTGCACATATGTGAAAGATATCTTCACAAATAAAATATTTTTGAAGTGTTGCTCTAGCATATCTATTTTTTGCACAAGACATGTTTTTGCAACATGTAACGACCCTGCACATTGGTCCCCTATAGCGGGGACCAATGTGCACTGCATGGGGACCAAAGTGCACTGAATAAAAAAACCATGATTGCGCAAGGAAATTTCATTTTATATAATAGATATCGCCAAAACACATTTTTCTATGATTTTTACTGTATTCATTTAATTTTTGTGAATCAGTGGATATAAAAACTATCAATAGGCAAAAAATGAATTAATTTTTTTTACAGCAATTTTTACTAATTGCTCATTGGACGCATCTTTATTACATTGATCAACTGTTAATAGCAATTCGGATGTGCTGAGTTCAAAAATGATAATCATTTCTATGAGATTAATATTTTGATCTAGGGTAAAATCTTTATTATAGGCCTACCCCACTTCCTTCTCATAAATTTAAAGATGTGTTTGACTTCTGAAAATAATGACCTTACGGACAAAAATGGTTTTAATCGTTCAACAGATTGGATTTGGCAAGAAGGCAGTAAATAATCCTTTTTTAAAAAAGTAAACTAACTTTCAGATAGGTCTACCAACAAAAATAGCCGAAAAGTCGATTTTTGAATATACATGTATATGTAAATAGTGCATTATGTAACATGATAAAAACAGACAGGAGTCGGGAATGTCGCTTTAAAAACATTTGTCTTGTACTCAACCAGAATGTGTTCGCCACATTCCAGTTGAAGTTCAACCGTGTTTTCAATTGAGGAGTTCCAGAATTGGTTTCGTTACTTTTGGATGCAGCATTACTGGGGGCATATCGGTGATAATAGTTGATTTTATTTTTCTTGATCGTTTGTGTTTAAATTTTTCAGACAGAGCCTTCGTCGGATAAGGTCATTATTTCAGGTGACACTGGCTCACATGATTACCACGCCGCGTCGTCAACAGGGGACTGTCATCAGCAGGAGAAATTGTGCCTGTGCTTGTAGAAGGTTGTTCAATTTGCGAAGTTCAAGCACTCGATCGGAGGGAATGGATAGCAGGAAATCCCCTTAGCTGAAAGCGTTTGAGTTGACTGGGAATATGCCGGCTTTTTGAAAGCCCGAAACGATATTCATGGGCGCAAAAGCTTTTTATTAAAATGAAGCTGAACTTAGTGAGGCAACGTCATGAATAGTAATTGGTTTTCATGGATGAGTGAGCATTTGATTGTTGCACTCACTCACATAGAACGTCTTAAATGGACCATAGACGCAGACGTCCAAGGGTTGCATGCGATTGCTTAAATTACATTTTTTAAGGTTTAATTGCACTTATTTCATTACGTTGAGACACTGAATACATGGTTTGCAAAACACAAAAGAAAAAAGGAAATTTATCATGTATTGCACTTTGGTCCCCATTTCAGAGGGCACCTTGCTTGGACCCCAAAGCAACTCATTTTCAAAAAACCAACATTGACAAATAACTGGGTATACAGATGCCATTCCCGAATTATGAAGCAATTCTAGATGCCTTAAATGTTAGAAATTATTGTTATTCTAGGCACAATGTTGACGAATGAAATTTAGAAAAAATAAACAACGGAGTCTCAAAAATTTACTTTCGACTGTATTAATTAAATGTATTTCAAGACCTACCAAATAAAATATTTTGAGATAAATCTTGATTTTTCCGTTGAAAGTCATGTTTGATTAGAGAATTACTCAAGAAGAAGAAGAAGTTCGAATTCGGTCTTCATCACGTCGAACTGGCAGATGCACTTTGGTCCCCTATGCTCATGGGTCCCCAATCTCCCCTACCGTACCGGTATATACTTTGAATCAAAAATCAAATTTTAGAGGTTCCCATCAGCCAAATTTGACACAATTTGGAGTTTATCAGAAATACCGGCACTACAAGTCACAAATAGCTAAAATCGTAGCCATTATAGTTTTTGAGGAACATCAACTGACTTCTTTAGAACAATAGGCCTATATGATGTACGTGCCATTCAGTATTGTGATTTGCAATTTTAGTGTACTTCACCGTGAACAAGCTACTGCGTAGCGAAAATTTGATGGTGATATTGCGTTTCACTTACTTTATCAAATACAAACTTGGGAGTGGAAATATATATTTCTTTTGAATATCAAAGAATGCGCTTTCCTCCCGTATGACGCCACAACTAGGCCCCTACATCAAAAAATGTCCAGGGAGGTCCCTGGATAAAATGGGGCTAAGCCTATTGTGTTCTGAGAATAGAGGCAATCGAATCAAGTTCAATTTCTAGAAAGCTTCTTATCATCTTCATTTAATTGAGCAAGTTTACAGTCATTACTGTTTCAGATGACAAGACGCTGCGATTAAAAAGTAGATAAGGATCATCAAAAATTAAATCTACGCAACGCTTTCATTTTTTCCCCATTTACGCAGGCGTAGGACCATTGGATCTATATGGATTAAAAAAGCTGTTGCAATTTTTTCACTTACTTAGCCGACTACTATTCTCGTTCATACTTTGATATATGAAATTTTTCATGGAACTAGGCTAAATCATCAATATCACTATGAAAACTTCTATCAGTAAGCTAAGAATTGTCAATGAAGAGTCAGTTATGGTATTTTTGACCGGCCTATGGCGCAAAGGTACACATACTGAGCGAGATTTTACATCAGAACTTTTAGATAGGCTATTCTCGCATTTTGTTAGATGAAATCTCAGTCTTCCATCTAGATCTAAGATCCGCTTCAAAGACAAGTAAAATTCGACCATTTATCAATTTGAAGCTACGGATGTCATATCATAGTAATATGCATTCTACTCTGTGATAGAAAAAAGCATTATGTCTTTCTGAAAAATCATTTCTAAATTGACGGGTGCAATAAAATATTTGCTGTAAGATCAAAGTGAACAAAATGTTGTTTTGTAGAAAACTCAAAATGAACTCAAAAATCGAGGATTTATTTGGATTTCAATTTTAAACATTTCAAAATTTGAAGAACAATATCCTCTTCATAAATACAATGCATTTCTTGGAAATTTAAAGCAGCTGTGCAAGGAAAGAGTTTCAGAATCTATGCAAACCTGCTGTGGTCATTTTGATCAAGTGTAATGGGATAAATTGGTTTGTTTCTGTGCAGGCAGTGCAGAAATGGCCCATCTCACTGAATACTTCACAAAGTATCAACGCCATAATATACAACAGGAGCTCTGTAAACAATGGAAATGTCCTATCTGGGTTTATGCAAATCGGCATTTAATTTGATATCACTTCGTGAAATATCTCATGATGATGTAGTTTTATTGGACTATAAACACGGTCGCAATAACCTCTCGGAAAAATCATAAAGGCAAGTAGCATCTAGCAACATGGCCATATATCGAAGAATTATTATTGAATTAAGTGGGTGAAGATTTCAAGAATGTGATACAAATTAAACATACCAGATGAAGACAAATCATCTATTGACTGCCATGGATTCGTTCGATGATGAATCAATGAATTTTCAAGAAAAGTAAAACAAAATTTTGTCAGTCTTGAGCAAAACGTCACAAGACATAGTTATTAATGTGATAGTGCTTTGTTCATTCATGTACAGTAACAAAAGTAAAAATATCCTCGAAACCTGTATGTTTCACTTTACTTTCCATTTTAGAGAGCGCTTATGCTTCTAAAATAAAATATGTAGTTCATGACGTAGAAATATAAGACTCACAAAAATTTAGCCACCTAGGATGCATAGCATTAAGAAGGCATCAATGACCAGTGTTTTCATGGAAAGTAATAGAGTGGATCAATCAGCTGCGAATGTAGAAAATGCTGAAGTTGAAGGAATGAGAGGAGTCCGGCGGAAACGTAGTGCTATGAGTGACATGAAAGCGACCAAGATGGCTAATCCTAGTTAGTTAAACGTGGAACAGGTCAAGAAAGCAAGTAAATTGATGAAAGGCTTGCGTCTTAGAAAATAAGTGGCCAGGCAGCATATTATGTGAGTAGTTAGTGGAACCGATGACGAGCGGTGAATCAAGATGATAGTGGAGGAGTGACGCATCCATCGATGGGCAGATCGAGAAGCGCTCTCAGATAACGTGAAGAGGGGAAGGATGACAACGACTTGAAGTCAAGTATTAAAGAACATTTGAGCAGTTAGACTGACGAAGACGAATGATAGCGACCAGTTCATATATAGGCTTAGATCCCCAGCAAACCACGTGTATCCTGATTTGCATGATGACAGGCCTTGTCCCCTTTCTAATTATACAGAATATCAATTCTGCATCATTCCTCTTAGAAGCAGAAGCGCTCAATCTAATTATCATTATTTCATCATCTTCATGGTACAACAACAAAATAGATGGTCATAGTCTTGAATTGATGGAGAATGGCTCCATCTCAAAACTGTCTTTCATCCTAGAATGCTGTGAATTATTGTCTCTTTTCCATAAGTTGTCAGAGTCTTTCCCATCGGATAAATGATCCGACTGAGCTCCATCGCTGACACTGTTGCTTCGCTGCAACTCAGCCAATGGCCAGGAATGTTGCTTGATCAAGCCCGAAATGACGGCGTATTTCTTAGGCTTGCCAGAAGGTAGGAGACCGAGTTGTTGAAAACGGCGAAGGATTCTTCGGAAGACCAAACTATCAAGCATCCATTCTAGAAGGGCGCATAGGAGGAAGTTTGCGGATGCTGCTCCGACGAGGAGGGATCTGAATCGCAGATCGTTCTTGGCATACGGAGTGTCCACCAACTGAAACAAAAGAATGACATTCACTGACATGCCAACATTACTTGCAGTCACATAAAATGTCAGCTATGGCTGATGATACTAAAATTTCAATTATCTTTCACATTTAGGAAGAATCGATATTTTCTAGTCATAATGCGTGCAGAAGATCAAGGACAAAATGTTGGAAAACGAAGAAAGAAAAATGCTGACGATAAAGTAGAATAATTTTGCAGAAAAATATATGTGACTGTGTAAGTAAGGAGAGCGATAACAGAAATACAAAAAATAAGATGACATAGGTAAAGAAATAGAAAGGCGAGAAAACATAATGTACATACATGCAGCTGTATAACTAGACTAGCACGGGCAAAAATAGAATTCAAGATAACAAAACAGAAGTAGTATGCAAACATGTATTAGACAAAAAAATTCTTCGAATTATTAGCTGTCTATGAAGCTAAGGTGATGAAAGCTTATTGAAAGCCATTTTGAATTCTTTGACAGTAACACATTAGGAATACCTCCGAAGGAAGTTTGTCCACAACCTTGCTGTTTTATTAAAGAAAATACGAGTATTCTCTCGAAATACACATTGCGACAACGAGGATTAGTAACAAGGTACTGATTTGTGCAATCACTTTCTTTTATGCATCTAGAAAAAGGTCAGAACGTTGAGTAACAGAAACAAGTTCATCAGAATGAAGACCGTGATAACAGCGACAGAAGAAGGGTAAACTGGAGACTACTCCAAGGTGTTCGGGTGATGCCATATTTGAAGTGAAACTACAGACTAGCATCATCTATCAAACGAACTGCTGAATATGATAAAGAATATCTACCCAACATGATATGGGGCATGAGAACCAAATGCGTGAGGAAAACTACCAATAAGTGTGAACAAAAAATTCTATGATCTCATCTGAGGAGCAGATGTCAAATTAACAATAGCAAACGGCTAGTTGATCAGGTTACTACTGAGGATCTCAGGAAACGGCTTGGCATCCATCCATTGGAAGCTGTCATTCGATAGGAAAGAATCCGTTGGCATGGTGATGTGCAAGGAGGGCAAGAGGACTCCTGGCCAAAGAAAGCAATGCTTCTTGAGGTAGAAGGACGGAAGTAAAGGGACGACCGAACAAGAGGTGGTGCGACAGCGCGCGAGTCGACGTCAGAGCGTTAAACCTTTGGGGTATCGACGTTCAATATCGAAGGAGAACCGCCATCAGACCGGACCGATGTTTGCCGGCGTCCAACAATCGAAACACGGGGAAGTGGACGCCAAATCGTGAAGTGAGCTAGAAACAGATAGCAATTAACAAAGCAACTTCGTGGTGATTTTCTTTACATCACAATGATCAGTGTTTCTCATCATTTTTCGCACCGCGGCACCCTTGATTGTGCTCTTGCATTCGGTAGCATCCTTATACAAAAGTCGTTCAATTGTTTGGACTTAGCATACAATTGGTATTATGAGCAATTTCAACTTGCGTGTGCGTCATCAATGGTTATCGCCTATTCTCATTGTATTTAGTCTTAAGGACTTGGTGTTCTTTTCGTATTTCCATCAGAATTCTATATTTCAAGAAAACAATATTGTAGTACAAGTATCACTTCGCTAAATTCTAATACTTGAGCTTCCTCAAAAAAACCATTCAGAATCGCATTTATAGTAATTTCGATTCAAATATATTGTCTATTATAGATGCGCAAACATAATCATATCAATACAGCTTTTCTCAGTCAAAAATTTGAAATTTGAACGAAACATCTAAATGTCGAATATACACATATTTTCTGGATACTCCTGTTTGTAAAATCTATGTTTTATTTTGGTTATTAAACCATTTAAGCCCATGATTTTCACTAAATTAGTATTTAAGTGTGTGCTGTGTTATGTACTCACCTCTAAATTTGTCTTCAAAAACTGCGTGGGTTCGAGGGCGATGTACATGGTGAGGAATAATAGAATTATAAGATTGAGGAGAAACAAATCTGAAAAGAAAAGGCAAACTCTCCGATTTTCGTTATTATTCAAGGGCCGTAATATGATCGAGAAAAAATTCACTGACTTTTTTCGAACTTCAAACTTAAGCTTGACAGGATAATTAGGTGTATGAATGTAATCATGACATAGGCACTGAAACACGGTCACGTTTCAAAATCAAATATCAAAATAACATATTTCTAACATACGTTTAGGCACTGCAATTCATGGTGTGTTATAGCAATCTATGATTGAAGACCTGAATTAGAATTGTTCGGATCACACAGTAGATAACATACAAAGGCATTCCATTGCGATGCAAATGTATACGACAAATGCTTCCAATTGTTTGACCACAGAATTAGATTGTTTAATCACATCACTTTGCTAGAAATGCAAGCTGATTCAAACAGATGGCACATGCAGGAACTTATTAAATGGGCAAAAAGAAATTTTTAATACCTTGCAGAGATAGGAAAAATAGTCGCTTGCGGATTGATGTGAATTCCTTCAAAATACTCCGATCGCCACGACTCCTTCAGATTCGAAGAATTCAGATCATTCCGCAAAAGTTTTCTCGATAATGTTGGGCCCTCCGATCATTTCAAAAAAAGTTAGAAGGCGCATGAAAAAACATTCACAAACTTCTCTGTAGAGCTTGACATCGTCTGTGTCTCTTTGCTGTGTGATCCAGTTGAGAACAGTCACTGAAACTTCGCACAATTTGGCGTGTTTAATGTTGAACCGGCTGGCTGCTCATTGTTCGATTACTATGGCATTTAGTCAGGAGATTGTACCATTTCATTTACGTTACATGCTCCAATGTTTCCCTTCTAGTCAAACAGAAGAAGAGACGACCTGTCTAATTCTGTGTGTTTGACTAACTATAATAGGTCCATCTGATTTAACACATATTAATAGACATCTTAGTTCTGTTACTTCTATTATATAAGCTTCTGTAGAACTATAACTCGCATGATCTTGAGTGAGGCATTATCAGGTTCATGAATGAAATTGAAAATGAATATGAAAGAAAACATGACATCTGGACGAATTCATTCAGTATCGACTTTATAATGTGCATGTGCTGCAATGCCGATGATCGGCAGCTTTTCTAACATATAGATTAACGGCTGATATTTTTGCCGATTCTATTTATATTTTTGAAAATTTTGAAGATAATAACTTATTCATTTATATTACATACATGTAGTGAATATCTAAAATATGAATGAATATAAAATCAAGTAAAAATGATTTGCATGCAATTATACATGTACACTGTACTATCCAATTCAAAAGTGACTAGCATCACTTTATATTAGTTATATATCAGTATGAGGCTTAGTGATATTGTTGCCAGATATGACTTCGATTGATGAAAGGCCTACATTATTCTCAAGAAAACAAAGTTTTATATCTTCTAACAATTTTTCGATCAGATTAAAGGGGTCGATCCCCTAATAATTCTTTGTCGACCAGTAAATAACCTGAGACAAATGGGGATAAGGAGTGATCAGATTAGTATTAATGCTTATCCATTCAAATGGCAGATATTGAAATCACATTGCATATACAATGTATATGTATACAATAAAAGATATAATAGGACTCACAATTGGTGAAGATATTTCGACGATAGGGATGACCTTTGGCGAAGATAACGGCAAGGGCAATGTATTGAAAGGCACTAACAACAAATATCACCGTGTTTTCGTAGGAAGCGTAGTCTTCGTGAATGACAGCTTTCTTTTCATCTCTCGGCTGGAACCATGGTTGCCCTTCCACGAAGAATAATGACCAGAGAAGGACACCCATATTGACAGCTTGCAGGAAGACAATGGAGAGAATAACTGGGATCGTGATAAGGCGACGAGGAGGAGGGATAGTGCTTAGACCTTTTGCTGGGCGCGTATAACCAACTGAAACGAAGACATTGTAAACAGTTCTCTTCCGAAATTTGCAGAATTTTACGAATTGATAGGAATTGTACTGTCAGAAAATATATTGGAGTGAAAACGGAAACTCGATTGATACAGCCACAGGTTCCAATAAGACGAATTCTCCAGAGGTTTCAATATATGTCACTCATCCTGCAACTATCGCAAATTTTTCGCAAATCGAGCAATCATGCTTATTTTCTTAATCAATTTCGGAGTACTTCAGTACATGTCTTGCATCTACAAGATGTTTGCGAAAAAGTACGGCATTTCTTGACAATTCGAAAATGTGGGATGAATTCTGACACATATCGCACAATATCCACTCGCATACGATAAGTTGCACTTTGAAATCATCTTACAAAACTATCAATAATATGAAAAATAAACATTTGAATTCTTCCTATTCAGTGGAGGACTTAGTCCTACAGACTGAATTCGAACGATGCATTAGCACACTCCAAGCATTAGAATGCCAGGACTTGCTTCTGAAATGGCACAAGTATTCAGATTAATATTTAGTAATGACTATTTTTAGATTTCTTTACTTCAATCTACACTTTGTTCAATACTACTGCTATTATTATATCTATTGGTGCAACTTCCCAAATGAATTTATATATAGAAGACAAGTTTTTCAAGGACTCGCCTGATCTCTATGTGAAAGACGTCTAGTGAATAAAACATCGAATGTCACAGCTACTAAAGTCAGAGGAATGAAGTCGATAAATAAAATTCAATTGCATACAATAACAGAGAAATGTCCATTAAGCAGGCTTCAAGCTTGCAGGGTAACAAAGTAGGCATACAATGATATGATGACAGCTATGTTTTGAGGGCGTCAATGGCAAATTAGATTTGCCATTGACAGCCCGAAAAATGTAGATGTCATAATCATTGTATGCCATGTTGCGAAATATTTCTATGGTTTCATTTCCAGGCCATGAATTTTCCGGGCCGTTAATGAATTTCTGGGCATTATCAAAGATCAGTCTTATATACATGGTATACAATGCTTGTGAAACTCGAAAGTAGAATGAGGAAATAAGATATAATATAGAGAGATGTAAAAAAGTATGTCGACAATTAGATAAGCTTGAGTAAAAATAAACGATATTTCTGACCACACAGGTCTGGTTTCAGTGGGTGAATGGTGACGCTCTCCTGCATGGCTAGCTGTAAGCTGGCTGTGGTTGTCATTTGGACGGAAAAGCAACAGTTCTCGCCTTGAAGTGCCTTAAGTACACATTCACAAAGACGTCTTGTGACGGCTGACTGGAGTGGTTGCCTTGATTTTTGACGAACGTTGGAATTTAGTAGCCATTTTGGAACGTGTTCTTTGATTCACTTGACGTCTTTCACATAGAGATCAAGAGAGGCCATGGAAAACTTGCTTTTCATTTATGAATTCACTATTGTTATTCATAAATTGTCTGAAAACATTAGCTATGGAAATTAATAACATTTTCCGTTGTCAGCCTCTTAAAAAGGATTTGGAATGTGTCAACATCTCATGATACATACACATAAGCAGACATGCAGAATCACCATGGCAAAGACAGCTAATAATTTGACGAAGCAGGAGACGACCTGTCGGATATGTATTGTCAATACTGATTTCTATTCTTGTTACATAAAATGTCATTTTGAAGAATATAAGTTAATGTAGATAAATTATGATTTCTCTAACTTAAGTCAATTTCATGCCTGATCGTCCTTTCTTTTTGAAAGCTGACAGCAGAAAATGCGAAACGATTTATGAAGCGACAATGAGAGCAAAAGACTACGGAGTGTTCAAAAGTAACTGTGCAGCTGTTGGTTTGGGAATCGTCACTGCTATACGCATACAAGCACGCAAATGAGACTGCAAAATTTCTGACATTCTTATCAATGTTGTGCTACTGCTACTTGTTTGCGGGCAGCTCTTCATCAGAAAGATATTGATAATTCGATTTTATTAATTAATATCATTTTGTATAATTCTTTGAGTTGTCAAACATGTTTCAGTCAATGTCATCAGTGGCAAATTAACAGTGAGTTTATGAACATAGCAGGGGTGAGCCGCCATATTTGGATCTGTGACACATTTTGTCACATCTTGATATTCGAGATTTGTCATATTTTGTCACATGCTGATTGACATAAAAGTCACATTATGTACCATGCTGATGAAAACACATTGCCAAAATTGAAACAGGGACTCCTGCTATCTGGATATGACAATCAAAAAACATCTGGCCACATACAATGAATGTTGCAATTGGGCCATCACACAATACGTCGAAGTCAACTTTGAAAAGTCGAACAAATAACAGCACGACTTGCCTGGCAAGTACAAGTCGCCATTTGGAGCAAGGAAGGGGGAAAGTATCAATCTTGCATATCCCTAATACAAATTATCATCAAAGAATAAAGGAACATTAAAATAATGACCTCCCTAGAACACATGACTTCGCTATTTCATTCAAGCGAGGTTAATGCTCATCTGTGACTTTGTTCATATTTTGTCAGAATATTTTTCCGCGAATTTGTCACATTTTGTCACTTTTTATTTTGAGATGAGAAATTGTCACAAAATGTCACGTTTTGTCACATCGGCCCACGCCTGACATAGTCTCAAATTTTAAACTCAAATCATCGACTGAAACATGTCTGGCAACCCAATAAAGAACATAGTAAAATGAAATCTCTTCGGCTATTAATTAATCATGCATTTCCACATTACTCCTGTATTCCAGGATACAATGGTAGAACTTATGTATTCATTTCTTACCTGATAATGAATAATGCGCATCGTACCGTACTTACATGTGATACTAAGAGAAGTAATGATGACAAGATCAATGTAGAGGTATTGTCCATCGGTGAGATTTAATTTCAGCTGAAAAATAGAAGTTCATTTTTGCTGGCAATGACTTATCTAAAAAACCAGCGACTTACTGTATAGATGATAAGCACAGAAATGAACTGTGTGAGGCTGTAGCCTGCCATATATTTGAAGATACCGAATGAAGTCACGAGAGCACACCGACCTTCCCTAAAAATACATCGACAGAATATCTGATATTGACTCCACTACTTAATAAGAGAAAGTAGTACCCAGGTACATATTTTCATGTTAAGAGAAAGCAATCTCACCTAATCAGCCGCAACATGCACCTGATGTTTTGGTCCTTGCTTGTAAAAGGACTTGCAACGCTTGCTTCAGCTTCAGATAGAGAAATGCCGGTATGAGCGGCCTTCAATGCACCGCAGTCATTAGCACCATCACCGCACATAGCCACGCTGTAATCAAGAGCTTGCAACTCCTCAACTAATTGAGCTTTCTGGTCGGGTGAGAATCGAGCAAACACTGAGCCCATGATGACCAACTTTGGTACAAGTTCGGGTCTATTGTCTCTGATGTCCGCCCATACTTTTCCAGTAAGGCTGAGATGAATTTCTGAATGCTTGGCCGGCTACAAATTAAACAATTAATGAATCAGCAATGTCACAATGAACGGTTCTCCAAGGGCGACTCTTGAATATTGCGATACTTTAAACCAATAAAACAAAGTCGAAAATAACAGCAATAATCACATCAACATGCGAGCAATTAATTGGTCCTTTTTGTGTCTTTAGATCAGGCAGTGGTTATGCAACATGGCAACACATGGCGCTGCTAAGTATAGTTATATGCCAAGCACTGATTATTGTCAAATCAAGTTAATGAATTTGATTTTCCAAGTTTTTTCATGAGAAGAAGATCAACATATTTCAATTTTTAGGAATGTCTGAGTTCAAAGTTCAACGAAATGTTTATTATGCGACTATCCGCAGGAAATTATAGAACAGCTTGGGCTCGCAAGATAAGGCGATCATTAAGATAGAAATAAGTCACTAAAAATACTGCTTCCGCATTTCTCCAATTTACTGGTTATAACCATATTTTCCTATGCAGCATTTATTCGAAGTCGGTGAACTTTGTTGAACTACATTCAATCGACGCAAAAACGCATTTGTTAATTAATTACGACGGATTGCTACTGTATTTTAGATGATGTCAGTGCTGTTTTTAATAGTCGCTGTAATTGTCACCATCAACGGTAGTTAACATGGCTATTTCAACAGAATCACATTATTAGTTCATTGCGTTGCATTCTGAAAGCTGCTCATGGATCTCAAATCTATACAAAAATATCACAACATTATTCTCGTAGCATGTGCCAATTGATTGCAAAATCAAAAGCGAATCTGTTTAACAAAGCAGCATGGGTGCTAAAAATCTGGTGCAAAATCAGTTGCTAAATTTTAAAATCATCCTGTTACATTCCAAGAATAAGAATCATGACAACAACAATGAGGCAAATGACGTAAGTAATTGTCGAGGTTCAATACTGCTATCTCTTCAGGGATGTGAGCACATCGACAGAGAACTAGTATCAATTTTCATTCAAGCATGCTTCGCTACATTAAAAAAATGCTGCAATAAAATGCTACTGTCAAACGATTCAAGCAGCATACAAAAGACAAATGTTGGTTTACTTTTATAAGTTTAGAGAAGGGTTCTAAGAGGAGTTTAGTTTAAAACCATTCATGGGTTTTTAGAAGATCTGTCTAGCTTAGTCAGTGATACAATTATTTGTCCAAATCAGTGCACTCGATCAACAGTCCAATTTAATTCTTCGAACCGTAGATAAATTTCATCTCCAGAATTCCCTTCAGTTTGTACATACACACTATTTTAATGCATTGCTCTCCCTGTCATGCATTTCACACATTTTTCATTGAGACCAATCGATTTTGGTTTCAAACAAAGTCAAAGCGTTGGGACCAGAGAAGCTTGAAAGAAGACCCAGAAATCGCTCATTCATATAGTATGTTACCGATGTTTCTTCTGAATGGCATACTTGTATTCCTATAATGCCCAATGGCACATCGCATGCACCAGAGTCGTTGTTAGATACTAGCAGAATGTAGAGACAGAATACAGATTGTAAATGCTTCAGCCTGATTTGAATGAATCCTGAATACAACTTGCACTTTGTCTGATATGAAATATAATGCTATTTATTTTATCATTTTATTATAAAATGATTTATTGTAAACAACTCAGACTGCATAATTCGACGAAAAGTATCCTGTCATCTAAATCTGTCAGAAAAAGGCTTGCCGCCCAAAGACCTATCCTTTAATACCTTGTAGCCGTACATTTATCATCCTAGAATGATCAAAGTTAGCATTGTTACGAGTAAGTAGGGTTGTCCGCCGATATTTCACCTGTCATTTTTCTATGAAAGTCGTTCATATATCTCCAAATCCAAATTAGACGTCCTTAATTGCATAATTAAGGCCGTCTAATTTGCTATGTAATACCATTGAGGTAGGAGCATTTCACCATTCATCTTCGCATTCCCAGTGAAAATGACATTGAAGTGATTCCTGTGGTTCACAATTTGGACTCGTAGATATCTCAAGCTTTACATGCTTTAATATTCAAAGTTGCATGGGCTATGTAGAAAATGATCATAGATTTTAGGTTCAGTAACAATGCATATATTACCTTTCAAATGATCAGCCTAAATCGTCTGGCGCTATGCGCCGACAATTTAGGCTGTCATTTGAAAGGTAATATATCTTCATTATAGCAATGTTAATACGATGTCTATGCGACATTGAAAGTGTAGAACGAGTGAAGCGAGTTCTACATTTTCAATGAGTGTAGACCAGTATTAGCATTGCTTTTGTTGAATATAGACATCGCGATGAAACATAAATTATATTCAAAGCAGATCATATCAATAAATCAGGTCATAGATTTACAGAAATATGTAGCCAAGATATCCATTAAATTAATATCTTTGGCATAGAAGTATTGCTCATCGGCGATATTTAGTTGAAGGCATAGAAATTAACAATACCATAGGAAGTCCTAGAATGGAAATTGCATGAAAATTATGGCACACGCCGGGGGAACTTAGTTGGGGCAAAATGCAACTTGTGCGATCTGGCTTCCATGTTCTTTGATTGGCAATTATATTTATCAAGCCAATTCTTGATCTGGATTGTTGGCCCTTGTCCAAAGACCATGTACTCAAAAGCAATAGTGAATTTACAAAATGCTGCGCCGACAGGATGACAAAGACGGAAATCCTTTGAAGCGTTCTGTACGTTCATCATTTTGAAATATCGCTCAGATAATCTATCAATAGTATAATCAGACTCTTATGTAACTTGTAATGTCGGATTTACAGAACATGCATAACTCCAGCTTGAAATCAGAGGCCAAGAAATCATAGAGCATTCATTTTACTTTAAAGGGTTCCCCTGTTCACTAAATTTGAATAATTTTCAAAATTTCTACATGCATTCGTATATCAGCTTCAAAAATATCACTTGTGTCATTCAATGATTAATTGAAAAGTTCCAGCGACATTTCATTTATTTGAGAAATGATTGTCGGTAAAGAAACTTTGTGTTTATTCCAGAAAAGCGCCAGGTTTCTTAGCCGCTTGAAGGAAAAATTATCCAATAATTAGACTTTCTATCTATGAATTCTTCAGATGTTCCTGCAAACAGCACACCGACCACTTTCAATTATCACTTTGTGAACCAATTTTTAATTCGCATTCCAATATTGAAAAATTGTTGTCAGTGACTGCTACAAATAGACACACTATATTAATCCATGGAATAGTAGGCTATTTCACATGAAACAATGCCGCCATCTCACTTGCAATTCTCTTCATGAAAATCCTGGAATTAGGTGTCAACAACTTCCACAACCAACTTGGCAAATAGTTTGACTATGATGCAATGTTTTAGATCGAATCTGATCTACAAGCCATAGATTTTTCCATGTGCCATCATTGTACATGGGCAAGATATCAAACTTCCATTCTAGTGTGCTGTTATCCACTTCTATGGTTGAAGGTGATGTCAAAAAGGTAATGTTAAATGACACGCGATCCATAGAACACCTACGTTAGACTTTTTTTATGAATTTCAGATTGAGCGATTTTTATGAAAAATGGTCAAAATTTTCAAATTTGTTTTTATTGTATTAATTGAATGTATGAATCATCATTGATCTTCTGTCCAAATTTCATGTTAATCTGACAACTATAAGTACAATATATATCCGTCTGGAAAATAGTACTTTTTTGTAACCTTATAAAAATCTTCATAGAAATATCCATGAAGTCGGTCGGCGCGTATACACTTATCTAAACGGAAAATTAAGACTTTTGACACTATAATGGCATCTCTTGAATATAATTATCCTTGCGTTTTAATAAATTAAATAATTCACGTTTTAATGATATTGGCGCCAATTCAAATTTGAGTTGAATAAAATCGATTTCAGAATTTCAGCATGAATAGTAGAGAAGACGATATATTCTTTGGTTACGAGTTTTGTGGATCGGACAACGATGATGAGATTCAAGTTGAACAAGGAAATTATGGTGTTTCGGAAGAACCTGAAGGTATATATAGAATATGACACGACTTACTGTACAGAACTAATGATATTAAGAAGAGCTCATGAAAGCAAAATTTTTGATGACAGAATACATACTTGGTTTCTTTTATTGCAGATTATGATGGATTGTTCGACACTCCTATTTGCGAAGATATGGAACAGCAATCATCAACATCATCAGGCCAACTTCAATTAATTGTAGACTTAAAGATTTTGCATCATAGTATTAATTAAGCCTATAAAAATACACAAAATTTTGAATTTTTTGAATATCTCTATGAAAGGGCCTTTTTTAAGCAATAAAAATACTGAAAATCTTATGTTAACGAATGAATGGAGATAATTGAATCGAAAAAGTTAATATTTATAGCTCCTAGACACTGTTTATTGTTTTACATTTTGGAAATTCGTAAGATAGGTGTTCTTTGGAACATCATAATTATTGATTTATTAAAGTTATACTACATATTTCTTATCTTATTTTTCATCTTTTCTTTATCTTTCAGGTTCCCCAGTAGTCCTCAGTCGTCGAGACCTAAACGTGATCTCCCCTCCTGAAGCCGAAATAGATTTTGATCACCAATTGATTGAAAGGAAAATGTCCGCCGGATGCAAGTGCAACGTTGACCACTACCATGCACTATCACCTGATGACATTTATGCTTCTCGTTTGGCTCAGCGTTCTCTTTGTTTTGAGGAACGATCTTTAAGTATTCCAACTACTAATACTACACCAACGAAGAGAGTAAAGTCTTACGCTTTTCAATAACAGAACGTCTGCAGAGAAGTTTGGGCTTTTTGCAACTACTGTGACATTGATCTTCTAAGGAAGTTACAACAACATTATGATGAACGTGGAATAGAGAAGCGACTCTATGGTCTTTCGAGGAGAGTACCAAAGTGCAAACAGACCATAAACGCTGATGATGTTATGGCAATCGTCAACTTCATTGATTATATGGGACGACGCTATGGAATCCCACATCCAGGATCAGAGAAGGTATTTCTGGAGAGCAACAAGAAACTGCTAAGAAAATGTTCTGGTTATTCCAATCGCATTACACAAAACAAGTATCACGATTCACTTTTCGAAGGATTTGGGTGCGCTACAGGCCATTGGTTCAACGTATGACTCCAAGAGTAGACGTGTGCCCTGAATGCGAGCTTTTTCGAGATGAGATCAGAATTGCAAACTCAGTCTCAAGAGCAAATCAAGATGAGGACATTCCATCAGACGAAGAAAATATCTCGACGGTTATGCTGCAGTTCCAAGCTCACCTAGCGTTAGCGGATTTGTCTTGCCAATGCTACTTAAGATGGCAAACTGAAGATATTGGTGATACCTGCACCTTCTTGACTGTTGACTTCGCCCAGAACGTTCAACTACCTTCATATGCAGGACAAGCGGGACCACTTTACTTCCTAGATCCATACCGATTCAACATTCTTGGAATTCTCGATGAGCATGCAAAGATCCTGTACAACTTTCTGATAGGGGAAGGCTCTACTCCCGGAGAAGACAACACAAACTGTCACAATGCGAATGTGATCTTGACGTCACTCACGGAGATCATCAACGAGCAGCCAATTAAGCCTGTGCTGAGAATGGACAACTGTGCCGGGCAAAACAAAAATAAATTCGTTGTTTGGTTCTTTATTTACCTCCTTCGTGAAACTATCCAACTGGAACACATCGAAATTGGTTTCATGCAACGTGGTCACACACGGTGTGCGGTTGACGCCAACTTCGGTAATTTGAAAAAGACCTATCGAACCAATGATATGTCAACAATAGATGATATAGGCTTGCTTGTTACCAGAAGTTCAAAAGTGAATACTGTCAGATATTCAACAAGCAAATGGACGTATTGGAGAAGTTTTGCAACTGAGAACCAACTCAGACGAATTCCCGACATCACAAAGTTTCATTACTTATGCTTCTCGAAGTCAGAAAGTTGTATCATATCAAGCTTAGGGGTAAAGTTCAGCCACACACAGAACTATTAGATATTCCCCTGAACATTCCCGATTGTTTCATCCCACCAAAGCAAATCAAACCACCTGGACTTTCAGTCAACCGATTCAATTACCTGATGAAAAAGATTTTGCCTTTTGTTCAAAATCGCGATAAAAATTCGTATCAACAGATGCTTCTGAACGATCTTAGACAGTTCAGTTGTCACGTGGCATTGAATAGACTTTAAGATTTTTGATAGTTTTGTCAAAGTTTTGCTATGTAAGTCTATGTTGTCTAGTTTTGTCATATTAATTATGAAAACAATTTGTATTAAAGAAAATAACCGTTTGTTTTTTCTTCCAGTCTATATTGCACATAGGCAATGATGACTTTATACGAGAACTGTCCTTAATAACCGCATGCTTTTTTGCTGATTTATACCTAAATTTAAGATATAGATAAAAATTATCATAATAATAAGGGATAGTCCAAAAAAACAGTTAAAGCAACTCTAAAAGTTTTGTGGGTGAGGAACTGCTTTATACGGTAACAAAATCTGATGAGAAAACTTTAAACGGCTCTCCAGTAAAATTTTAGTTTTAAAAAAAATTAAAGTAGTCAACTTTAAATGACTGTACCTTTTTTTCTATGCATCCAAGAATGAAGAGGAAGATCTAAATTATATGAAAATGTACTTATCTCATTTCATAGAAAAGTTCTAAGATAGGTGTTCTATGGATCGCGTGTCATTAATATCTAATGCTGAACGATTTCAGTTTATTCAATGCCAAAATCTATGGCAATGAATTAACATAGAAAATGTCAATTTTTCAATTACATTGACCTATGCATTGACTAGGCATAGACTTCTAAATCTAGAAGTCTATGGACTAGGTATAGACATATTCAACCATAGACTGATTCAACAATAAGTGATGTTAAAAGAGATTGTCCCATTGCTTGTCTATGACCTCAACATAGAAGTAGACCATAGACTTTCTATGGTATTGTCAATTTCTATGGACCTTATCCTTAATGTATTTCCGATAAGTGACATTGTTAACTTTTATGCATGTTGCTCTGTTTTGAATAAAATATTAATGCTAAGTGACACTTGTGATGTATGATCTAAGAAAATCTATAATGTCGTTATGATATCGTTGCCTCAAGGTAGACAAATGCATACTGTGACTATTTTCATTTTCCTAACATCCCTCTGACGTCTACTACATGATGGATGTATGACAGTATGGGGAATGAGCATTTGTGCACTGAGTGCAAAAGAACTTTCAAAAGTTGTAGTGGTTTGACGAGGCATCGACGGTACTGCAAGAAAATAAGTAATCCACAAGCTATTTACATCACAGAAAATTCAAGAAAAGTGAAAATTCATTTAGATAATGCCACCAATATTGCTCTTGAAGAATCAGTTAGCGAATCCATAGTCGAACGCACAAATTCTCAGGAGACAAATTGCGATCTGAAGTAAAGAAATAATTTGAAATTTGAGAGTAAAAAGCGAGATATTGATGATACAGTATCAGAAGTGATTCTTGGAAATCATTATTGGTGGTTGTTTTCAAGATCATACTTGTCAAGTAAAGACACCCTGCACAAATCCATCAATACACCAATCAATGTCATCAACTGGTTCTAAGGATAACCAAACTGATCATATCAATGAAGAAACCAATCTGTCTAAGAAAATTGATCAGGCTTATGCTGAAGTGGTTCATTGGAAACCCAGTCTATTTCCAATACTCAGGAGCAATGTAGGTAAACAGTTTGTTAAGTTACTGAGTGATCTTTTTATGGAGTTTGCTGAAGAATCTGCACGAGACTCATTCGTTTTGAAAGCTGCATTTACGATTCCTCATCTACTTCTACAATCTGCATGCCCACCTACAACATCTGAATCTCTGAGCGTCACACTCCTACGCAGAATAGAACTATGACACAATGGAAAGATAGAAGATTTGTTCCATGAGGCGAATGCATTACAGCAGCGAAAAAGCATTCGCAAGAGACCACGTAAACGAAAAGATGTCAAAAAATACTTCGTTGAAAAGATGACAAACGGACAAGTAAGAACAGCCATACGACTTTTGGAGGAGAATATGCAAAATGGTGTTCATGATTTGAATGATGTGGTGGACGGAAGAACGATAGAAGATATTTTGATTGAAAAGCATCCAGAACCTGGACCTATGCATCCTGAACTTGTCTACGAAACATGGCCACAAGTTTACAATTTTCATCCAGCAATCTTTGACTCCATTGACTCAAACAGTATTCTGAAAGCATCTTTAGACACTCGAGGAGCAGCAGGTCCGTCTGGACGAGACTGAAGAGTGGAGGAAGCTGCTAAGTGGATTCCTCTGATCTGCGTCAAGCACTTGCAGCAGTAGCGAGACGCTTATGCAGAAGTGAGATACTCGTAGGTTCTGAATATCTTGTAGCCTATAATGTATGCCGCTTAATTCCCCTTGACAAGAACCCAGGGGTTCTCCCTATAGGTATTATTGAAGTGAGCCGACGTATCATAGGAAAAGTGATTTTGCGGTGCATTTTCATTAAAGACTTGTCTGCAACAGCAGGCAATCTACAATTATGCTGTGGACAGACTGCTGGAATCGAACACGCAATTCACTCTCTTAGACAAGGATTTCAAGATAGCGATACGGAAGGAATGCTGTTAATCGATGCATCTAATACATTTAACAAAATATAGGCAACTTGCACTACAAAATATAGAAATAATATGTCCATCACTATCAGCAGCTATTAAAAATTTCTACAAGTCGGCGACTCCGTTGTTTGTTGGATCAAAGACAATTTTGGTCGAAAGAGGGTACCACTCAGGGAGATCCCTTAGCCATGGCTATGTACGGGATAGCTGTTCTTCCTTAGATTCACGAGCTAAAGGAAATGAACACTGACATCCTTCAAAAATGGTATGCGGATGATGCGTCAGCAGTGGGAAAGCTGAATGACTTAAAACATTATTGGAATAACATCAAAGATTTCGGGAACGGATATGGCTACTTTCTCATTGATGCTAAATGCCACTTAGTTGTCAAAGAAGAATGTAAACAGATGGCTGCGGACATATTCCATGACACGGAAGTTGAAACTGTTGCTGGTCACACGGTTTTGGGATCGGAAATTGGATCCGACGAAGTGTGTGATGAAATGCTGACCAATAAATTGAGAAAACTTTCTGAAATGATTGAGCGACTCTCAAGTTTTGCAATCAGTGCTCCTCAACCAGCTTATTGTAGTTTTGTTCGCGGATTGCTCCCGAAATTTAACTACCTTGCAAGAACAACACCAGCATTTGCTTCTAAAGTGACAATACTTGATGACCAGATATCAAGAAATCTCATTCCAGCTATCACAGGAAAAGGGCCACTTGGTGAAATTGAACGTGATCTACTTACACTCCCAGTGAGAGAGG
The DNA here is from genome assembly GCA_907163375.1 of Prostheceraeus crozeri. Lineage (NCBI taxonomy): Eukaryota > Metazoa > Platyhelminthes > Polycladida > Euryleptidae > Prostheceraeus > Prostheceraeus crozeri. Next base: position 60,674 of record CAJQUW010002233.1, read on the forward strand.
GAGGTCTTGACCTCAGAAAGTTAAGTGACCTTGAATCTGCTTATGAAAATTCAGTCCAACTTAGTTCTCTGCAACAAGATGATATATCTGACAGTATAAGAAACGGAAGCAGCTAAGTAAACGGACAGCAGTTTGAAATCAAGTCAGCACTGAGATTGGAAAACAGGAAAAAAACACGAGCGCATATTCAAGGAGTCGGCTACCTTATTGACTGACAAACACAGACAGTACTATAACTGTGTCAATGAGAAGGGACAATACTGCCAAAGCTGAAACCCTCACGTGCAATCGTGAAATATCTATTTACAGCTGTTGTTCGCTAACCTTGCTGAGACAGACACGCACTGATCTGTAACTTATGGTTAGAAGAATACGTTTCTCGTCATCTCTTATGCAAGAAAAAAATCTACCTCCGTTGAAACAGCTTGATAATAATAATAATAATTTTTTATACATGATGTCTAATCATGTCTAGAAAATGAATGCATGATGGTATGCATAGTTAAATACTTGAGTGTACATTATCCTTTTAGCACCCTTGTTCTAAAATTTAAAGCATTTACTGTTTACTTCGATACAAATAACAGGGCTATGTAATGGATATGTTCTCTTTAAAACTCATTTGCAAACATTGTGAAATGGGATCTCTTTCAAAAATGCGGACGTTATGGGAATTAAAACCGGTGTAGCGGTTTATGCGGATAAATACCGGAACAAACTGCGCGACCCAGTTTTGTCGCTTGAGGTCGAGATGATTGGTTAGGAACCGGCACTTCATGTTGCACGAGGTGCTTCCAAGGATAAGGAGCACCCCTCTCCCACAGAGCGATGCGGGGATTCGTGGTTGGAGTGGATGGTTAGGGTTGGATAGATCAATGTCTAGGAGCGGTAGAGGGCTTAGGGACAAGAGATGATTGGGGTTGAATATATTCATGTAACGTAGAGGGTTCAGGAATTGGAGATGATTGCGGTTGAATAGATCAATGTCCAGGAGCGGTAGAGGGCTTAGGGACAAGAGATGATTGGGGTTGAATATATTCATGTAACGTAGAGGGTTCAGGAATTGGAGATGATTGCGGTTGAATAGATCAATGTCTAGGAGCGGTCGAGGGCTTAGGGATACATTAAAATACTTCGTTTTCAAACCATAATAGGCCATTTTAGGCCCGGGACCACTTCTGTTCGAAAACATCGGGCCTTATCCCCGCCTGTAAGCTACCCAGTCCACTTGCAAGTCGGGTTGGCTAGATCACTCGCACTATCCCGAGTGGTGGTGTTGGGATTTGGAGCCATCTGTGGGCCGGCGCCCCACAAACACATCTTAAATTTCTTGAACGGGTTGAGAAACGCGTCAAGAATATCATGGATAAAATCTCACTAGCGAATTTCAGCCGCTCTCCGTCAGACAAGATGTTGCTTCGCTCAGTCTCTTCTACAGACACTATTTCGGTAGAAGCAGCTTTGCAGCAAATGAGTGCGTGCCCAAACCTAAGATCTTCTCCAGAACCAAACGCAGAGCTAATGCACTCACAAGCAATCATGTGAGCTTAGAACGCGCACGTAATGTGAGTCCCTCAAAAAGCTATTTTGTTCGCACGGCACAGCTTTGGAACCAGCTTCCACAGACCACCTTCCCTGACCAATACAATCTTGATACTTTTAAGTGATGTGCGAACGGGTTTCTGATGGGCACAACTGAATCGGATTAGAAGGATCTGTCATTTTGCATTTATTTATCAAAACTTGCATAGTTTCATCAATTTTTCATTGAGTGATCCCCAGTTTCGTTCATGGCTCATTGCTCTGCTAGGGGTAAAAACTCTGCAAAAAATGGCCAGTTATCAAGTAGAACAATGCCGTCACACAAGCTATGGGCACTTCATAGAGTTTGAATTAATTTTGTGGCAAGTAGGGTTGCGAAATTTAAGATATGATATTTGAGTCTTTGATTACAGCGTACCAACGATTGTGATTCTGGACTCCCGTCCTAATATCTTTCCGTTTTGTTTCACTGATTTTGCCTTTTATTGTTTCTTTCAGGATATCAAGGTCATTTTGTAAATAAGTTATAGTCGACCAGGAAATTTTGCATTACTCGTTTATGTATAATTCGCATGTATTTTTTTCAATTAATTAAAGATAAAATTACATTTGAAATATAATTCAAATATGGTTGAAAGACAATGTTTTTAATATGTTTGAATTTCTGTTATGATTTTTCCTGTAAAAGGCATCTTTTCTTTTTTTCGATACACTATCCACAGTTCTTAAGACGATGCGATCCTTTCTGTGCATGCATAATTGCGCAAGAAATGTCAGTAAATCAATTCGTGATACTAGTAGAGCGAGTGCAGGTTACTCTAGAGCTGTAGGCAAAGAGCGTGACAGAATTTAAGTGGAATTGTAGTGTTACGGCTGATTATCACCAGCATAACCACGGTAAGGTTACTAAACTCATGAAGATTACGTGGAACAGTAGACTTCAAAGAGATATTTTTGAAAATAATTGCTTCTTATTTAATTCCGCTATTGAAAGTGACGTTGAGTGTTTTCAGTGATGTTTAGTGAAGCTTGTTTAGTGCATGTTTAGTTGTTTAGTGTATGTTTTGAAACCGCGCTCTTGAGGTAACTCTGGCTTCAGTGGAAGATCTGGTGACCATAGAGTAAGTATATTAGGTAGAGAAGTAACTCCGCATTTATTAAATCCCCTATGTGCATATACTTTCGATTTTATTAAATGAACTCAATGGAGATACAGTCGGAATTGTTTCCAAATGTGAGATATGCAAAGTTTTGCAGTTTTGAAGAAATTACAATGGAACTGACTGATCATGATAGCATAAAGCAGAAGGAAATGATAATATATTAGTCCGTGTCTGACAGCCTTGGTGAGGTAATGTTTGTTAAATTGGCAACTCGATGATCTGCGCTATTGCTTTCCTGCTGAACCTCAAGAGAATCTTCTTAAGCGTGATCAGGCAGCAGCTGCCACTGGCATGGCAAAATCACAGATTCAAAGACAATGATTTCAATTAACTTTGAAAGATGCAAATGGGTCCACATCACTATTCAGATTCAAGAAATGAAACATGAATTTAGTGAATCATAAAATCAAGCCAATGAAAGTTGAATTAAAAACTTGACATTTCAGCCAAGAAAGCACGAATAATACCGCGACTTTTTCATGAAGACTTCCATTATAATACGGAGCATGAAATTCCCGTGATAATCAGCTTGATTTCCGCTTAGTTAGGATGATTATTAGCAAATATTCATTCCTTTTGATATCCAACGTGCTATATACTACTTACAACGGGGAGTCATCTCGGTAGTATTTAAACTGGCAAATTTTTGACTTTCTTAAAAATGATCAAATAATTTTTTGGACCACGAGAACGTGATCTCCGCAAAAAAACTGAGTCTTTTCACACAAAAATTTTCTCAGTATACACATACTTGTTTGAATCGACACTCTACCTACATATCCCTACTCTATGCTGGTGACTCCGGAGAATAGTTCCAGTGACAGCTGGCAGACCGCACAACGGGATGCCTTCTGCGAGCATGTAAGTCCGAGAACGTTTGTGTGATGGCTGTGTTTGGGTAGCGATAATTTGAGATTAATTTCAATTAGCAAGTTAGTGAAATTTCAATGGGCATTCATTAAATATCGCTTTAAGCACACTACTGGCAAATCACTTAAGTTAGTGCGCCTGTAATGATAAGTAAATGCTGCTTTTGCAAACACAATGCAGACAGAATAAATATTGAGTGGCATCCTTAGTTGAAAAATGGGAACAGAACTGAATAGCTGCCATTTCATTCAATAACAGGAATCAACAGTGGTGTCCGTGGCACAGTGGTTGCGTACTTGGACTAGCGATCTCATGGTCCAGAGGTCGAACCCGGAAAGTGTCATTGGAAGTCGGCAGGAAGGGCATCCGGACTACAAAGCACCACAACGCTCTAAACAAAGTCTGACTTAAGTCAGCACCGTCCAAGGCCCCAGTAGGGGTAAAAAATGACGTAAAATCCATAAAAAAATAAAAAACAGCAGGCCTAGTTCACATCTCTCAAAATCATTGTTAATTTTTTCCGCTTTTTCTTTTATTTAGCTTAATTTGGCTAAATCATTTATACTTCTAAGGTGAACCTCCGTATTAAAATGAATTAAAAAAAGAAATGATAAGCATTCCGAAATAAATAATAAAATACCACTTTCAGTGATAATCAAACTCAAAGCGCCATTATTAAGCATTCTAGCTAAGGACCTTCCCAAATTACAAAAGTCTTTATTTGGCTTACTAGGATTAATTCACTAAGTCTTAGGGATGAAATTTAATTCACCTTAGGTACTACCGCAATTCTCGTCAAACATATAAAAAAACAAAAGGTACAAAAGAATTTAAAATGTGAGCCTTTACCAAACCACGGTTCGGTGAAGTTGAAGAACGAGTTTATCGCTAAGAATAGAGTGAATAGTTAGTGTTATTTTTTATGATGTGGCACACAACAACAAACAAAGTCGCAAAAGTGCGAATTTGGTCGACGATGCATATTCGCGTGCTGAACAAACCTGGATAGATTGCTGCACCTGACGATACGGAGAATCCTAAGAAAAATGAGTATTAGTTTGAAAATTAAACATTGTAAGTGTACAAAACATGCATTTGATTGAAAATTCGAAAGCAAATAATTTCAAGGAACATCATATTTTAAATAATTCCATTTGGTATTCGATAAAGTCTTATTCATGCATACTACGTTAGCATACTATGTTAAGCATTTTTCAGTCAAATTCTATTAATAATGTCAAACTGAAACAGTAGATTTTCTCGCATGAGTTTCTGGAAAGAAATGCAAAACATTTTTCCGTATGCGAAAAACTATCTATGCAATTTCAACAAAAGCTGGCATCGAATGGTTATCGCAAAATAAAAAATGACTACGAAAAAATTTAATTCGAACTGAAAATTAGCATTCAGTATCCTAAAATGACGGAAATGCTAACTTTCGTGGTGCTACATCAATTTCAAAAATTACAATTATTCGAATCTCTGCGAAATAATAAAGAGGAGATTGAAGCTATTTAGTGTTCAGGTGATCAAGAATTGATAAATTAATCTCACTAAATCAATCTAGAAAATTGATGCGGTAACTTATCAGAGTAGACGCTTAGCTAGCACGATGTTCCAACGCAACAAACCAAACACACTTTTAATGCAAAATGCGATTGTAGAGAGAAACAATCATTTATTGATTATCAGAGATATAAATATCCTTCAGTCGGTGTGCGACTCTAAGTAAAATCCCAAGAATAATGGATTTCTGAATACCAGTATTTGGCTGTCAAACCTCTACTGTAGGTACTGTAAATTAGAAGCGGATCAAGTCTACGTCAAGCGTCGGTCGTTAATGCCAGCATTAACGATTTCAAGCAGATCACTACTACGATTCATAAATATAAGATGAAATCCCTCGCGCTTTGCCCTTTTTTACAATACAACTTGCATTCTTTGGTAAATTGTGAAAATCACATTGATTTTTCCTAACATTCACTCTATGAACAGTCTCCCAATCGTCATTTTGAATTCAAATCAGGACTCGTTATGAAAGTTCTCTCGATGACACATCCTTATCTAAGATAACTGTTTATCATCATTCAAAATTCACAGTCATAAATGTGATCGTAGCTTTTATCAATGCGTCAGGTTGGATCTTACCAGCAAGACATCAGATTCACTTTCGCTGACAACTCTTCTGCCATTCTGACAAACCTCGGTAAATAAAATCTCCATCGAACCGTCTGCCTCTTTCTGTGACGTCACTGATATTACCCGGTCATCCGGGTCAATGATGCCGCAATCATGTGCCACCGAAAGCGCTGTCAATGCATTGTCACCTACAAAGCGAATTAACATGATCATTTAGTACTAATAACAAGAAACATAAATATATTCATCAAAAGTGTTGTTTGCATGTTGTGAGATCTCTCAAACAATGAAGATGCGGTGCTTAATTTCACTCTTTTTCGGGCACCTTATCGTTTCTCTCACTACAATTCAAATGATCATAGGAAGTTCGCAATTAAGAAGATCAAGAAGATCGTCCGCCTGCTAAAAGTGTCAGGATGCCCTCGAACAATCATCATATTATCCGCAAAGATTACAAACCATTTACAGGGTGTCCGCGCAAATTTGAATGAAAATTTCCAGGTGTTTTCCAGGATTTCCAGGGCAAAATTCATTTTCCAGGTTTTCCAGGGAAATTTACCAAAAAAAGGGGGTCAAGTTTGAACGAAAATTTCCATACTTTCTGTAAGGAAATTTTGCTCAAATGCACGCGTCAAATTTAAAAGAAAAATCCAGGGAAGAATCTACCCAAAGTTCTGTGGCTAAGGAGCTTACACACCATAAAATTAATATTATTGACGAAAAAAATTTGAAAAGTGGCGTGAAATTGGTTGAATTTTTAAGGCGCAGGTGATTCTAAATAAAAAATACCAATATATGCATCAGACGGCTACATTATATTTATAAAAAATGAAAATATAATCGATCGTAACAAATTTAAAGCTTGCGGATTGAGGAGAACAAAATAGAGAAAGAGTATAGCACTAAGTAACGAAAAATATAAGACTTAACAATGAAATGTAACATTAACGGAATATCTGTAAAGTCACATTTCATTGTTAGGTCTTATATTTTTCGTTATTTATTGTTATACTATTTCTCTATTTTGTTCTCCTATTTGAACTGAAGCATTGCAGCGTGAATCCGTGGAAGGTGGAAGACCAAGAGCCAGAAAGAGGAACATAATGGTTGATGTGCTACATATGCATGAGAGTGATCACAATCAGTTGAAGAAATGACACAGAAGAATTGACCGAGGAAAGCTCATTGGAACACGACGTGTCGGGAATAATATATCTACATATTGAAAACCTGAAATGTATTTGAAAATATTCGATATTAGCCTAGGATCATTCGGAACAAGCCTGGTGCCTAAATAGTTTATATGTTCAGCACCATTTTGCGTCAGTAGATTCTGCCACACGGCAATCTAGTGTGTAATAGCATTAATCCTAGATTACGGCTCCTAGTTCCGCATACCACACGACGTTAATGAGGGAGTCTACAACTCATAGTTCGCCATTCCGCACGACGTTAATAAAGGAGTTTACGGTTCCTAGTTCCCCATACCACACGACGTTAATGAGGGAATTTACAACTTCTAGTTCAACATACCGCGCAGCGTTTGTGATGGAATTCACAGCTACTAATTCACCATACTGTACAACGATTAGGAGTCCGACAACAGTTCATAGTTAACCATACCACGTAGTTCAGTCACATTTATGTTGTATACGTTATCATAGGAGATTAAAGTCACTGAAATATTCTAAAAACACAAAACTTGTATGAGAATAAAGACTATATTTGTAACAAATAAGTAGAGATATGAAGAATATCATATGGAATAAATAGAAAATACTTCAACCATGGAGTATGCCTTCAACAACTTGCAATTGGTGTTTCAATTAGTCTCAAAATTTCCAGGACTTTTCCAGGTTTTCCAGGGTAAACTTTCATTTTCCAAGAGTTTTCCATGTGGGCGCGGACACCCTGCATTTATCATCCATGTAACTTTCAGTCATCACTTATGACTTTCGTTATGGTGAATACGTCGTCTTTAATGAGCAACTTCTATTAAACCTTTCACTTCACTATATTTTGCAGCAACAGGAAGCTGACGTCTTGACAAATGTTATGAACAAGAATGATCGGCAAGTTCTCCCATGCCGGGATTCATGTCCAGCTATTCGAATTCTCCACATTTGTGGAATAGCGTATGGAGACTGTGAATTAGGTGAACAAACTGCTGAAATGCATTACATCCGATCTTTTTAGACTACAGCGAATAGCCTCTGAAACACGGTGGGCTACTGGCCTATGAAAAAATCCGGTTATAGTCCACACTGTGTAGTCCATAACATTCCATATAAATTTCTGACAGATAAGATACCGGTAACAAGATTGATGAATCAAGTTCTATGACAAGAACAGAAAACTCGTCAAGTCTACAAGTTTTCAACTTTTAAAGCTGGCGTCATGGCTTCAGACCATGTCAATGATGTCCGTGCATATCAATGTCAAGACAATTGCCCAAGCGGCACTACTGTTCCAAATGTATGCATAGTCAAAATTTGAGTTCAACTTTATCAAATGTGAGTTTAATTTTGCAAGAATTATAATATAATGAAATTTAAATGATATTTTCATCAATATTAATGATATTAAATTTCATAATATTATATACAATATGTTATAATATTAAATATAAATATTAAATGAATATTTCAATAATCACTATCACATTCTCGTCGTTATGCAGTGTGTAAACTATAGTGAGCTTCATCATGCATGTACCTATCAATTGAAATCACCGGGGCTGGCAGAGATGAAGCAATGAATAAAACACGTCCGACATGACATAAAAACAAATTTCTTAATCAGTGAGCAGTCGCAGGCTGTAGTAATCCTTGCACAACTTGTTTTTTAATCCATTTCTCGTCGAAACTCGAGACCCGTAAAATCTTCATAAATATCAGGGATCCCGGAATACAGTCCACCTACTGTAGATGTCTGTCCTACAGCAATCAAATAAAAATTCCTACTCTCCTAACTCCATGCAACATGCGAATGATTTAATTGGTTTACGAATTTGACAGCTACCTAATTTTTACCTCAGTTCATACATGCGGCGACAACATTATGAAATCACATAATCCGAAAAAGAGTTGTCTATCTCTGAAAGCAAAATTCAACATTGAAAGCACTCACCTGTAACCATAACCACTCGCAGATTGGCAGACTTTAGAGTTGCTATAGTGGGCTCGCTTTCCGGTTTTAATCTGTTTTCCATGACTAGAAGTCCAGCAAATCGCAAGTCCTTCTCAACATCTTCTCTAGCGATTCGATGAACTCGAACAACAGACAGACGTTCCATTGGGCGCCACGCCAGTGCAAGTACGCGGTAACCCCGCTGTGTATATAAGTTGAGGTGAGAACTGATACCTATTGGCACCGTCTCAGGGCGACATAATGACATGATCACCTCGGGAGAACCTTTTACGAACACTGTGAAGTGCGTGTCTCCAAGAACACGACCCAACACTGCCATCCGTTGCAAAGAAGAACTGAAGGGAAATTCACGCAGCAGGCCAATACTGTGAGTGAAGCCCGCCTGTGGAGAGAGAGAGGATGCGCCAGGTGAATAAAAGATGGCATTCATCAATTCTAGCAGTAACAACATCCAACAAATTTATGTGAGCAAAAAAAGCTAGTTGATGACATTTACTCGTGAGGCCATTCGTCCGGTTCTCGTCTGACGCACACACCGATGTGAATCGATTTATGAGAACATGACATCCCTTGATGTATAATAAACATCAAGCAAGACATACAAATCTAGTTGATGAACACTCAGCTACACCAAACGAAAGAAGCAATGACAGAGAATGGAAAGACAGTAAAGTAACACGGTTGAGACTTGAGACAAAGTCACAGACAGGCTACAGAAAAATGGTCATTTTGTCACTCGGATGATCTTCTGATGAGAATTTGATAAGACAGGCATATGACAGCATCGGAAAAGCAGATGACCTTGAGCGTTGTATGCATCAATCTCACTGTACTCTATAATTTCCAGCCACACTTGGGCTTTCTAATCTTTCCATGTTTCAGCTGTGTCTTAACGCATATGATAATCATTAGAATTACACAGACTAAAAAAATATTATAAGCTTTTTTTTTTTTTTTACGGATTTTACGTCACTTTTTACCCCTACTGGGGGACGGTGTGGGTTCGACCTCTGGACCATGAGATCGCTAGTCCAAGTACGCAACCACTGTGCCACGGACACCACAACAGCTTACACTTGCATTATTAAATGAACGAACTTAACTCACAAAATGTCAACAGAAACTTATTTCTTACCGTCTGAATGGTTACCACTCGCGGCACCATCTGTTGTACGGTATCTCCACCATCTTGAACACCAAGAACTGGCTCCTCTAATTTCCAACCGACAGCCGTGAACATCTTCAAGTCGATAGGATCCCCACACAATTGACCGTCAATTTGAGCTATAGAATGGGCGGATGCCATGCACAGGACGACTGGCGATCTAGGATCCAGATGGTCCACATCCTTCTCTTCAGCTAGACCATCAGGGACAGGGAAGATGACGCGGCGCAAGTCCAGACCTTCCTCTGTCAGGGTTCCAGTTTTATCAAATGCCACAACGTTCACGCATCCGGTGGCATTGATAGACTTTGGTGCGATGCAGAAGATGCGGTTGGTTTTGAGACGGCGGAGAGACATAACCAGCCCCACTGACATAGCCGCCGGTAAAGCAGGAGGCACGATGATCGTGAAGATGTCCAGTGCTCGGCGGGCAATGAGACCAGCCGGCTTGTTGTATGACACCTGGAAAGATGATGTTGGTCACAAATCGCTTTCATATCAGTGAGAAATATCATAATCATTAGTACGAAGAGCCTGTCATTGAAACTTAGCACAATAGGGACCTGCACGAATTGTGTCACCACAATACACTCGCACATCTACATTGTACAATATGCCTGAAGTATTTGAGCAGTCACGCAAAGTTCAATAATGATCAGATACTGCAGTTAAGGAAGTAGTTGGCCCATGCATATTGACAACTTTACTGTTCCCACACAAATTAAGCTTCTATCAGTGTAACGATGTCACCTTCTCAATTTACTCCAGTTGATAGCGGTTTTCCCTTCCGTCACCTCAAATGCGATTCGACCGTTGAGTTGCACAGGTCAAGATCGAAGCTTATGAAGAAAATGTAAAATGTCCACAGCATAGTGACGTTCAACCCTCAAACTCATTGGAATCCAGGACACGAAACCGATATTAAAGTCTAAATAAAGTGTCCTAAATTGTATCAGTAACACAAATAAAGGCTTAAGTTAGTTTGAGCGCAATAATGGCGATAAGTCAATACTAAGTTTTACTACCGATTTTGATGACCTTTTCAGACGAGGCCGGACGTTCGCCTTTTAAATGACATGCCACTCCGGACACTGTCCGTGCTAAATTTATGATCAGAAGGCGGATGGAGGGAATCGTAAATTTCTTCTCAATGGCATGTCACCACTCCTGATCACTTGATGTGAAGCTACGTATTTATAATCAATGTACCGCTCATCGTAGATGCGATTAGAATGATACCAAGCTAAATTTACATTCAGAAAGCGGACAGAAGAAGCTCTCTTCAATGATTGTGTCTAATAATGCGGAACAAGGCATTGCGAATAGAGGTGCAAAATCAAACAGCAGGGCTAACTCTCGGCTGAAAGTCTGAGAGGTTGCTTTGGCCGCTGTGATCTGTAGGATAAGTTTTTAAATCATTCAGTCAATTTTGTAAAATTCACACAACCCTTCACGCTACAACGGGATTTGAAAGGTTCAAGTCACCCATCGGCTGTGATTGTGTTGTGACCCGATCTTGCGCGTAGGTCGTGGAACATGATAGCATATGAGAGCCATGTCAAACACGTCAGCTCCTTGCAACAGTGTCTCATTTGATGAACAACTTCCGCGCTGCTATACATTAGATTCCTCTTATGAACTGGTTCAAGAGATCAGGCTGTCCCACTACGCATGGCTTTGCACACAGGACCTCACAGAGCGTCCCGACAGGACACTCAAAGGCCCTACTGCGAAGCCACGTCTAGTTTATAATTAAAATGCATAATTATGCAGATTCATATGTGAGATTGAGGCCAGTCGATTGATAATCCTCAAATGTGTAAATAGAAAACATCCTGCTTAACTGAGTCGGTTTAAAAAGGCCAAGCCGCGGCTTCGGCTCGGTTGCAAAAAAGTTAAGTCGGCTGGCTTCATCCAATTCTCTCGAGAAGGGTGTATCTCTAATTGCGAGTCATTATATGCCAGTAGATTGAGACCACTTGCTAATCCTGACTGCCTCACAACTGCAGATGACAATCGAACAAAAAGAAAGAAACTTCAGATGGCAATTTGTGCTTTAACTAATATGTTCTTGTAACTTTCTTGTCTCATCTAAGGAGCATCACTGTATGAACAACATCACTGTCCGATCGTCTCTCAATAGAATGATTGATAAGCATTCAAATGAAAACGATGCTATTGCACATGGCAGTCAGACTCGATCCAAGACCAGTAACGCCAATATTGTACCCGCTTTATCGATGGTACCTTAGGGTGCGTTTACACGTGCGATTGATTGCTGACATTTTTCGATCCATGATGAGTCAGAAAAGAGTGGACAAACAATGGAATCAAAGGCAGTAATCATTAGGGTGGCTAAAAAAAAATCGAAAGTTGGAGAATTCAGGGTGCACGTCGCCAAAAGCATTACTTTTGATAAGAAAACTGTGAAGTTTTAGCTCGATTGGTCATCACGTGACCTCGAATGACCTTTTTGACCTCATGGCATGATGGATATCGGTCACATTTGTACTCATTGGCAATACATCATATGACTCTAAAATGCTTCGTTTTATCACAGATTGACATTTTATGCTCTCATGCCATGTCATTGCAGTGATCACGTGACCAAACATTTCCAGGCATGATTTTCGGACCTTAAATGCTATTTTGCAATAAAGCCAAGCACTTTTTAGAGCAATATCATATATCACCAACATAGAAATGTAACCCTAATCTATCATTTAACAAGGTCAGAAAGGTCATTCAAGGTCACGTGATGACGTCCGAGGCTATTTTTAGCAATTTTTGCACATTTGACCTCATTTTGACCTCTCTGGGCGAACCCTAAACCTTGATCAATCGAGCCAAAACTTCACATGTACAATTTCCTTACCAAAAGAAATGCTGTGGGTGACGTGCACCCTGAATTTTCCAACTTCCGATTTTTTTGAACCACCCTAATATTCATGCTTCGTGCATCACCAGACAGAGTCCAGAAAATAGCAATTCAATGAGCGGTGATGAGAGAAATGCCATGATCTCATCAGCTTGTTTTCCTCTGAGTGTCAGGAAAAAGTGCACGTGGAAAAGCAGCCTAACACGTGATGAGCCTCTTGATTCACATGAACGTGATGCTGTTATTAAAGAATGATTTCATCTTGATAAGCAAAACAACTGGTTATGTAAACAGATTATGTAACATACCATGATTACGATGGTGAAAATGAATCCAATGACGCCGAAGACAGAAAGAACGATGAGGTAATTGATGATGTCGCGGTCAAAGCTGAACTGCATTGGTTTTGGGAACATGATGGCACGCACGAGTTCACCTTTAGCTGTTGCGAATCCAGTCCTCAAAACAACAGCGCGAACACGCTCGTTCTCATAATTCCGAGTCTGAATCACACGAGTTCCATTGAAAAGAATGTGACGTGCGTTTTCCTTGATATTTATACTGCGAAGGGGTTCTGCATGATCATCATTGTACGGCAGAGGAACCTTCGAAACAGGAACGCTCTCACCTGAAAATACGACGATTGGCATTGATGTGAGGGACGTCATTTTCATACCATCATCTGAATATGGGCACTTGCACATTCTGTCACAGTCTCATTCACCTTTCCATTCACCACATTTCCAAGGGCTATTAATGCAATCGATTTGATATTACTATCAGTGCTGGGAGCGATTATAGCTTCAGTTATCGATTAATTGATAATGGATCTGATAATGGCACAATCACTTCCTCAGAATTATCTGTAATATGGCGATTGGCCTACTATTATTTCCAAATATTGGCTAATAATATCAATTCATTTGACGTTGCTAATTTATTTAAAGCTTCAGTTTTAGCTTCTAAGGCATTCTCAAAATAATGAACAATTTCCATGTGGAACAATACAATTGTTTTTCATAATGCATTTTCAATCTTGCTTTCAGTGCATGTAATATTGATATGTATAAGGTATTTTTATAAAGAATAATGAAATGTGTTAATATAACATATATAAATTATTAATAGAGATAACATAAATCGAATAAAATTTATCTTTCATCTATGGTATAATATGCTACAAAGACTTGTAATTCAGCCTAAATTTTTTACTTCATAACACATCGCTGATGCAAATATTCGACGATTCGAAGTACCGAAAATTCGTCTAATTGAGATCCATATTGTGAGAGTAGCACATTTGGCATGCTATCTATTTTAATCAATGATTCGCAATATTTTACGTTCTATTGCACTGCCATTGAAATTATCTTCAGCTTCATTGTAAAATGTTCATATCAAGGCTTATTGAAGAAAGATGCATGAAATCGGAGATATCTACGTGTTCAGAGAAAAATTAAGTATGGCATGGCTGATAAAACATAGGCCTACATCACAATAATTCAATATCAAGTTGCATCCTCAGCTGAAAAGTGATGGGAACAGACCTCAATAACTGCCATTTCATCCAATATTAGAAATCATCAGCTGACCTAGTCTACATCTCTCAACATCGACACAACTCCCTAATACAGGTTGCAGCCTTGCTCGGGTAAGTTGGAGCTTTTCAATTAGCACGTTAGTGAAATTTCTACGGGTATTCATCAAATATCACTTAAAATACACCACTGACAGGTCACCTAAGATTGCAAGACTGCGCACTGAAATAATAAAAAAATGCAGCTTTTTGCAAAATACAATGTAAATAGGATAATTCAATATTGAGTTGCATCCTCAGTTGAAAAATGGGAACAGACCTGAATAACTGCCATTTCATCCGATATCAAGAATCATCAGCAGGCCTAGTCCTCATCTCTCAACGTCGACGCAACTACCTATTTGAACTTGCAGCCATACCCTGGTAAATTTGAAATTTGCAATTAGCACGTTAGTGAAATTTAGTCGGGTTTTCATTGAATATCATTTTAAACACACCACTACTTCAATGCGCCTGCATAATTTTTTTGAAAAAAATCACTAACTTGTTAATTGCGAAGCTCAGATTTCTACCATCTTTGTCAATTATGTATAGAACACTACACACGTGAAATTTGCATATTTGGAAGCAAGTCATGATTTAAAGACGATGTACTATCGTAGTTCTGACCTGTGAGAAGACTCTCGTTTACGATGGCATTTCCCGAGATGAGAATTGCGTCGCAGGACATATCACAGCCGAAACGTGGTAACTCTATGATATCCCCAGGAACCAACAGCTCTGAAGACATTTCTCGGAATTCTGCAAGAGAGGGAGAACCAGTTTCATAAATCAAACAAGATAATGAAACAATCATGGTTTCGAAGAATGTCGCTTTGCATTTATCATCAAATTTTATAAATCACTTAAAGTATTCAGATGGAGAGACACGGCTTCACTTGTGATGCATGGTTTCATGCATTTCTATGGTTTCCCAGTCGTGTTAGACTGTCAAATCCCACTCACAATAATCTTAAATCTTACAAAGTCATGAACTTTTGCACAGCTTTCTCGTGCAACATTGACTAAAAGGTAGATATGATTTTTTTCTCTTAATTGCCACATGTTTTGAAGGAACGACGCCTGAAAGTAATGCGACACAACAGAAATTTAGAAGCATAGTTGCGGGAATTTTATTGTTTCTGATCATGCTACCAATCTACGCACGATAGTTGAAAAGAATAGTTGGATATTGCCAACAGACACACAGAAATGTTTATCCATCGACTTAGTGAGACGAAGGCATTGACTACGCATTTCCTTGTATGACTAACGAATGACGATGATTCAAGACTTATTTTTGAAGATCAGCCGTGGGATGGAACTGTTATAAAAGTGTGTGCTTTAACACTTCAAATGCACTTTCAGATATGATTTAGCATTGAAGAAAATAAAGTTGATATGAATTAATACTCAAGAGAATATACGTTTACTACTCTTCGAACGAATCAAAGAAATGATTTCTCGCTGATGAATTTTATCATAACTTCACTAATAAGATTTTTTATTATAAAGACTTAATAAAATAAAAATAATCAATTTTTTAATAAAATAAATAACTTCCTTTATCTTTTTATTATAAAACTAGGTAGACTGAAATTGCAGTATAGCGCATGAACAATTCAGGGAGAATAAGGCTCCTCAGAGAAACAGATAGGACGATGAGTTTCAACATGGGAAAATGCTCTTTTCAAATACACTTTCAGATTCAATTACAAATATTATTTTAATATATAATATAATATAATATTATTTTATATTATATTTCAAATACACTTTCAGACTCACCTCCTTCTCTTTGAACAATGCACATACTACTATTGGTGATTGTGTTCCGAAGTTGTCTTTCGTTCTGAAAATACATCAATACTCTTAGCAGAAGCTGTATTGTAAAGGGCTCAAGATGATCAAATAATGATTGACACATCCGTTAATATAAAACATGGCAACAAGTAATCTGTCGCCTGAGTAAGCTCACAGGAAAATACATACATACATGCGTCAAGCAGATAAGAAAGAGAGTTTTGACATCAGTTTTAGCAAATGAAATGCCACAAAATATACAAAATACAAAGATCGTCAACGGCTTTTGCTAAACACAAATTTTGGTGCAAACCTAGGATGGAAAGAAACAGTTTTGAATTATACAGATGGCCGTCATATGGGATATGTGCGCTGACCAGAAACTTCCCCATTGAAATGCAGAAATGAAAGATGATTGAGAGAAAGATGATGATGCTTACCCTCCTGGTTTCAAATACTTGCATAGTCAACCCAAGGAGAGATTCAATGACGATACAAGTGGCATATTTCCAATACTCATCCGCGAACCAAAGCGCACAGCTGAATACTTGAAAAACGTAGAATGGATGAAGTGCCTGAAATGTTGATAATTGATCGCATTATGAAGATCAATAAACAAATCAGTTCGAAAATGACAATGAAACGCTAATTGACTAAAAATCACATCTTGTGATAATGAATGCAATCCTACATCATTGATTTGGGCAAGCTAAGTCACGTTTTTATAATAACAATAATAATAATGAAGCGTATATTTGAAATGAATAGAAATCAATGTTACAAGAAAATTTGACAGTTATTACTCAAACGAAGGCATCATGTGGATGCATGCGAAGTGAATTTGGAATTCCACAATCTCGACATGAATGGAACGTATGAATTCAATCGTCTTACACTGGAACACAGTGGAATCCTTATCCTACCACTAGGTAGTAGATCAGGCAAGGTAGGATGCAGTGGATGATCGGGCTCCTCCTTGGCCTGGGAAAACAGCTTCAATGAGTCTTTCTTGTACTTTAAAGAAATCTGGCAAACAACGAGATCTACAGTGAATCCCGCATATTATGCGGTGACAGCGACGTTCAAACTTTCGTATGAGCTCCATGCCCTTATGCGAAATGCTACCGATGTGAATTTGGCACCCATAATTCAATGTTGTGAGAATCAATTATCTGTATACTTGGATTAATTGACTTTTTGCTAAAGTAACTTTTTAACACTTTCAGTAAGTAAAGTTGCTTGCTGGAAGATTTGAGCCTCTCCTTTATATGCAGTGACCAATTCAAAGAGCAAATGAGATGTACACCGAGCACTTTGATGTTCTCTTGGAAAGGTAAAATATCAGCCACTGATATCGCATCAAGCAAGTTGCTCTTCCTTATCAACATATGGGCGGTTTTGTCCTCGTTTAATCTCAGGCAGTTTGTGCTTGTCCAATACGTAATGTGCTCGATTTCCTCTTTGAAGCTATACAGACTGATGGGCCCACCAGTATGAGCAACACATAAAACAATGTCATCCGCATACTTGTAAACAGAACTTGCATCTTCATGCAAGGGCATCAAAGAACTGACATAGACACAGAACAAGGCAGGGGACAAAATTGCTCCTTGAGGTATTCCTGATGAAATTGATCCTTTGATTTGCCAAGGGCTGATTTCCAAGACCATGGTCGATTAGGGAACTATCAAGTTATGCAAAAATATAGTTTCATTTTGCAGCTGAATGGGGTGAAGTGAAGTAAACTCTCAAGAAAATACTTCCTTATCCTCGAAATGTTGCTTATCAAATTGAGCAATTACGCAAGCAAGATGTTGAGCATAAATCAAATTGCGTAACTCATCAACTCGCAGGACACTTCATAACATAATTGAATGAAAATCTGTTTGACACAGGATCGGGAAAAGGAAAATTTTCTTTCTTGTAAACAAATTTAAAAAGTATAAAATTTTTTGCAATTTATGACGCTTTCAAAGGTTTGCTTGCCTACCACACTGTACAGTGCATCTAGTTTGTGAATGATTCGAGCGAAATGTCGCACTGAATAAAACTTTGCTGCATCCGATGGCACCTTTCTTTTTCTCTCATTATAATGGAACCTATAATGGTAGATGACCGGCTGGGCCGGTTGAAAGGCCTTGCCTAATAGAAATTCGCATTTAGCCAATACCTGGTTTTGTGGCCTCTCTCAATGGATAGTATTCACTCTGGTCCACTATTTTCTGGAATAATGGAACCTGGTATACGTGGGGAACTCGGTCTCCGGGCCATCTCAAACATTTTTGTTTACACATCTTACATTGTCTCGACGCACTAGCCAAATTAAGGTGGGGCAAAACTCTCACAAGATCATGGTTTATAGCTCCTCAAGCGATAATTATCCATGAGTAATGCCAGCTCTGTTTACGATACGATACAAAAGCACTGATGACATTTGATGTAATATCGACACAACACAATAAGCTGCCAGTGATGAATCGTGTTCTCAGTTCACGAAAGACCCACCTGAAGCACTAAAACTTTGATGAGTGGGGTGATAGGGACATCGATGAGATTGAGACCATGTAGAACACGACGTTGCATCGCAGTACGGAAGGACAGATGTGGCAATGAGTGAAGATCACCAGGCAGCTCTTCATTGAGGGTTCTGGAATGATAATACAACATGATGATGGGTGGAGGTACCATGCCAGTCACAATCAAACAAATTACGAACATATGTCGCCCCCATTGCCAATCAATTAAATTGAGTTGCTTCATCATGAGCGCAAAACGTGGTGCAGAATAAGTCATAAGTTTTCGAATGGACCAAATTTTGAATCATGTCACTTATGTTGAGTAATATTTGAGATCAGCTAAGCGAGAATATTTCCGTCTCCTCTGATTGGTTACAAAAGTTCGGTTATCCCGAGGGCCCGTGACTCATAGTCATCGAGAAGGAAGGATGTGCAGACCCATCTCTCATGCATCACAGCTACAGAAAGCTGCATGTAAATATCTTTTTCCTCTGTGTAATCCCTGGGAATATAGCTCTGTCTACGCAACCCCGTGCAACACCACAACACACGAGGTGTGGGGATTCAGAACATTAAAAATTCTGCTGTTTTCTGACCACCACAAAATATATGATGTGACACATGATAATATCATTAAATATTATGTTATATTATATGCATGATTGTTGATGTAGTTGATGATTATGAATGAACTTAATACCTGAAATGTTCAGCAATCAATTGCATTGCAGATTCTTAATTTCAGAATAATAGTCATGTAGGCTACTAAACTCGTGTGCATCAATGTATCAAGTAAGGTTTCGTCCCCGAAAATTCGGTTCCGGACATTCCCTACAATTTCCAAGCAATTAGCAGGGAAATGTGATTTGAGTTAAATGTCTGGACGTCGAACCTGAAAGCTCAACAACCAAGTCTTTTAACTTAAGGACTACATACGCATAACATTATCTTAAAATTCTTCATTTGATACAGCTGCTTGTCACGGAAATTTGTTTCAACATGACGAGTTTTGATTTTACACTTCCCGAACAATGGCGTCAGACACCAAGTAAAGAAAGTGTTTACATAGTTGACCAGTTTGCGAGTCAGCCGATGAATACCAGGAGCAAGTTAAAAAGACGTTCTGACTACAAGTTTTAAGTTTATTGGTCAAAACTAAAAGTAAAATTGACTTTGGCACACCGTGATGGGCCTTCGGCGTCCAGCGCCTTCTTACGGCGATGGTCAAATGGCGGTCTGCATATTCGGTGTGAAGGTATATGAAGTGAATGATATTAAGGATTGCGTTGTTTGTTAAATGCTAGGTGATCAAAGTCAGAGGGCAGACTGTAGTTAGGCACGGTAATTCATGTCTTCTATTGACTGTTGGGTTAAAATGTGTGCAAGAGCTTTTGCTTCAGTGAATGTTGTGTCTCGAGTGCTCGTCAGCTTATCAATGAAATTGACCTGAAAATTCTCGATGCTACCTCCTCCTTCCGCGAATTTGTCGTCGCAAAAAGTTGCCACATTGCTGCTCACGAATTTTCGCGACCGTCCACGATCTTGCGCTTTCCGTGTCCAGTCCGTTAGTGACATTCGTCTGTCGAATGCCGTCTGACCAGCGCGTCTTACATCGCCCACGTCCACGGTTGCCGTTAACCATTCCCGCTAGAAGGTCTTTCTCCAATTCTTGTTTCCTTACTAGATGTCCAAAGTAACGAAGCTTTCTTTCATTAATCATGGCGAGTAGTCGTTCCACTCTACCAATTTTGGCCAAGACCAGACCCATTCGTTGCTCTTGCACTCATACCATCCTACCGGTGGCAATGGTCAATAGCACCATAACTCGAAGCTGGCTATTCTTTTACAGTCATCTCTTTTTAAAGCCCAACACTCAGCGCCATACGTGGCTATTGGAAACACGAGAGTTTGAAGCAATCTAAGATTCAAATTACGACTTATTGAATGGTCCTTCCATATTGTTACCAGGGATTGTGACATGCAGACTTCGCTCTTTTTATCTCCTTTATATCGTCACAGTTTGATGTAATAGCTTCAACCAAGTAACAGAAGGCATCGACGAATTCGACCTTTTCACTGCCAATCAGCAAGTCTCCCATTTGGGTTTGACTTGATCTCCAAACTCTCATAGCTTTCGTATTGGTAGGATGGATTTGGAGTCCATATTCTTCGCTTAGTGTTTTTATCATATTCAGGACTGATTGAAGCTTTTCAACTGATTCTGCCAGCACCACCACGTCATCCGCAAATCGCAGGATCGTTGTTGTTCTTCCATTTACTTTAATATTCCCCGTGTGATCTTTTAACTCTATGCACATAATAGTTTCTGAATAAATGTTAAACAGAGATGCTAATAAAATGCAGCCCTTCTGAACGCCTTTAGATATTCCAAATCAGTCCGTAAGACCTTTTTGTGAATCAAACAGCCAATTTCCAACATAACTTCCCGTAATTTCGAGTGTTTCACATAGTCAAAAGCCTTTTTGTAGTCTAGAAAGGCCAAATATAGCTCTTTAGTATGTTCTCTGTATTTTTCAATTATCATTTTCAAGTTTAATATTTGGTCTCTTGTTTCTCGGCCTTGTCTGAAACCCGCTTGTTCTTCTGGTACTTCCGAGTCGAATTTTTGAAGTATGAATAGTAGTCTGTTATGAATAATTTTGAGTAGAATTTTACTTGCATGCGGGATAAGTGAAATTGTGCGGTTATTGCAACATTGTTCAATGTCTCCTTTCTTTGGAATGATCACCAAAACAGAGTTACAAAAATCTGATGACCATTCTTCGTTGTTCCAAATTGCGTTGCAGAGTTTATGCATCAGTGTAATGAGCTGTGCACCTCCCAATTTATGTAACTCAGCTGGAATGTCATCTATGCCTGGACTTTTGCCGCTCTTTAAATTTCGAAGTGCATTTTCTATTTCTTCTCTAACGATCGGTGGTTCTTTTTCGACTGTTTGCAAGGATTCGGATACTACCTAGATCACTATTATTCCGACATAACCCTATGAAGGGATTCCTTTGTGCCTGATCATGTTATAAGCATTTTCAGTAATAACCGCTTAAAAGAAATAAGTAATCGGTGTAGAAATG
This sequence comes from Prostheceraeus crozeri, assembly GCA_907163375.1. NCBI lineage: Eukaryota > Metazoa > Platyhelminthes > Polycladida > Euryleptidae > Prostheceraeus > Prostheceraeus crozeri. Next base: position 82,568 of record CAJQUW010002233.1, read on the forward strand.
AAGCTATGCGAAAAGAAAAAAATAGCGAATTTAATTACATTTTGATTAAAAATTTTACAGTAACAATAATTTTTAAAAGAAAAGGAACAAACGTAAAAGTAGAGATATACTTAAAAACCAAAATAATTGTCATTTTGAAGTTCCATTTATCAGTGAAAAATGTAATAGAAAAATTAATAAAGCTATGAAGAAGTTTGACCTACCTATTACAGTTATTAATGAATACGGTAGACAGACTGTGAACCAAATAAACAAAAATAAAAATTTCTAAAATGCTTGTAGCTGTCAAGTTTATTAAAGTGCTATTTAAGTCATGAGTATATTAAAGACAAACATAATGATCTCGGCAGCATCGAGGATTTTCAGGTCGATGTAAGACGCGCTAGTCAGACGCAAGATCGTGGACGGTCGCAAAAACTCGTGAGCAGCAATGTGGCAACTTTTTGCGACGACTAATTCGCGGAAGGAGGAGGTAGCATCGAGAATTTTCAGGTCAATTTCATTGATAAGCTGACGAGCACTCGAGACACAACATTCACTGAAGCAAAAGCTCTTGCACACATTTTAACCCAACAGACAATAGAAGACATGAATTACCGTGCCTAACTACAGTCTGCCCTCTGACTTTGATCACCTAGCATTTAACAAACAACGCAATCCTTAATATCATTCACTTCATATACCTTCGCACCGAGTATGCAGACCGCCATTTGACCATTTTTTAGCTTGCTCCTGGAAAGTGTCTACAATATGACATTGTGTTTGGTTGAAGAAGGCTGCGGTTGAAAAGGCTGCACCATTCAAACATAGGAGGGCCGAGAAAAAATTGACATTGTGTTTTATATGCTTGACTTGTTTGGCCGTGTGTCATTGTTGGGTCTCTACTTGACTAAAACATCTTCTATAGTCACCAATTTTTTATTAGCAAATGACGATAAGTAAATCAGAAATAACGCTTCTATACGTTACCTAATCATGTTTTGCGCTTACCAATACAATAGATTCTGCTTATATAAATCAGCCATGAACTGCAATCAATCGGAAAGGGACGGATATGTATCCATCTAATAATTTTCTTTTAATTAGCCGATTAATAAAAGCATTTCCCCTTGGCCCGAGGTGACTTTAACAAGCGGAGTCTACTGCATGTACATGACCATAAAGTATCAAATTCAACAAATGATGTGCATCTTTCAACAATATTCTGATGTAGTAAAACAACAATATTCCAATATATCCAATGTCCCGATTGTCTGACGATATTTCAATAGCTGTCAACAAGATAGAATAGTACCGAAATATTTTTGGCAAGCATTGTCTCATTACATGAAATTTCAGAAATTTCCAGGAACAGTAAATCAGAATTTCCTGATTCCTACGAATAACATTTGCAGGAAAATTCGAAACCTTAGTATCGATATTTCGAGAAACAGTGAAGTTCCTCGATGATAAATCTGTAAACGGATTTGCAGTTCTTGGTAATTAGTACATTCATTACTTTGACCGCTGATATGTGTAGTCTTCAGGACATCACTTACTTTACTCGTTCAAATCGATCTGAATTCCAATTCCACATGTATTTGATCTTCTTGTTAACGAAGTGTTTCAACAGCACTTCATCCTACAGACAGAGAGATTTTGATATTACCAGAAAACGTACCTCTAGTCAGCATATTCGCAACGTTTGCGAAGTCTTTCACTCACTAGATAAGGTGATTCCATTTCATAAGCCACATTGTCGGATGTACCAAAAACATTACGATTGCTCCGTTTCATTAATTTCACTCTGAAATATCAAAATAATTTAGATCCGTTTCAGAATTTCAATTTATGGAAAAGGCACCCTATAATCACGTATTAATGCTAAACACACACAATGGTTTCGGTGGTAGGATAGCTCAGTTGGCAAAGGGCCGCGCTTCGATACGGAAGTGCATAAGGTCCAGGGTTCGAGTCTGTCCTCCTCGGAAAGTGCTAATGCTCTCACTAGATGTTCTTAGCCATTACCTGGACAACTGCGAGTATGCGAAAGCTGCCCCACCCCTAGCTTGGCTCCTTGCCTTGGGTGGGCATGGAAAAGTAAAACGATGAGGCATACTGAGACACAAAACTACTCATTCCTTAGATAATATTCGTCAGTCCAATTTCTATAGAAATTGCTATAAACAGTCAGTGAACTCCTATGAATATCCTTGCATCTTCGAGACCAAGAATTTATCACTTCTCTCATATGTGCTGATTTGGATCAACGATAACCAAAATCAGGTAATCTATAGTTTACTTAGTCACTTAGTTGTCATTACCTATTGTAGGTATGCGTGGCACAGTGGTAAAGTGCTTGGCCTAACGATCTTTCACTCCCCTGATCGAGCCCCGAAAGTGTCATTGGAACTTGGCAGGAAGGGCATCCGGGTTAAAAATATCACTACGCTCCAATTAAAAGTCTGACCATGTCAGCATCGTCGAAGCCCCCAGCATGGGGAAGTAGTGACGCTAAACCATCATTATTTATTACCCTCCCGTAGGAACTTAATCATCAGCTTTCCTGGTAACTCTCACATTTCACTTTTTGTGAAGTGAGTGCAGAAAATACGCCGTCTATTGACATTGAAATAGGTCTTATGAAATAGAGGAAATCAATAATGCAATTTGCATGACCATCCATCATTCAAGAATAGTGTCATATTGCTGATCTAACTTCGATATTGATTTGACAATAACCGCCTACGTTGTCGTTTCAAAATAAATCCTATCATCCAGATAATTTTCGATGTAATAATAATTTATTTGTGGAACATTAATCAAGACTCATCAGTCAGATGCCGAAATTTCTATCGGGATCAGGCTTCTGAATATGTACAGGATAGAATGTTTTGATATAATTGGAGACATCCTTCAACGTATTTCCTTTTCTGAATATGTGCCTGTCCTGTCCTCGGCGCGAAGCAATACTAGTAAGTTATGTGTGGAGCAGCTTTCATACAGAGGCAGCTCTATTCTAGTAACTTCTGGGAGAGTGATGGCATTTCTCCTGATGGCCTGAGTAGAATCCGGACCATTTGCATTTCTGTACGGCACTGTTGCACTTAGCCAACTTGAGCTATAGTCCGGGAGCTAGCGTGAAGTTGTGCAGGGAACGAGGTAGTACATAGAACTTTCACATAGCATAGTACACCTCTAACCTACTGTAAAACTTCGCGTCTGCCGGATCAGATCATTTGCTTTTAAGAAATAGAGAGGATAACAAAATCCTATGTATTTCCAATGGTAAAATTGTGACATTTAAGGTGTTGACTCCATTTTTTCGAATTTTTGCTCATAAAAGTTACACAAATTGGTATTTTGTTGAACTGGTTATTATAGAAATCATCTACAGATCATGATCTTTCAAATGAGCTATCATTCAGTGACAGAGGATGAAATAAAGTGTGCAAACAGACACTTTTCGTTAATGTATATCAACAATTTTCCTGAAATTTCTATGTTAAAATTTGCAGTTACACCAACGAAAAGTGTCTGTTTGTACTGTTTGTAACTTATTCATCCTCTGTCACTGAATGATAAACTCAAAGATCATGATCTGTAGATGATTTCTATAATAACCAGTTCAACAAAACACCAATTTGTGTAACTTTTATGAGCAAAAATTCGAAAAAATGGAGTCAACACCTTAAATGTCACAATTTTACCATTGGAAATACATAGGATTTTGTTATACTCTCTATTTCTTAAAAGCAAATGATCTGATCCGGCAGACGCGAAGTTTTGCAGTAGGTTAGAGGTGTACTATGCTATGTGAAAGTTTTATGTAATACCTCGTTCCCTGCACAACTTCACGCTAGCTCCCGGACTACTATCCAAGTTCTGCAGAAGTCGGGAAATGGTAAACTTTCAATACCTTTCCATGGCATATCCCACTATGGCATGTAACACATCTTCGTTATTAAGTTGCTGGCATCTCACTCATCACAGTACACATGCCATATAATGACAGTAGAATGTTCTTCTTATTTCCCCTATTTCTGTTCTGATAACTGAAAAATTGCTGCATGCTCCAGATCTGGTTGCATCGGTTAAGATAATAAAACAGAACAATAACCAATATATTGAGACTGAAAGTTGCTGTTTAGTGTATTGATGAAAATGACCGACAATATTTGACACCGACCAACTTCTGCAATCAAACAGAAGACGCACAGTGATACTTACGGAGTTCCATCTCGCGTTGTCACATGTATGGAATGAACCCAAGCTTCTCCATACTGATCCTACAACATGAGATTTAGGGAAATTAACAACAGGAAAAATCCAACATTCGTGAGGGTATAGCCTACGAAATACAGTAAAGATGGTCGTCGGGTACGTGTGTGAAGCTGGCAGAGCCATTATTTATTAGAGAGAGATCCTATTCGAAATAACTTCTGCTATATCAATTTCAGCCTCCTGATCACGAATCTGGGCTCAGATTCCACAAATTCGCAGTCGTGCATGAGAAATTCAAGTTTACAGATAGAAGTGGTTCCGTTGAGAAGTTAGCGGAACCAACTTCTTTGTTTCGTTGATAGGCGCAGTAAATCAATTTTCTTTTGTCACTACCTGATCCAATTTGTTGCGCTGAGATCACAAATATATGCCTCATTTTTTTACAGCAATGCAGTTGAAAACAGTAATATCGCAACATATTCATACGTGTGTGAAGTTAGCGGAACTACCCAACGGAAACATTTTTATTGCAGCGCGATTCTGTTCGAAACCTCTTAATTTATCAATTTAAGTCTCCTGATCATGAATTTGGGCTCAGATTCCGCAAGTTCGCAGTCGTGCTTGAGAAATTCAAGTTTACATATAAAAGTGGCTGCGCTGAGTGGTTTCCCTAACGTATCGGCTTTCGGGTAGGAACGCTCATCTTTACATTACAGATTACTGAGCTGCGATCTGTACTGCACATAGCCTACACTCTTGTAGCACGATATTAGAAAGACATGAAAGGAACTTTGCGAAAGAAAGAGATTCTAATGAGACTTAGACTTGTAGTCATTCCAGTGAATGTATGTAAGCTCAAGAAAATCTTTTAAAGCTGAATATGAATTCCGCTAAATATCAATTGCAAGAGATCTTGTGAGCCAACTAGCTATTCACCTCTAACAAAACTTTCTCAGCTCGCCGTAACTGCGTCTGCTTGTGCGTAGCCTTGAGGAACCATTCTGGCTTCCAATGGAACATCAATCGTAGTAGAAATAGTGTTAGTACGTTTGCAATCCAAGTAATGATTGTTCTTGTCCGATCTCGTCGATATCCAAACAGCTTCTGCAATTTTAATGTAGGAAACTATCATGAGATTCCACAACGCAGGTTAAAACGAGATCATTCTGTCTTACACATATATCAATAAGAACCCTCAAAGCATTTGAAGGAAAGAAACTATTTAATCATGATATCATGATTCCCAGTAGTGCGGGACCTACAGACACTTTCTTCCTAAATTCTGAGATGAGTAGATAACTCTTGTAGTGAATGAAGATATATTACGTTTCAAATGACAGCCTAAATCGTCGGCGTGTAGCGCCAGACGATTTAGGCTGATCATTTGAAAGGTAATATATACTTTATGACATTAAAAACGATCCACTTGATATAGAAAATCTCAATGGAAGTGGACGACTTTTATTTCATACTGCACTGACCAGGATGTCTATGCATCAAATTTGTCATGCTAATATAAAGCAGCTGTCATTTGTCGATATCTTTGGCATAGTTGATGCATTTCAAATTCGACCGTTTATCACTATCAAGCAATTCTTTCTGATTAAATTTTGAAGCAAAAATGTCGCAATCAGAGTTTGTAAAAGGAATGGCTGTTGGAATGCTACGATGTGGAAAGAGTTGTAGGTTTGTTGGACGGAAGTTGGGTGTGTCACACTCCACTGTGAGCAGGTGGTGGAGTCGATGGAGCAATGATGGAAATGTTAAAAGAAGGAAAGGATCAGGGAGACCGAGATTGACAAACAATGCTACCGATAGGAAGTTGGTTATCTCAGCAAAGCGCAATGGCTTTAAGAGAGTTCCTCGACTGGCCATCAGCTGGAAAGCTGCAGCAGGAATTGCATGCAGTATACGAACAGCATATCGCCGTCTATCAGAAGCGGGCCTGAGATCATACCGACCTGCTGTAAGAATTCCTCTAAGTAAGTAATGCGAGAATTTCACACAATGACATTGTTTCACTGCCAATTTTTTTCTCCACAGGTCTCGAACACAAGCGAAAGCGTGTGGAATGGTGTGAGCAGCATCTGTCGTGGAGCACAGAGGAATGGCGTCAAGTGATGTGGATGGATGAATCCCGTTTCACTTTGGATTTTCACGATGGTCGCATTAGAGTGCATCGAATGGTTGGTGAGAGGTATTCACCCTGCTGCATATCTGAGCATGACCGCTATGGTGGTGGTAGCGTGATGATCTGGGCCGGTATCTGGTACGGAGGTCGAACTGTCGCAGTCATTCTGAATGGGAACTTGAACGGAGAGCGATATTTATTGAATATCATATCTCCAATCGTCATTCCAACGGTAAATGAACTCAACCTCATATTCCAGGATGACAACGCTCGACCACACAGAGCTCATTGTGTAACATCAGCGATAGTGAGATCTGGAATTCGCATCCTCCATTGGCCTTCACGCTCCCCAGACCTGTCTCCGATCGAACATGCTTGGGATGAACTTGATCGAAAAGTGAGATGCATATGATCATCCGCCATCAACACTGACAGCTCTTTCAGAGAGACTCATCGATCAATGGTCATTGCTGGATCAAGAACGGCTTGATCATCTTTGCGACTCGATGCCGATCAGACTTCAAAGCTGCATTTCAGTGCGGGGAGGACATACTCGGTACTAATGTCTCCCATTTATTCAAATATAATGTTTTATATAAAATGCTATCTTACAATTCATGAGTGTGAGTGGAATAAAGTTCATATATATGAGTGGAGCATTTTTTATGTCAGGCAGTATATATGGTACATGTAGGCATGACAGACATCGACATTCGCAACCTAGAAAGGTGGATACCAACTGGTGATGTTGCAGAAATCTCTCTGTGCAAGAGCGAACATCAAAAGCAAGATGCTGGTTCCTCAATTCATCCATGTTGAACTTCCAGAAATAAAAAGTCGGCGGAATCTTCCACTGTATTTCATGGAGGCCTTTTATGACTTCATGCTTCATTCTGCACCTGCACTACATTGCACTGCTAGTCCTGACGAACTGACAGACTGCCACAACACCCAATGATCAATAATTTGTCATTATGGACTTATCAATTCAATACTTTCTGTGTCATAAGTTTCAGCGGCACACCCATGATGGGTCGAACATATTCCCTATTGCAGTGATTTGAGGAAAGATTACCACTACACATATACGCTTTGATATTTGTGGATGAGTTATGAGAAGAGCCCTAAAAGTCCTCAACGACACATTACAAACAGTGGATTCCGAAGGCAATAGAGTGAGGAAGAGTTCTCGCTTCTAAGCAATAAGACAGATCGCTTTGAAATTGAGAATTGGGCTAGTGTAAATAGGTTTCCAATAAACAGAAGTCAAGAACGTCTTCAGACAGAAATGATAATGCCAATGTCTAGAAATGAAATACCTGTCTCCTATTTCTTTGGTGAATTGCATGAGTCAGCTAGGTTGAAAAACGTTGAATCTTCACCTTAAAAATATGAAAAATACTGTCTAACTGTGGCATAACGACGATAGAACTTAAGGTTTGGAAAATTCTCTGCATTCGAAAATTTGCATTCCAGTGGTTACTTAAAGTGGGAGCCAAGGGGGACCCCATCACCAATCCATCAATTTGCCTAGAAAGAATTTCATCGAAGATGTCTTTGGGAAAATGTGAATGTTCACGGTGTGTGTCATTAGCAATGCTTTTCTCGTTTCTTCAAGAGACATGTTGGTGAAGTGAATTTGATGCATAATTATATAGCAACTTCAACTTCTCCAGAATTTGAAATAAGAATACTCATCGCACCTCTCAACCACTCATGCACTTTGGAGCCAACGAAATTTTTGATCAATTCATTGAATTTACAAAAAATAGAATACCTTGAGTAGATCGACAAAATCCTCGAAACAGAAACTGTATAGGGCCTATAGTTTATGAATGAATGAGAGAGAGCAAAGCCGTGATTTTCACTCAAATTTCTTTCGTAACACACCGAAAAACCATTTCAGTCGATGCTATAGCAAAGTAACGGCCACATCACAATAATAGATATGAAGTGGCTCTACAGGCAGTTACACAATAAGTGTTATCAAGTAGAAAACGCCAAGTACTAGATTTCAAATCATGTTTATCTTTCAAAAATGTTCTTCCTTTAGTGAGGTCAAACACTCTCAATGAAACATGTAGTCGAATAACTAGTGCAAACGTCATGCGCTAAACGGCTGCTTCCATGCGTACGATGATAAATCCGTATTAAAACGATAAAATGTATGCGTGACTACAGAGGTTAGGATTTTCGATTAGCTACTTAGCCTAGTGTTTCTCAGGGTATGCCAGGTACCAAAACAATGGCCACATGGTCTTGCAAATCGGTCCAGGTTTTCAAAGCGTGCTCGACGAAGGACGAGTGGTACTTAATCGTTCAAATATACTCTTTGACATAATTAATGAAACAAACTATTATTGGCTTGAATTGAAGTTTGTTTCATTTTTTTCTCAGGTATGATGCAGTATCTCGCTTTCTATGTATTACCATCCAACACATTAGAGAATGGAGAAAGATCTATGGTGGTCAAATTTCAAATTTTGATATCGATACAACTGTCACAATTGCTTTTGCAAATTGAATATAAACGTGAACTGAAATCCAGCTTTTGTAAAATAAAATAACACACGATCAGTTTACCAGAGGTATGGCTATTGGAATGATTCGTTGTGGTAGAAGTTGTGCGAGTGTTGCCGAAGAGCTGCAACTATCGAGAGTCGTTACTTGGAGGTGGTGGTGTCGATGGAAAGCAGAAGATGTTAAAAAGAAGAATGGATCTGGTCGACCAAGAAAGTCTGCAGGAAGGACAGACGCACGTCTAGTTTTGGCTGCAAAGAGGAATAGATTTGTGTCAGTCCCAAAGCTAGTCGTACACTGGAAGGGTGCCTCAAATATAGACTGTAGCGTTCGAACGCCTTACCGAAGATTGCGAGAAGCTGAAATTCAATCGTGACGACCAGCTGTCCTAATTGAGTTTTGAGCGCTGCAGTAGACGAGTTGCCTGGTGTGATGCCCATCGCTCATGGAATGACCATCACTGGACGAAAGTCTTGTGGACCGATAAATCAAGATTCGCTCTGGATTTCAATGACAGTCGTGTCAGAGTGCATCGTCTTCCAGGTGAGCGCTTTGCCCCATGCTGCATTAAAGAACACGACAGATATGGTGGTGGAAGTGTTATGCTGTGGGGTGGCATTTGGCATGGCGGACGAACGACAGCAGTCATCATCAAAGGCACGTTGACTGGAGAGAGGTATCTCAATGAAATTGTGCTTCCTGTTGTTGCCCCAGTGGTAAGGGTGGAGGATCTCGTCTACGACAACGCAAGACCACATCGCTCCTCGGCTGTCATTGCCACTGTTAGGAGATTGAACATTCAAACCCTTGACTGGCCTGCACGCTCACCTGACTTGTCACCCATTGAACAAGTCTGGGACGAGCTTGGGCGGCGAGTGAGAGACCGCTTTTCACTTCCACCAGTGTCCCTGAAGATTCTCTCTGAAAGACTGACAGAGCAGTGGCTTCTCCTTGAAACATCCTTCATTCAGAAACTTTGTGAATCTATGCCATCTCGGATTACTGAATGTATTGGAGCTAGAGGGGGCACACGCGCTATTAAAGTTGAATCTGCTACATGCGTTGTTTTTCTGTGCTAGCGACTTGGTGGAGATTGTGACTAAATTATCAAGGTATCATACATACATGTATATATACCAGTCAAAAATGAAAGAAGTTAAAGAAGTAAATGTTTCAAAAAATTTGTCAATGAGTATATGTAGTATGTTTACATTTTTTGGTTTATCAATACATCATGCTGATGCATGAAATAAATGTGCATGTTTTCATTGATGCATTTTGAAAACAGTTTCTGATCTTGGATGCAGATACAGTGTTTTATCTATTTTGTTTCATTTTCATATCTAAATATAATGAAGTCTTGTATTCCGTAAGTTGCAGATCTTTTTTGGATACTGGTGTGTTGATCGCCAAGAAGTTAAAGGTTACAACATGCCTATCTTGACTACAAAATAACACAATTAACCCAAATACTCCTATACTTTTCATTATGTTTATTTGATTTCTAAGCATGCAGATATATGTAATTCAAAGATCAATATTTCACACGGTTGCTGTAGAAGCAGCTTTGATTATAAAAAGGACCTGTGAATTGTTCATTAGGAAATGCTGACCACCATCAAATAAATCGTTGAGAAACTCTGACTTAAGTAACATGAAAAGTAAGTTGACTTAAGAAAGAAAATATGTAATCTGTTTAATCTGACGCAGTTCCCTAATGTTTTCTGAATTAAAATGGCGTTTCGGACACCTTTATTCTGAAATTTCTCAAAATCAATCAATTTCTTGTTAATACGGAGGAAATTATTTTTAATATAATCTATTTCGAAAACTTAACAAAGCCCTTCGGTCTGCACTGGCCGACCGTTATCATAAGAATGATTAGATCGCATGGCGTGTTGTGTCTCAACATTTAACGGGATGAACACAGATCATTATTCACAGATAGCAAGATAATATAACTGAGACAAGTAATACTGATGTAGACCGAAGCTTCCAGGGCATCATCCTCTTAAAATGACTTGCTTCATGTTCATTAGAAAGAACGATGTCTGGTCCATCATTCATGAATTGGCCTGCGCATTGTCCAGAAAGTTCACATTTTATCTTACATGGTTATGTTGCTCAGCACGAGGGTAGGATTTCCAGTCCAGCAAAAATACGCTTTACGCTTTCAAAACGATTATGTTTCGAAGTACTTTGTGTCAAACCAAACTGATTACAGAATGGCTTTACTCACCAGTTCATCCTCACCCTCCTTTATAACTTGCGGCTCGATGTTTTCGTTATCCATCGGAGCGGTGAATGAAGGATACTTTGGGGAGTGAGGAGAGAGGAGAATGTGTGAGCGAATCCGTTGCGAATGTATTGATTTCAACCTGTAAATCAAATTGAACAAGATGCATTAGTCCAGTTCGTTGAAACGGAGAGAAAGGCTTTCCTGCAATTGCTCCTTTTTCAGCTCGAAATCTTTAGGTCATTCTTAATCAATTGGCCTAAAGATCTTGAGCTGAAAAAGAGCATTAATCTGCTTCTGTCAATTATCAGGAAGCCACTGACACAAGTATCCTTCCTTTCAACTTGTGCATGATTAAGGAGCAACGCCGAAAGTTTGCACGTTTATGCTTTTTATATAAAGATTGGTGTCTGTTGAAGAGTCTTCCATTTTTTTTCTTTCGTAAACTTTCCCGTCAATTATACGCAGGAGTGATTAAAGTTGAATCAATCACGATAGAAAAAAAATGAGTCGATGGAAGAAGATTATATACAACACACATCGGAATTTTGAACAATTCTTCTCTCACACAATTCTTCTTTTAAATGATGAATTTTATTAATAAAGACATGACAGATCTTCGGTAATATGTGATTTCAAAGGATGTGTGCTAGATTCAAGGTAAATCAATTTTTCATGCGAGATATCACCGATTGAATGAAATTTAGCACATTCAAAATCATTGTCACATTCCATTCTTTATAACTTTCAATGCAAACATGCATGCGGATGTCAGAACGACTTAGATAGTTGTCTAAGGAAGCTGTGTAAATTCCGCTGCCGATGATTGTTGTCACTGCTGCGAGGCGAAATAAGCTGACCTGACTAACTAGGTTTGATGTCATGAAAGAGCTATCACAACATGATATCTAAATGGCAACATATCAATGAGGGTCGATGACAGCAGCGGACGAAATGACCGGGACCCATTACCTCTGCCGACCATGTGATTAGGACCCCTTAACTCTGCCGACCATATGATTAGGACCCATTGCCTCTGCCGACCATGTGATTAGGACCCATTGCCTCTGCCGACCATGTGATTAGGACCCACTGCCTCTGCCGACCATGTGATTAGGACCCCTTAACTCTGCGGACCATGTGATTAGGACCCATTACCTCTGCCGACCATGTGATTAGGACCCACTGCCTCTGCCGACCATGTGATTAGGACCCCTTAACTCTGCCGACCATGTGATTAGGACCCATTGCCTCTGCCGACCATGTGATTAGGACCCACTGCCTCTGCCGACCATGTGATTAGGACCCCTTAACTCTGCCGACCATGTGATTAGGACCCATTGCCTCTGCCGACCATGTGATTAGGACCCACTTGCCTGTGCCGACCATGTGATTAGGACCCTTAACTATGCCGACCATGTGATTAGGACCCATTGCCTCTGCCGACCATGTGATTAGGACCCACTGCGTCTGCCGACCATGTGATTAGGACCCCTTAACTCTGCCGACCATGTGTAAGCTGACCTGACTAACTACGTTTGATGTAATGAAAGACCTATCACAACACGATATCTAAATGGCAACATATCAATGAGGGTCGATGACAGCAGCGGAAGAAATGACCGGGACCTATTACCTCGGCCGACCATGTGATTAGGACCCCTTGTCTCAGCCGACCATGTGATTAGGACCCCTTGTCTCTGCCGACCATGTGATTAGGACCCATTGCCTCTGCCGACCATGTGATTAGGACCCACTGCCTCTGCCGACCATGTGATTAGGACCCCTTAACTCTGCGGACCATGTGATTAGGACCCATTAACTCTGCCGACCATGTGATTAGGACCCATTGCCTCTGCCGACCATGTGATTAGGACCCCTTAACTTCTGCCGACCATGTGATTAGGACCCATTGCCTCTGCCGACCATGTGATTAGGACCCACTGCCTCTGCCGACCATGTGATTAGGACCCTTAACTCTGCCGACCATGTGATTAGGACCCATTACCTCTGCCGACCATGTGATTAGGACCCATTGTCTCTGCCGACCATGTGATTAGGACCCATTGCCTCTGCCGACCATGTGATTAGGACCCATTGCCTCTGCCGACCATGTGATTAGGACCCATTGCCTCTGCCGACCATTCTGATTAGGACCCCTTAACTCTGCGGACCATGTGATTAGGACCCATTACCTCTGCCGACCATGTGATTAGGACCCCTTAACTCTGCCGACCATGTGAGTAGGACCCATTGCCTCTGCCGACCATGTGATTAGGACCCGCTGCCTCTGTCGACCATGTGATTAGGACCCATTGCCTCTGCCGACCATGTGATTAGGACCCGCTGCCTCTGCCGACCATGTGATTAGGACCCTTAACTCTGCCGACCATGTGATTAGGACCCCTTAACTCTGCCGACCATGTGATTAGGACCCCTTAACTCTGCCGACCATGTGATTAGGACCCATTGCCTCTGCCGACCATGTGATTAGGACCCCTTAACTCTGCCGACCATGTGATTAGGACCCCTTAACTCTGCCGACCATGTGATTAGGACCCGCTGCCTCTGCCGACCATGTGATTAGGACCCGCTGCCTCTGCCGACCATGTGATTAGGACCCATTGCCTCTGCCGACCATGTGATTAGGACCCCTTAACTCTGCCGACCATGTGATTAGGACCCATTGCCTCTGCCGACCATGTGATTAGGACCCGCTGCCTCTGCCGACCATGTGATTAGGACCCGCTGCCTCTGACGACTATGTGATTAGGACCCCTTAACTCTGCCGACCATGTGATTAGGACCCTTTAACTCTGCCGACCATGTGATTAGGACCCGCTGCCTCTGCCGACCATGTGATTAGGACCCCTTAACTCTGCCGACCATGTGATTAGGACCCGCTGCCTCTGCCGACCATGTGATTAGGACCCCTTAACTCTGCCGACCATGTGATTAGGACCCGCTCCCTCTGCCGACCATGTGATTAGGACCCCTTAACTATGCCGACCATGTGATTAGGACCCCCTTGCCTCTGCCGACCATGTGATTAGGACCGCTTAACTCTGCCGACCATGTGATTAGGACCTCTTAACTCTGCCGACATTTGATTAGGACCCCTTAACTCTGCCGACCATGTGATTAGGACCCGCTGCCTCTGCCGACCATGTGATTAGGACCCGCTGCCTCTGCCGACCATGTGATTAGGACCCCTTAACTCTGCCGACCATGTGATTAGGACCCATTGCCTCTGCCGACCATGTGATTAGGACCCGCTGCCTCTGCCGACCATGTGATTAGGACCCCTTAACTCTGCCGACCATGTGATTAGGACCCTTTAACTCTGCGACCATGTGATTAGGACCCATCGCCTCTGCCGACCATGTGATTAGGACCCCTTAACTCTGCCGACCATGTGATTAGGACCCATTGCCTCTGCCGACCATGTGATTAGGACCCGCTCCCTCTGCCGACCATGTGATTAGGACCCCTTAACTCTGCCGACCATGTGATTAGGACCCGCTGCCTCTGCCGACCATGTGATTAGGACCCATTGCCTCTGCCGACCATGTGATTAGGACCCCTTAACTCTGCCGACCATGTGATTAGGACCCCTTAACTCTGCCGACCATGTGATTAGGACCCATTGCCTCTGCCGACCATGTGATTAGGACCCGCTGCCTCTGCCGACCATGTGATTAGGACCCATTGCCTCTGCCGACCATGTGATTAGGACCCATTGCCTCTGCCGACCATGTGATTAGGACCCGCTGCCTCTGCCGACCATGTGATTAGGACCCTTAACTCTGCCGACCATGTGATTAGGACCCCTTGCCTCTGCCGACCATGTGATTAGGACCCCTTAACTCTGCCGACCATGTGATTAGGACCCATTGCCTCTGCCGACCATGTGATTAGGACCCCTTAACTCTGCCGACCATGTGATTAGGACCCCTTGCCTCTGCCGACCATGTGATTAGGACCCGCTGCCTCTGCCGACCATGTGATTAGGACCCGCTGCCTCTGCCGACCATGTGATTAGGACCCATTGCCTCTGCCGACCATGTGATTAGGACCCCTTAACTCTGCCGACCATGTGATTAGGACCCATTGCCTCTGCCGACCATGTGATTAGGACCCGCTGCCTCTGCCGACCATGTGATTAGGACCCGCTGCCTCTGCCGACCATGTGATTAGGACCCCTTAACTCTGCCGACCATGTGATTAGGACCCCTTAACTCTGCCGACCATGTGGTGATTAGGACCCACTTGCCTGTGCCGACCATGTGATTAGGGACCCTTAACTATGCCCGACCATGTTGATTAGGACCCATTACCTCTGCCGACCATGTTGGGGTGATTAGGACCCACTGCGTCTGTCCGACATGTGATTAGGCCCTTAACTCTGCCGCCCATGTGTAAGCTGACCTGACTAATGGTTTGATGTAATGAAAGACCTATCACAACAGGATATCTAAATGGCAACATTATCAATGAGGGTCGATGACAGCCAGCGGAAGAATGACCGGACCCATTGCCTCTGCCGACCATGTGATTAGGACCCCTTAACTCTGCGGACCATGTGATTAGGACCCTTTAACTCTGACGACCATGTGATTAGGACCCATTGCCTCTGCCCCGACCATGTTGTTTAGGACCCCTTACTCTGGCCGACCATGTGATTTAGGACACCCCGCTGCCTCTGCCGACCATGTGATTAGGACACCATTGCCTCTGCCCTGACCATGTGATTAGGACCCGCCGCCTCTGCGGACCATGTGATTAGGACCCCTTAACTATTAGCCGACCATGTGATTAGGACCATTCGCCTCTGCCTCCCTACCATTGTGATTAGGACCACTTGCCTCTGTGCCGACCATGTGATTAGGACCCTTAACTATGCCGACCATGTGATTAGGACCCATTGCCTCTGCCGACCATGTGATTAGGACCACTGCGTCTGCCGACCATGTGATTAGGACCCCTTAACTCTGCCGACCATGTGTAAGCTGACCTGACTAACTAGTTGATGTAATGAAAGAACTATCACAACACGATATCTAAATGGCAACATATCAATGAGGTCGATGACAGCAGCGGAAGAAATGACCGGGACCTATTACCTCGGCCGACCATGTGATTAGGACCCCTTGTCTCAGCCGACCATGTGATTAGGACCCCTTGTCTCTGCCGACCATGTGATTAGGACCCATTGCCTCTGCCGACCATGTGATTAGGACCCACTGCCTCTGCCGACCATGTGATTAGGACCCCTTAACTCTGCGGACCATGTGATTAGGACCCCTTAACTCTGCCGACCATGTGATTAGGACCCCTTAACTCTGCCGACCATGTGATTAGGACCCATTGCCTCTGCCGACCATGTGATTAGGACCCATTAAATCTGCCGACCATGTGATTAGGACCCTTAACTCTGCCGACCATGTGATTAGGACCCATTACCTCTGCCGACCATGTGATTAGGACCCCTTGTCTCTGCGCCATGTGATTAGGAACCCATTGCCTCTGCCGACCATGTGATTAGGTCCCCCTTGCCTCTGCCGACCATGTGATTAGGACCGCTTAACTCTGCCGACCATGTGATTAGGACCTCTTAACTCTGCCGACCATGTGATTAGGACCCCTTAACTCTGCCGACCATGTGATTAGGATCCGCTGCCTCTGCCGACCATGTGATTAGGACCCCTTAACTCTGCCGACCATGTGATTAGGACCCATTAATTCTGCCGACCATGTGATTAGGAGCCTCTGCCTCTGCCGACCATGTATTAGGACCCCTTAACTCTGCCGACCATGTGATTAGGACCCCTTAACTGTGCCGACCATGTGATTAGGACACTTGCCTCTGCCGACCATGTGATTAGGACCCGCTGCCTCTGCCGACCATGTGATTAGGACCCATTGCCTCTGCCGACCATGTGATTAGGACCCGCTGCCTCTGCCGACCATGTGATTAGGACCCATTAACTCTGCCGACCATGTGATTAGGACCCCTTTACTCTGCCGACCATGTGATTAGGACCCGCTGCCTCTGCCGACCATGTGATTAGGACCCATTGCCTCTGCCGACCATGTGATTAGGACCCATTGCCTCTGCCGACCATGTGATTAGGACCCGCTGCCTCTGCCGACCATGTGATTAGGACCCATTGCCTCTGCCGACCATGTGATTAGGACCCCTTAACTCTGCGACCATGTGATTAGGATCCTTTAACTCTGCCGACCATGTGATTAGGACCCTTAACTCTGCCGACCATGTGATTAGGACCCGCTTAACTCTGCCGACCATGTGATTAGGACCCGCTGCCTCTGCCGACCATGTGATTAGGACCCCTTAACTCTGCCGACCATGTGATTAGGACCCGCTGCTCTGCCGAACATGTGATTAGGATCCCCTGCCTCTGCCGACCATGTGATTAGGACCCCTTAACTCTGCCGACCATGTGATTAGGACCCATTAATTCTGCCGACCATGTGATTAGGACCCCTTAACTCTGCCGACCATGTGATTAGGACCCGCTGCCTCTGCCGACCATGTGATTAGGACCCGCTGCCTCCGCCGACCATGTGATTAGGACCCGCTGCCTCTGCCGACCATGTGATTAGGACCCATTGCCTCTGCCGACCATGTGATTAGGACCCTTAACTCTGCCGACCATGTGATTAGGACCCATTGCCTCTGCCGACCATGTGATTAGGACCCGCTGCCTCTGCCGACCATGTGATTAGGACCCGCTGCCTCTGCCGACCATGTGATTAGGACCCCTTAACTCTGCCGACCATGTGATTAGGACCCTTTAACTCTGCCGACCATGTGATTAGGACCCATTGCCTCTGCCGACCATGTGATTAGGACCCCTTAACTCTGCCGACCATGTGATTAGGACCCGCTGCCTCTGCCGACCATGTGATTAGGACCCATTGCCTCTGCCGACCATGTGATTAGGACCCGCTCCCTCTGCCGACCATGTGATTAGGACCCCTTAACTATGCCGACCATGTGATTAGGACCCATTGCCTCTGCCGACCATGTGATTAGGACCCACTTGCCTGTGCCGACCATGTGATTAGGACCCTTAACTATGCCGACCATGTGATTAGGACCCATTGCCTCTGCCGACCATGTGATTAGGACCCACTGCGTCTGCCGACCATGTGATTAGGACCCCTTAACTCTGCCGACCATGTGTAAGCTGACCTGACTAACTAGGTTTGATGTAATGAAAGAACTATCACAACACGATATCTAAATGGCAACATATCAATGAGGGTCGATGACAGCAGCGGAAGAAATGACCGGGACCTATTACCTCGGCCGACCATGTGATTAGGACCCCTTGTCTCAGCCGACCATGTGATTAGGACCCCTTGTCTCTGCCGACCATGTGATTAGGACCCATTGCCTCTGCCGACCATGTGATTAGGACCCACTGCCTCTGCCGACCATGTGATTAGGACCCCTTAACTCTGCGGACCATGTGATTAGGACCCATTACCTCTGCCGACCATGTGATTAGGACCCCTTAACTCTGCCGACCATGTGATTAGGACCCATTGCCTCTGCCGACCATGTGATTAGGACCCCTTAACTCTGCCGACCATGTGATTAGGACCCATTGCCTCTGCCGACCATGTGATTAGGACCCACTGCCTCTGCCGACCATGTGATTAGGACCCCTTAACTCTGCCGACCATGTGATTAGGACCCATTACCTCGGCCGACCATGTGATTAGGACCCCTTGTCTCTGCCGACCATGTGATTAGGACCCATTGCCTCTGCCGACCATGTGATTAGGACCCATTGCCTCTGCCGACCATGTGATTAGGACCCATTGCCTCTGCCGACCATCTGATTAGGACCCCTTAACTCTGCGGACCATGTGATTAGGACCCATTACCTCTGCCGACCATGTGATTAGGACCCGCTGCCTCTGCCGACCATGTGATTAGGACCCATTGCCTCTGCCGACCATGTGATTAGGACCCGCTGCCTCTGCCGACCATGTGATTAGGACCCTTAACTATGCCGACCATGTGATTAGGACCCCTTAACTCTGCCGACCATGTGATTAGGACCCCTTAACTATGCCGACCATGTGATTAGGACCCATTGCCTCTGCCGACCATGTGATTAGGACCCACTTGCCTGTGCCGACCATGTGATTAGGACCCTTAACTATGCCGACCATGTGATTAGGACCCATTACCTCTGCCGACCATGTGATTAGGACCCACTGCGTCTGCCGACCATGTGATTAGGACCCCTTAACTCTGCCGACCATGTGTAAGCTGACCTGACTAACTAGGTTTGATGTAATGAAAGAACTATCACAACACGATATCTAAATGGCAACATATCAATGAGGGTCGATGACAGCAGCGGAAGAAATGACCGGGACCTATTACCTCGGCCGACCATGTGATTAGGACCCATTGCCTCTGCCGACCATGTGATTAGGACCCCTTCTCTCTGCCGACCATGTGATTAGGACCCATTGCCTCTGCCGACCATGTGATTAGGACCCACTGCCTCTGCCGACCATGTGATTAGGACCCCTTAACTCTGCGGACCATGTGATTAGGACCCATTACCTCTGCCGACCATGTGATTAGGACCCCTTAACTCTGCCGACCATGTGATTAGGACCCATTGCCTCTGCCGACCATGTGATTAGGACCCCTTAACTCTGCCGACCATGTGATTAGGACCCATTGACTCTGCCGACCATGTGATTAGGACCCACTGCCTCTGCCGACCATGTGATTAGGACCCCTTAACTCTGCCGACCATGTGATTAGGACCCATTACCTCGGCCGACCATGTGATTAGGACCCCTTGTCTCTGCCGACCATGTGATTAGGACCCATTGCCTCTGCCGACCATGTGATTAGGACCCATTGCCTCTGCCGACCATGTGATTAGGACCCACTGCCTCTGCCGACCATCTGATTAGGACCCCTTAACTCTGCGGACCATGTGATTAGGACCCATTACCTCTGCCGACCATGTGATTAGGACCCGCTGCCTCTGTCGACCATGTGATTAGGACCCATTGCCTCTGCCGACCATGTGATTAGGACCCGCTGCCTCTGCCGACCATGTGATTAGGACCCTTAACTATGCCGACCATGTGATTAGGACCCCTTAACTCTGCCGACCATGTGATTAGGACCCATTACCTCTGCCGACCATGTGATTAGGACCCCTTAACTCTGCCGACCATGTGATTAGGACCCCTTAACTCTGCCGACCATGTGATTAGGACCCGCTGCCTCTGCCGACCATGTGATTAGGACCCGCTGCCTCTGCCGACCATGTGATTAGGACCCGCTGCCTCTGCCGACCATGTGATTAGGACCCACTGCCTCTGCCGACCATGTGATTAGGACCCTTAACTATGCCGACCATGTGATTAGGACCCCTTAACTCTGCCGACCATGTGATTAGGACCCCTTAACTCTGCCGACCATGTGATTAGGACCAATTGCCTCTGCCGACCATGTGATTAGGACCCGTTGCCTCTGCCGACCATGTGATTAGGACCCGCTGCCTCTGCCGACCATGTGATTAGGACCCATTAGCTCTGCCGACCATGTGATTAGGACCCGCTGCCTCTGCCGACCATGTGATTAGGACCCATTGCCTCTGCCGACCATGTGATTAGAACCCCTTAACTCTGCCGACCATGTGATTAGGATCCATTGCCTCTGCCGACCATGTGATTAGGACCCGATGCCTCTGCCGACCATGTGATTAGGACCCGCTGCCTCTGCCGACCATGTGATTAGGACCCCTTAACTCTGCCGACCATGTGATTAGGACCCTTTAACTCTGCCGACCATGTGATTAGGACCCCTTAACTCTGCCGACCATGTGATTAGGACCCCTTAACTCTGCCGACCATGTGATTAGGACCCGCTGCCTCTGCCGACCATGTGATTAGGACCCCTTAACTCTGCCGACCATGTGATTAGGACCCATTGCCTCTGCGAACATGTGATTAGGATCCGCTGCCTCTGCCGACCATGTGATTAGGACCCCTTAACTCTGCCGACCATGTGATTAGGACCCATTAATTCTGCGACCATGTGATTAGGACCCCTTAACTCTGCCGACCATGTGATTAGGACCCGCTGCCTCTGCCGACCATGTGATTAGGACCCCTTAACTCAGCCGACCATGTGATTAGGACCCCTTAAACTCTGCCGACCATGTGATTAGGACGCATTGCCTCTGCCGACCATGTGATTAGGACCCCTTAACTCTGCCGGCCATGTGATTAGGACCCCTTAACTCTGCCGACCATGTGATTAGGACTCTTGCCTCTGCCGACCATGTGATTAGGACCCGCTGCCTCTGCCGACCATGTGATTAGGACCCTTAACTATGCCGACCATGTGATTAGGACCCCTTAACTCTGCCGACCATGTGATTAGGACCCCTTAACTCTGCCGACCATGTGATTAGGACCAATTGCCTCTGCCGACCATGTGATTAGGCCCCGTTGCCTCTGCCGACCATGTGATTAGGACCCGCTGCCTCTGCCGACCATGTGATTAGGACCCATTACCTCTGCCGACCATGTGATTAGGACCCGCTGCCTCTGCCGACCATGTGATTAGGACCCCTTAACTCTGCCGACCATGTGATTAAGACCCATTGCCTCTGCCGACCATGTGATTAGGACCCGCTGCCTCTGCCGACCATGTGATTAGGACACCTTAACTCTGCCGACCATGTGATTAGGACCCTTTAACTCTGCCGACCATGTGATTAGGACCCATTACCTCTGCCGACCATGTGATTAGGACCCATTGCCTCTGCCGACCATGTGATTAGGACCCGCTGCCTCTGCCGGCCATGTGATTAGGACCCCTTAACTCTGCCGACCATGTGATTAGGAACCGCTGCCTCTGCCGGCCATGTGATTAGGACCCCTTAACTCTGCCGACCATGTGATTAGGACCCCTTAACTCTGCCGACCATGTGATTAGGACCCCTTAACTCTGCCGACCATGTGATTAGGACCCCTTAACTCTGCCGACCATGTGATTAGGACCCGCTGCCTCTGCCGACCATGTGATTAGGACCCCTTAACTCTGCCGACCATGTGATTAGGACCCCTTAACTCTGCCGACCATCTGATTAGGACCCATTGCCTCTGCCGACCATGTGATTAGGACCCCTTGCCTCTGCCGACCATGTGATTAGGACCCCTTAACTCTGCCGACCATGTGATTAGGACCCCTTACCTCAGCCGACCATGTGATTAGGACCCCATCACTCTGCCGACCATGTGATTAGGACCGCTGCCTCTGCCGACCATGTGATTAGGACCCATTGCCTCTGCCGACCATGTGATTAGGACCCCTTAACTCTGCCGACCATGTGATTAGGACCCCTTAACTCTGCCGACCATGTGATTAGGACCCATTGCCTCTGCCGACCATGTGATTAGGACCCCTTAACTCTGCCGACCATGTGATTAGGACCCTATACCTCTGCCGACCATGTGATTAGGACCCCTTAACTCTGCCGACCATGTGATTAGGACCCATTGCCTCTGCTGACCATGTGATTAGGACCCCTTAACTCTGCCGACCATGTGATTAGGACCCGCTGCCTCTGCCGACCATGTGATTAGGACCCACTGCCTCTGCGACCATGTGATTAGGACCCTTAACTCTGCCGACCATGTGATTAGGACCCATTGCTTCTGCCGAACATGTGATTAGGATCCGCTGCCTCTGCCGACCATGTGATTAGGACCCTTAACTCTGCCGACCATGTGATTAGGACCCATTAATTCTGCCGACCATGTGATTAGGATCCGCTGCCTCTGCCGACCATGTGATTAGGACCCCTTAACTCTGCCGACCATGTGATTAGGACCCATTACCTCTGCCGACCATGTGATTAGGACCCTTTAACTCTGCCGACCATGTGATTAGGACCCATTGCCTCTGCCGACCATGTGATTAGGACCCGCTTACTCTGCCGACCATGTGATTAGGACCCATTGCCTCTGCCGACCATGTGATTAGGACCCCTTAACTCTGCCGACCATGTGATTAGGACCCTTTAACTCTGCCGACCATGTGATTAGGACCCCTTAACTCTGCCGACCATGTGATTAGGACCCCTTAACTCTGCCGACCATGTGATTAGGACCCGCTGCCTCTGCCGACCATGTGATTAGGACCCCTTAACTCTGCCGACCATGTGATTAGGACCCATTGCCTCTGCCGAACATGTGATTAGGATCCGCTGCCTCTGCCGACCATGTGATTAGGACCCCTTAACTCTGCCGACCATGTGATTAGGACCCATTAATTCTGCCGACCATGTGATTAGGACCCCTTAACTCTGCCGACCATGTGATTAGGACCCGCTGCCTCTGCCGACCATGTGATTAGGACCCCTTAACTCAGCCGACCATGTGATTAGGACCCCTTAACTCTGCCGACCATGTGATTAGGACGCATTGCCTCTGCCGACCATGTGATTAGGACCCCTTAACTCTGCCGGCCATGTGATTAGGACCCCTTAACTCTGCCGACCATGTGATTAGGACTCTTGCCTCTGCCGACCATGTGATTAGGACCCGCTGCCTCTGCGACCATGTGTTTAGTACCCTTAACTATGCCGACCATGTGATTAGGACCCCTTAACTCTGCCGACCATGTGATTAGGACCCTTAACTCTGCCGACCATGTGATTAGGACCAATTGCCTCTGCCGACCATGTGATTAGGCCCCGTTGCCTCTGCGACCATGTGATTAGGACCCGCTGCTCTGCCGACCATGTGATTAGGACCCATTACCTCTGCCGACCATGTGATTAGGACCCGCTGCCTCTGCCGACCATGTGATTAGGACCCCTTAACTCTGCCGACCATGTGATTAAGACCCATTGCCTCTGCCGACCATGTGATTGGGACCCGCTGCCTCTGCCGACCATGTGATTAGGACCCCTTAACTCTGCCGACCATGTGATTAGGACCCTTTAACTCTGCCGACCATGTGATTAGGACCCGCTGCCTCCGCCGACCATGTGATTAGGACCCATTGCCTCTGCCGACCATGTGATTAGGACCCGCTGCCTCTGCCGGCCATGTGATTAGGACCCCTTAACTCTGCCGGCCATGTGATTAGGACCCATTGCCTATCCCGACCATGTGATTAGGACCCCTTAACTCTGCCGACCATGTGATTAGGACCCCTTAACTCTGCCGACCATGTGATTAGGACCCCTTAACTCTGCCGACCATGTGATTAGGACCCCTTAACTCTGCCGACCATGTGATTAGGACCCGCTGCCTCTGCGACCATGTGATTAGGACCCCTTAACTCTGCCGACCATGTGATTAGGACCCTTAACTCTGCCGACCATCTGATTAGGACCCCTTGCCTCTGCCGACCATGTGATTAGGACCCCTTGCCTCTGCCGACCATGTGATTAGGACCCCTTAACTCTGCCGACCATGTGATTAGGACCCCTTAACTCTGCGACCATGTGATTAGGACCCGCTGCCTCTGCCAACCATGTGATTAGGACCCGCTGCCTCTGCCGACCATGTGATTAGGACCCATTGCCTCTGCCGACCATGTGATTAGGACCCCTTAACTCTGCCGACCATGTGATTAGGACCCCTTAACTCTGCCGACCATGTGATTAGGACCCATTGCCTCTGCCGACCATGTGATTAGGACCCATTAATTCTGCCGACCATGTGATTAGGACCCATTGCCTCTGCCGACCATGTGATTAGGACCCCTTAACTCTGCCGACCATGTGATTAGGACCCATTGCCTCTGCTGACCATGTGATTAGGACCCCTTAACTCTGCCGACCATGTGATTAGGACCCGCTGCCTCTGCCGACCATGTGATTAGGACCCACTGCCTCTGCGACCATGTGATTAGGACCCCTTAACTCTGCCGACCATGTGATTAGGACCCATTGCTTCTGCCGAACATGTGATTAGGATCCGCTGCCTCTGCCGACCATGTGATTAGGACCCCTTAACTCTGCCGACCATGTGATTAGGACCCATTAATTCTGCCGACCATGTGATTAGGACCCTTTAGCTCTGCCGACCATGTGATTAGGACCCATTGCCTCTGCCGACCATGTGATTAGGACACGCTGCCTCTGCCGACCATGTGATTAGGACCCATTGCCTCTGCCGACCATGTGATTTGGACCCCTTAACTCTGCCGACCATGTGATTAGGACCCCTTAACTCTGCCGACCATGTGATTAGGACCAATTGCCTCTGCCGACCATGTGATTAGGACCCGTTGCCTCTGCCGACCATGTGATTAGGACCCGCTGCCTCTGCCGACCATGTGATTAGGACCCATTACCTCTGCCGACCATGTGATTAGGACCCGCTGCCTCTATCGACCATGTGATTAGGACCCATTGCCTCTGCCGACCATGTGATTAGGACCCCTTAACTCTGCCGACCATGTGATTAGGACCCATTGCCTCTGCCGACCATGTGATTAGGACCCGCTGCCTCTGCCGACCATGTGATTAGGACCCCTTAACTCTGCCGACCATGTGATTAGGACCCATTAACTCTGCCGACCATGTGATTAGGACCCCTTAACTCTGCCGACCATGTGATTAGGACCCCTTAACTCTGCCGACCATGTGATTAGGACCCGCTGCCTCTGCCGACCATGTGATTAGGACCCCTTAACTCTGCCGACCATGTGATTAGGACCCATTGCCTCTGCCGACCATGTGATTAGGACCCCTTGCCTCTGCCCACCATGTGATTAGGACCCATTGCCTTTCCCGACCATGTGATTAGGACCCCTTAACTCTGCCGACCATGTGATTAGGACCCCTTAACTCTGCCGACCATGTGATTAGGACCCATTAATTCTGCCGACCATGTGATTAGGACCCCTTAACTCTGCCGACCATGTGATTAGGACCCCTTAACTCTGCCGACCATGTGATTAGGACCCGCTGCCTCTGCCGACCATGTGATTAGGACCCCTTAACTCTGCCGACCATGTGATTAGGACCCCTTAACTCTGCCGACCATGTGATTAGGACCCATTGCCTCTGCCGACCATGTGATTAGGACCCCTTAACTCTGCCGGCCATGAGATTAGGACCCCTTAACTCTGCCGACCATGTGATTAGGACTCTTGCCTCTGCCGACCATGTGATTAGGACCCGCTGCCTCTGCCGACCATGTGAT
The DNA here is from genome assembly GCA_907163375.1 of Prostheceraeus crozeri. Classification (NCBI taxonomy): domain Eukaryota; kingdom Metazoa; phylum Platyhelminthes; order Polycladida; family Euryleptidae; genus Prostheceraeus; species Prostheceraeus crozeri. The sequence goes on from CAJQUW010002233.1 coordinate 108,904, forward strand.
TAGGACCCATTGCCTCTGCCGACCATGTGATTAGGACCCGCTGCCTCTGCCGACCATGTGATTAGGACCCTTAACCATGCCGACCATGTGATTAGGACCCCTTAACTCTGCCGACCATGTGATTAGGACCAATTGCTCTGCCGACCATGTGATTAGGACCCGTTGCCTCTGCCGACCATGTGATTAGGACCCGCTGCCTCTGCCGACCATGTGATTAGGACCCATTACCTCTGCCGACCATGTGATTAGGACCCGCTGCCTCTGCCGACCATGTGATTAGGACCCCTTAACTCTGCCGACCATGTGATTAAGACCCATTGCCTCTGCCGACCATGTGATTAGGACCCGCTGCCTCTGCCGACCATGTGATTAGGACCCCTTAACTCTGCCGACCATGTGATTAAGACCCTTTACTCTGCCGACCATGTGATTAGGACCCATTGCCTCTGCCGACCATGTGATTAGGACCCCTTAACTCTGCCGACCATGTGATTAGGACCCGCTGCCTCTGCCCACCATGTGATTAGGACCCTTAACTCTGCCGACCATGTGATTAGGACCCCTTAACTCTGCCGACCATGTGATTAGGACCCCTTAACTCTGCCGACCATGTGATTAGGACCCCTTAACTCTGTCGACCATGTGATTAGGACCCCTTAACTCTGCCGACCATGTGATTAGGACCCTTAACTCTGCCGACCATGTGATTAGGACCCCTTTCCTATGCCGACCTTGTGATTAGGACCCATTGCCTCTGCCGACCATGTGATTAGGACCCCCTGCCTCTGCCGACCATGTGATTAGGACCCTTAACTCTGCCGACCATGTGATTAGGACCCCTTAACTCTGCCGACCATGTGATTAGGACCCGCTGCCTCTGCCGACCATGTGATTAGGACCCTTTAACTCTGCCGACCATGTGATTAGGACCAATTGCCTCTGCCGACCATGTGATTAGGACCCGTTGCCTCTGCCGACCATGTGATTAGGACCCGCTGCCTCTGCCGACCATGTGATTAGGACCCATTAGCTCTGCCGACCATGTGATTAGGACCCGCTGCCTCTGCCGACCATGTGATTAGGACCCATTGCCTCTGCCGACCATGTGATTAGAACCCCTTAACTCTGCCGACCATGTGATTAGGATCCATTGCCTCTGCCGACCATGTGATTAGGACCCGATGCCTCTGCCGACCATGTGATTAGGACCCGCTGCCTCTGCCGACCATGTGATTAGGACCCCTTAACTCTGCCGACCATGTGATTAGGACCCTTTAACTCTGCCGACCATGTGATTAGGACCCCTTAACTCTGCCGACCATGTGATTAGGACCCCTTAACTCTGCCGACCATGTGATTAGGACCCGCTGCCTCTGCCGACCATGTGATTAGTACCCTTAACTATGCCGACCATGTGATTAGGACCCATTGCCTCTGCCGAACATGTGATTAGGATCCGCTGCCTCTGCCGACCATGTGATTAGGACCCCTTAACTCTGCCGACCATGTGATTAGGACCCATTAATTCTGCCGACCATGTGATTAGGACCCCTTAACTCTGCCGACCATGTGATTAGGACCCGCTGCCTCTGCCGACCATGTGATTAGGACCCGTAACTCAGCCGGCCATGTGTTTATGACCCCTTAACTCTGCCGACCATGTGATTAGGACGCATTGCCTCTGCCGACCATGTGATTAGGACCCCTTAACTCTGCGGCCATGTGATTAGGACCCCTTAACTCTGCCGACCATGTGATTCGGACTCTTGCCTCTGCCGACCATGTGATTAGGACCCGCTGCCTCTGCCGACCATGTGATTAGGACCCTTAACTATGCCGACCATGTGATTAGGACCCTTAACTCTGCCGACCATGTGATTAGGACCCCTTAACTCTGCCGACCATGTGATTAGGACCAATTTCCTCTGCCGACCATGTGATTAGGCCCCGTTGCCTCTGCCGACCATGTGATTAGGACCCGCTGCCTCTGCCGACCATGTGATTTAGGACCCATTACCTCTGCCGACCATGTGATTAGGACCCGCTGCCTCTGCCGACCATGTGATTAGGACCCCTTAACTCTGCCGACCATGTGATTAAGACCCATTGCCTCTGCCGACCATGTGATTAGGACCCGCTGCCTCTGCCGACCATGTGATTAGGACACCTTAACTCTGCCGACCATGTGATTAGGACCCTTTAACTCTGCCGACCATGTGATTAGGACCCATTACCTCTGCCGACCATGTGATTAGGACCCATTGCCTCTGCGACCATGTGATTAGGACCCGCTGCCTGTGCCGTCCATGTGATTAGGACCCATTAACTCTGCCGACCATGTGATTAGGAACCGCTGCCTCTGCCGGCCATGTGATTAGGACCCCTTAACTCTGCCGACCATGTGATTAGGACCCCTTAACTCTGCCGACCATGTGATTAGGACCCCTTAACTCTGCCGACCATGTGATTAGGACCCCTTAACTCTGCCGACCATGTGATTAGGACCCGCTGCCTCTGCCGACCATGTGATTAGGACCCCTTAACTCTGCCGACCATGTGATTAGGACCCCTTAACTCTGCCGACCATCTGATTAGGACCCATTGCCTCTGCCGACCATGTGATTAGGACCCCTTGCCTCTGCCGACCATGTGATTAGGACCCCTTAACTCTGCCGACCATGTGATTAGGACCCCTTAACTCTGCCGACCATGTGATTAGGACCCGCTGCCTCTGCCAACCATGTGATTAGGACCCGCTGCCTCTGCCGACCATGTGATTAGGACCCATTGCCTCTGCCGACCATGTGATTAGGACCCCTTAACTCTGCCGACCATGTGATTAGGACCCGCTGCCTCTGCCGACCATGTGATTAGGACCCATTGCCTCTGCCGACCATGTGATTAGGACCCATTAATTCTGCCGACCATGTGATTAGGACCCATTGCCTCTGCCGACCATGTGATTAGGACCCCTTAACTCTGCCGACCATGTGATTAGGACCCATTGCCTCTGCTGACCATGTGATTAGGACCCCTTAACTCTGCCGACCATGTGATTAGGACCCGCTGCCTCTGCCGACCATGTGATTAGGACCCACTGCCTCTGCCGACCATGTGATTAGGACCCCTTAACTCTGCCGACCATGTGATTAGGACCCATTGCTTCTGCCGAACATGTGATTAGGATCCGCTGCCTCTGCCGACCATGTGATTAGGACCCCTTAACTCTGCCGACCATGTGATTAGGACCCATTAATTCTGCCGACCATGTGATTAGGATCCGCTGCCTCTGCCGACCATGTGATTAGGACCCCTTAACTCTGCCGACCATGTGATTAGGACCCATTACCTCTGCCGACCATGTGATTAGGACCCTTTAACTCTGCCGACCATGTGATTAGGACCCATTGCCTCTGCCGACCATGTGATTAGGACACGCTGCCTCTGCCGACCATGTGATTAGGACCCATTGCCTCTGCCGACCATGTGATTAGGACCCCTTAACTCTGCCGACCATGTGATTAGGACCCTTTAACTCTGCCGACCATGTGATTAGGACCCCTTAACTCTGCCGACCATGTGATTAGGACCCCTTAACTCTGCCGACCATGTGATTAGGACCCGCTGCCTCTGCCGACCATGTGATTAGGACCCCTTAACTCTGCCGACCATGTGATTAGGACCCATTGCCTCTGCCGAACATGTGATTAGGATCCGCTGCCTCTGCCGACCATGTGATTAGGACCCCTTAACTCTGCCGACCATGTGATTAGGACCCATTAATTCTGCCGACCATGTGATTAGGACCCCTTAACTCTGCCGACCATGTGATTAGGACCCGCTGCCTCTGCCGACCATGTGATTAGGACCCCTTAACTCAGCCGACCATGTGATTAGGACCCCTTAACTCTGCCGACCATGTGATTAGGACGCATTGCCTCTGCCGACCATGTGATTAGGACCCCTTAACTCTGCCGGCCATGTGATTAGGACCCCTTAACTCTGCCGACCATGTGATTAGGACTCTTGCCTCTGCCGACCATGTGATTAGGACCCGCTGCCTCTGCCGACCATGTGATTAGGACCCTTAACTATGCCGACCATGTGATTAGGACCCCTTAACTCTGCCGACCATGTGATTAGGACCCCTTAACTCTGCCGACCATGTGATTAGGACCAATTGCCTCTGCCGACCATGTGATTAGGCCGTTGCCTCTGCCGACCATGTGATTAGGACCGCTGCCTCTGCCGACCATGTGATTAGGACCCATTACCTCTGCCGACCATGTGATTAGGACCCGCTGCCTCTGCCGACCATGTGATTAGGACCCCTTAACTCTGCCGACCATGTGATTAAGACCCATTGCCTCTGCCGACCATGTGATTGGGACCCGCTGCCTCTGCCGACCATGTGATTAGGACCCCTTAACTCTGCCGACCATGTGATTAGGACCCTTTAAACTCTGCCGACCATGTGATTAGGACCCGCTGCCTCCGCCGACCATGTGATTAGGACCCATTGCCTCTGCCGACCATGTGATTAGGACCCGCTGCCTCTGCCGGCCATGTGATTAGGACCCCTTAACTCTGCCGACCATGTGATTAGGACCCGCTGCCTCTGCCGGCCATGTGATTAGGACCCCTTAACTCTGCCGACCATGTGATTAGGACCCCTTAACTCTGCCGACCATGTGATTAGGACCCCTTAACTCTGCCGACCATGTGATTAGGACCCCTTAACTCTGCCGACCATGTGATTAGGATCCGCTGCCTCTGCGACCATGTGATTAGGACCCCTTAACTCTGCCGACCATGTGATTAGGACCTTAACTCTGCCGACCATCTGATTAGGACCCATTGCCTCTGCCGACCATGTGATTAGGACCCCTTGCCTCTGCCGACCATGTGATTAGGACCCCTTAACTCTGCCGACCATGTGATTAGGACCCCTTAACTCTGCCGACCATGTGATTAGGACCCGCTGCCTCTGCCAACCATGTGATTAGGACCCGCTGCCTCTGCCGACCATGTGATTAGGACCCATTGCCTCTGCCGACCATGTGATTAGGACCCCTTAACTCTGCCGACCATGTGATTAGGACCCCTTAACTCTGCCGACCATGTGATTAGGACCCATTGCCTCTGCCGACCATGTGATTAGGACCCATTAATTCTGCCGACCATGTGATTAGGACCCATTGCCTCTGCCGACCATGTGATTAGGACCCCTTAACTCTGCCGACCATGTGATTAGGACCCATTGCCTCTGCCGACCATGTGATTAGGACCCCTTAACTCTGCCGACCATGTGATTAGGACCCGCTGCCTCTGCCGACCATGTGATTAGGACCCACTGCCTCTGCCGACCATGTGATTAGGACCCCTTAACTCTGCCGACCATGTGATTAGGACCCATTGCTTCTGCCGAACATGTGATTAGGATCCGCTGCCTCTGCCGACCATGTGATTAGGACCCCTTAACTCTGCCGACCATGTGATTAGGACCCATTAATTCTGCCGACCATGTGATTAGGACCCTTTAACTCTGCCGACCATGTGATTAGGACCCATTGCCTCTGCCGACCATGTGATTAGGACACGCTGCCTCTGCCGACCATGTGATTAGGACCCATTGCCTCTGCCGACCATGTGATTTGGACCCCTTAACTCTGCCGACCATGTGATTAGGACCCCTTAACTCTGCCGACCATGTGATTAGGACCAATTGCCTCTGCCGACCATGTGATTAGGACCCGTTGCCTCTGCCGACCATGTGATTAGGACCCGCTGCCTCTGCCGACCATGTGATTAGGACCCATTACCTCTGCCGACCATGTGATTAGGACCCGCTGCCTCTATCGACCATGTGATTAGGACCCATTGCCTCTGCCGACCATGTGATTAGGACCCCTTAACTCTGCCGACCATGTGATTAGGATCCCTTGCCTCTGCCGACCATGTGAGTCGGACCCGCTGCCTCTGCCGACCATGTGAGCCGACCATGTGATTAGGACCCCTTAACTCTGCCGACATGTGATTAGGACCCTTTAACTCTGCCGACCATGTGATTAGGACCCCTTAACTCTGCCGACCATGTGATTAGGACCCCTTAACTCTGTCGACCATGTGATTAGGACCCGCTGCCTCTGCCGACCATGTGATTAGGACCCCTTAACTCTGCCGACCATGTGATTAGGACCCATTGCCTCTGCCGACCATGTGATTAGGACCCCTTGCCTCTGCCCACCATGTGATTAGGACCCATTGCCTTTCCGACCATGTGATTAGGACCCCTTAACTCTGCCGACCATGTGATTAGGACCCCTTAACTCTGCCGACCATGTGATTAGGACCCATTAATTCTGCCGACCATGTGATTAGGACCCCTTAACTCTGCCGACCATGTGATTAGGACCCCTTAACTCTGCCGACCATGTGATTAGGACCCGCTGCCTCTGCCGACCATGTGATTAGGACCCCTTAACTCTGCCGACCATGTGATTAGGACTCTTGCCTCTGCCGACCATGTGATTAGGACCCATTGCCTCTGCCGACCATGTGATTAGGACCCCTTAACTCTGCCGGCCATGAGATTAGGACCCCTTAACTCTGCAGACCATGTGATTAGGACTCTTGCCTCTGCCGACCATGTGATTAGGACCGCTGCCTCTGCCGACCATGTGATTAGGACCATTGCCTCTGCCGACCATGTGATTAGGACCCGCTGCCTCTGCCGACCATGTGATTAGGACCCTTAACCATGCCGACCATGTGATTAGGACCCCTTAACTCTGCCGACCATGTGATTAGGACCAATTGCCTCTGCCGACCATGTGATTAGGACCCGTTGCCTCTGCCGACCATGTGATTAGGACCCGCTGCCTCTGCCGACCATGTGATTAGGACCCATTACCTCTGCCGACCATGTGATTAGGACCCGCTGCCTCTGCCGACCATGTGATTAGGACCCCTTAACTCTGCCGACCATGTGATTAAGACCCATTGCCTCTGCCGACCATGTGATTAGGACCCGCTGCCTCTGCCGACCATGTGATTAGGACCCCTTAACTCTGCCGACCATGTGATTAAGACCCTTTAACTCTGCCGACCATGTGATTAGGACCCATTGCCTCTGCCGACCATGTGATTAGGACCCCTTAACTCTGCCGACCATGTGATTAGGACCCGCTGCCTCTGCCGGCCATGTGATTAGGACCCCTTAACTCTGCCGACCATGTGATTAGGACCCCTTAACTCTGCCGACCATGTGATTAGGACCCCTTAACTCTGCCGACCATGTGATTAGGACCCCTTAACTCTGTCGACCATGTGATTAGGACCCCTTAACTCTGCCGACCATGTGATTAGGACCCCTTAACTCTGCCGACCATGTGATTAGGACCCCTTAACTCTGCCGACCATCTGATTAGGACCCATTGCCTCTGCCGACCATGTGATTAGGACCCCTTGCCTCTGCCGACCATGTGATTAGGACCCCATTACTCTGCAGACCATGTGATTAGGACCCCTTAACTCTGCCGACCATGTGATTAGGACCCGCTGCCTCTGCCGACCATGTGATTAGGACCCTTTAACTCTGCCGACCATGTGATTAGGACCCATTGCCTCTGCCGACCATGTGATTAGGACCCCTTAACTCTGCCGACCATGTGATTAGGACCCATTGCCTCTGCCTACCATGTGATTAGGACCCTCTGCCTCTGCCGACCATGTGATTAGGACCCGCTGCCTCTGCCGACCATGTGATTAGGACCCATTGCCTCTGCCGACCATGTGATTAGGACCCTTTAACTCTGCCGACCATGTGATTAGGACCCATTGCCTCTGCCGACCATGTGATTAGGACCCCTTAACTCTGCCGACCATGTGATTAGGACCCGCTGCCTCTGCCGACCATGTGATTAGGACCCATTGCCTCTGCCGACCATGTGATTAGGACCCCTTAACTCTGCCGACCATGTGATTAGGACCCCTTAACTCTGCCGACCATGTGATTAGGACCCCTTAACTCTGCCGACCATGTGATTAGGACCCATTGCCTCTGCCGACCATGTGATTAGGACCCATTAATTCTGCCGACCATGTGATTAGGACCCTTTAACTCTGCCGACCATGTGATTAGGACCCATTGCCTCTGCCGACCATGTGATTAGGACACGCTGCCTCTGCCGACCATGTGATTAGGACCCATTGCCTCTGCCGACCATGTGATTAGGACCCCTTAACTCTGCCGACCATGTGATTTGGACCCGCTGCCTCTGCCGACCATGTGATTAGGACCCCTTGCCTCTGCCCACCATGTGATTAGGACACATTGCCTTTCCCGACCATGTGATTAGGACCCCTTAACTCTGCCGACCATGTGATTAGGACCCGCTGCCTCTGCCGACCATGTGATTAGGACCCCTTAACTCTGCCGACCATGTGATTAGGTCCCATTAATTCTGCCGACCATGTGATTAGGACCCTTTAACTCTGCCGACCATGTGATTAGGACCCCTTAACTCTGCCGACCATGTGATTAGGACCCCTTAACTCTGCCGACCATGTGATTAGGACCCATTGCCTCTGCCGACCATGTGATTAGGACCCCTTGCCTCTGCCGACCATGTGATTAGGACCCCTTAACTCTGCCGACCATGTGATTAGGACCCCTTAACTCTGCCGACCATGTGATTAGGACCCGCTGCCTCTGCCGACCATGTGATTAGGACCCTTTAACTCTGCCGACCATGTGATTAGGACCCATTACCTCTGCCGACCATGTGATTAGGACCCCTTAACTCTGCCGACCATGTGATTAGGACCCATTGCCTCTGCCGACCATGTGATTAGGACCCGCTGCCTCTGCCGACCATGTGATTAGGACCCGCTGCCTCTGCCGACCATGTGATTAGGACCCGCTGCCTCTGCCGACCATGTGATTAGGACCCATTGCCTCTGCCGACCATGTGATTAGGATCCTTAACTCTGCCGACCATGTGATTAGGACCCGCTGCCTCTGCCGACCATGTGATTAGGACCCACTGCCTCTGCCGACCATGTGATTAGGACCCCTTAACTCTGCCGACCATGTGATTAGGACCCATTGCCTCTGCCGAACATGTGATTAGGATCCGCTGCCTCTGCCGACCATGTGATTAGGACCCCTTAACTCTGCCGACCATGTGATTAGGACCCATTACCTCTGCCGACCATGTGATAAGGACCCTTTAACTCTGCCGACCATGTGATTAGGACCATTGCCTCTGCCGACCATGTGATTAGGACACGCTGCCTCTGCCGACCATGTGATTAGGACCCATTGCCTCTGCCGACCATGTGAATAGGACCCCTTGACTCTGCCGACCATGTGATTAGGACCCGCTGCCTCTGCCGACCATGTGATTAGGACCCCTTGCCTCTGCCCACCATGTGATTAGGACCCATTGCCTTTCCCGACCATGTGATTAGGACCCCTTAACTCTGCCGACCATGTGATTAGGACCCGCTGCCTCTGCCCACCATGTGATTAGGACCCCTTAACTCTGCCGACCATGTGATTAGGACCCATTAATTCTGCCGACCATGTGATTAGGACCCTTTAACTCTGCCGACCATGTGATTAGGACCCATTGCCTCTGCCGACCATGTGATTAGGACACGCTGCCTCTGCCGACCATGTGATTAGGACCCATTGCCTCTGCCGACCATGTGATTAGGACCCCTTAACTCTGCCGACCATGTGATTTGGACCCGCTGCCTCTGCCGACCATGTGATTAGGACCCCTTGCCTCTGCCCACCATGTGATTAGGACCCATTGCCTTTCCCGACCATGTGATTAGGACCCCTTAACTCTGCCGACCATGTGATTAGGACCCCTTAACTCTGCCGACCATGTGATTAGGACCCGCTGCCTCTGCCGACCATGTGATTAGGATCCCTTAACGCTGCCGAAGATGAAACATGAACTCACTGTCCGCTACTGGTGACGTAGCTGGAAACCCCCTCCCGCAACAATTCAAATGGAATATTACTATTTTGATATATCTTTCAGTCCACTGATTTGCTGTGAAAATCGAGTTGATGAAAAAAGAACTCAGATACACTTGAGTATTTGCTAAACTCATCTACTTTGTTAGAATAATTGTAAGACTCAATAATTTCGCGTCGTTCGAGAAACAGCTTAACCCTAGCATAATCGTTCGGATAAGAAAATGCTTATTACATCAAACTAGATTCATAACGAGTCATGGCGTGCAAGAGGGATTCTCAATACAATCAAACTAACTCTGAATTAATTCTGATAATCGATGTACTCACTGAGCTTGGCCATCGGTCGGCATCAATGTGATAAAGCAAAAAAGTGTGATTATTTTCTCGACCGAAATTATATTACAAAGAAATTGTCTTGTAATAAAATGCCCGACTTTGTCATGAGCAACGAAAATGAATTTTCAGCAATATGGTGTTGAGTGCAGAGCTGAGGCGTATTTCACTCGCCTCCATCCTGCGGCGAAGACTGTCAGTCATTAAGTTGCGGTGCAATATTATCCAGGAAATGTTATTCATTGACACTTGATTATGATGAGCTAGATGATGGAAGACGACATCGCATTATTCGGTCGTGAGTCGCATGTGTTGCAAATTATTACCTATGTATTGAATTCGGACTTAACTGTTACCTCTTTAATGACAAAGGGACACGGAGTGACAATAAGACGCTTATCTGTTCTACACTTGAGTTGAGCTTACTTTGCTGAGAACATGAATGCATGGCGCACGACAGTTGAGGCAGTATAGATAAAACTTACGGGAAATTATTTGAGCTGATGGTTATATTTGCCAGATTGTCATGGAGGCTATATTTTTCATTTATGTTTTATTGATAATTCGTTTAGCATACAATGAGAAGGGTACAGAGACATATGGCCCACTGGCTCAGCGATCAATGGCATAGGCAAGCGACTTCACAGGCAAGAAGATATTCAGTTATGCCAATCTGACAAATGGCCCTTCCTACATGTTTTTAGCTCTTGTTAGATGACTTTACCTTAGCCATTAGCTCTAAAGAGTACTGCAAATTCTTTTACTCACCAGACGATGAACTACCAATCCAAGATGCACTTCAAAGAGGCATGGCCACGCATCAGGTATGACGCAATAGCACAGATAAATATTAAATCACGTTATCACCAGAGCACGACTAACACTTCAATCTTCTACACATAACTTTTATTGAGTCAATAGTCAAATATGCAAATGAACCTCGAGAATTGTAAGTTGTATCATTGACAAGGACTAAGATATACTTCATCAATCACAGCTCATTTCACATTCCTCTAAACCGAGCATTTAGTTCCAGCGTTGAATATCTATTTTTGGCACCTTGCAACACCAATTCGATCCTCATTTCTAAGCTATTCTAACAATAAAATACATGTAATACACTCGCACCGACTTCATGGACTTCGTTATTTATCAAGTCTCGAAATAATTCGGCATACATGACCAGTTGGCTTGCATATTGACCGAGTTGAGTATCAGGAGAGAAGGAATGCGTTTATATTGAAGGGTCAATAATATGTGTAGGCTATCTCGAATAGAATTCAATTTCATAGTGAATGCCTATACTAGACATGTGCGAGCAAGACGTGAACACGAAAGGAATACGTTGAAAGTAAGAACACGATTTGCTCTCACAATCCTCTCCCTGTGGTGTTCACATTCTCACAATCTTGTTCGTGTAGTGCTCGTGCTCTCATGATCGTTTCTTGGACTGGATGTCATGGCCAAGCTTAAGCAAAGAATATAGCAATCATCAATATTCGAATATCTGAAGAATACCTTTTTCGTGCTCGTATTGACAGATGACGATCATTGCCGCGTCATGTCGTGTTAGATATTATCAAATCGTGTTTCGATGGCATGTCGCGTCGTGTTGCCATTAAAGTTCCCAAGCTGTGTACCTCGACCTATGCAGTGGTAGAAAGAAAACGACATATTATTTTAAATACGCGACGGTGCGATATCAAAGCATTAATTGAGTAAAGAAACTTATGATACAAAAAAGGATAACTTTCCCTATGTCTGGCATACTACAAAACAACAAAGAGAACTTTCCTGTAGGTATAGAATGGCCGGCACTCCTTCATCGTGCGAATACTTGTTGCGTTAGAGCTCTACAGAAATGAATGCAATAATCAATAGACTGCACTATAACTATTTGGTGCATGGACGCGGAGTCGGAGTCCCGGAGTCCTATCATTTTTGCTGGAGTCGGAGTCCTATCAAATGATAGGACTCCGGACTCCGGCCTATAACTAGACCCGAAGTATAATACAAACAAATTATCTATTCTCGTGCATAGCTGTCACTGTCAACTTTCTCCGTCAAACAAAAGTACAGAGACAGCAGTGCATGCAAAGCTTGTAATAGTTGAGGGAATGAACCGTGACAGTGAAAAAGGATTGTCTTTTCACTCGGTGATTTAGTAGAGAAGACAAGCCTTCCTAGTCTCGATCAGACCTACTCACCAAAGGTGACATCACAGACAAAAATGAAATATTCGTCTGTTTGAGAATATTGCCTCTTGCCCTCACGTTAATCGTGTGTGATGGCTCCTCCAAAGCGCATATTAAAATCGAAAGTGTAGTCATATTTTTGAAGAATGGGCTATTTTCCTGTCTGGTAGAGACTGAAGAAAAACCGTGTGAAGCACACTTCAACAAGATGGGAGGACCCGAGTCGCATGCATTCAACTTAAAGCGACATTTGATAGACTCATCGAAAATGATTGATAATTGATACAGGAATGATCACTAAACATAAGTTTAGGTAAGCCTATAATGAACTATGCTGTAGGTCACCAGTTTTTTCAAAAAACGGCTATATAATGCTTGCCACCCGGAGTCGGAGTCCTATCAACCCCCGGAGATGGAGTCTTATCAAAATGATAGGACTCCGCATCCCTGCTTTGGTGTATCTACCTACTAAGTTTTGTATTAACCTGGCTACATGATTCTGGAACCATATTGAGGTTATTAATTGACGGGAATGTGACGAAGATTTGCGTACATCCACTTTCTGTCATAAAAGCAGTTACAAAAGCCGTTTTGATGCGGTATCTCAATTTACATTCCAGGATTGCTGATTTCGATTGACGTTTAAAAAACACAGGAATTTATTTCATGTGCAATTCAAAACTGCTTTACTGGCGCCACAATTGACTTTCGACAGCAGTAGACCAAGATTTTTGTTTCCGATGAGTGATTGTACTCTTTCTGCACTTCTTCTGAATGGAACCACTGATGCAAAGAGTCTATCGATAGAGAGCGGCATGATGCTTGCTAACTTCACTAAATATACAGACTACTGCAATGATGATAACTACAGCCAAAGCTTTATTAAATATATGTTTTGTAAATGGGTGGTAATTCAGATTCACTTTTCTGCTGGTTGAAAACACTTGATTTCTATGTTTTGAATTTATTTTAGATTGCATCAATTAACACCTTTTATTTGTTATGCTCTCAAATAAGGAAGTGACTCTGCCGATGGGTAATGAAGGTAGCTTATATAGTGGCAAGTTTAATGCAATGTGTAGAAATATTGTACATCTACATTCGCGTATCTTAGATTTGCGCACATATAATAATCTTGAAATCATTGAAATCCTCATTTGGCTTAGCATCGAGTGGTTACTGTGTAATGAATGAGAAGCCTATCAAGATCATGCTTTGCTATTTGAATGCCGAATGAGTCAGGTATCAAGACTGCAATTAAACTTCGGAAAACAAAATTGATGTGAAATAAAACTTGGACGTCGTTTTGCTCGACAGCATGAAATTTATTAACATTGCGCTTGCATCTCTGGTAAGAACCAAACTGAAGATAGAATACTAAGACGGCAAGGTTTGCGGGTTTTGTGTAAGTTTTGTTATCTCGGAGTCATGCTTGGTGAACCGGGTGGTTGTGACGACGAGACTAATGTGTGCATGGAAGAATTTTGGAGAGTTCATTCACCTTCTCAAACAGCAGCATTTCCTACCGAAGTCGAGGCAATGTTTTCAGCATGTGTGTGCGAATTGTGATGATTTATGCCAGTGAGACGCGGGCCAACCAATATGGAGGACCTCAATGCAACAATGCGATGATCAGGTGTATCTGTTCTAAACGGCTAGCTGATCGGGTGACGGATTGGCAACCATCCATTGAAAGCTGTCATTTGATGGTGAAGACTCCGCTGGCATGGTCATGTGCAAAAATACAAGAGAACTCCTGGTCAAAGAAAGTGATAACTATGGAGATAGGACGTAAACCAAGCGGACGACCGAAGAAGAGGTGGTGCGACAACGTGCGAGCTGACTTCAAGACGTTAAACCTTGGGCGTATCGACGTTCAAGATCGGAGCTCGTGGAGAACCGCCATCAGACCGGACCGACGTTTGCCGACGTCCACTACTCGAAATACGGGGAAATTGGACGATAAATCGTGGAGTGAGTGATTTAGCAACTCTGATAAGATTCAAGCTGAAGATACAATTTGTATGAAGCAAGATAAGCAAGAAGTGAAACATGAACAATTGAAGAGTTTGCATGCATAACGCGATAAACGCCATAATCGTCATTTTGAGAAAACCATTTGCCGTGTCGAGATTATCAAACTAAACTGCAATTTTTAGACTCATAGTACTGTGGTTGAATAGCTTATAAGTGATAGATTTGCATTGTAATTTAAAGTGGTTTGATCTTCGTTTTGTCTGCACGATCATAAATCTACTAGATTTCATGCAAAAACACGATAAACGCCATATTTCATTTTTGACAAAAATGCGATAACTGCTGGTGCACTGCAACTATCTTTCCAATATGATAAGAATCCTTAGTATGCCAGGGTCACATTTTGAATAAAACTTCAGCACATTTGGTTCGTTCCAGTCACCTCAAATCATGACAATGACTAAGTGTCACCAAAGTAAGTGGAGAAAGATGACATCATTCCAGTACTATTGAGTGAATTGACCGCAGTCCATAACTGAGACTGTTCCGAATTTGAAATCGGGCAGATAAGATGAATCCAGTGCCTTAAATGAGCTAATTGGCGCTTGCTGTATTTTGCATCCAAAGTTGAGTCAATGTTGTACAGAATCTAAAATGCTTTCGAGTTAACCATTTAATCGCAACATCCGTCGCCCTAGGCATTACGCATTTCTGTGAATTATCGCCGATTTTTCAAATTGCATTCAAACACCTCAAGTGTTGTCCATCCACGGAGATAACTAAATTGCCTTGTCTGCGTGTTTGGGTCTAGAGATGACTTTCCTCAAAACTGATGGTCACGGTCAGAAATAGTCTCGAGGGGCAAGAGGATTCATCGTTCATTGAACGCAATACAAATTCAAGCCTGAATTCTGGCGAGCTGGAACACTGACACCAAATTAAGCCTTAAGAGTCAGTAAATTTAGATCGTGAGGAGTAGAGCGGTGAAAATAATATTTCCACTTAACGGATTTATCATGGAGGAAAATTGAGTCAAAGATAGGTAGTTTCACCTGACAAACCTGCAATCTGACCGTTGAAGTTTGAGGGTTCTCTGATATGAGCTGCTTAAGCAGTGCGCGCGCTTGGCCAATCATACAAGCCAAAGAGAGACGAATATCTATGTCGATCTCTATCGCTTGCTACCATTGCATACAATAGCTGGGATAGGATAATGTCCGCTCTAGACTAACCCACCGCAAAATTATTTCTGTGTCCAGTAAAGTGGCCTGTCGAGGAATAAGACTAGATCCAATGCGTTGATTCATCAAAACTTTTAATCCTGCTGCGGCGAAAACGTCACATAGAAATGCACAGAATTAAAGTAATTTCTGACGTATAAGAAACAGTGCTATACTCCTTTCAATAATGCCACCTCATTTTATTACAGAGACTATCTAAAATGATCACACAAGTAGTAGGAACTGTCTGGTGAAAAATTCATTTTCATTTTCACGAGACAGTTCATACTACTTATGTGATCATTTTAGTTAGCTAGTCTACGTTTAATCCAAAATTGTGTGCTATATTCTACAGATTGTTTCATAAAAAATGGATCACCCTTAAACATCGCCTTAACTTCAACTTTGTCTAACTCCGCCAAACTTGAACGAATTTCTCTGAAATTTGGAAGATATGTCAGTTGTGCTTACTAATATCATTGTTGGAAATTTCAAGCATGAATATTGAGTTGTTTTCCTGTTATAGATAAAAAAGTAGTAGATAATTTGATCTTCATTTAGCAATGTTACACAAAATCATACCTCACTCTTATAAAATTACATTTGTTTCCTTTGTTATGTAATATGTTGTTCTACAAGCCAAAAGCTATCAAGCAAAACAAAAATAAAGAAAATCGGTCAGTCAGAGCCAGTATTCACCATTACTCATCAACAATAATGTAACTGCTACATGTGATTAACTGGACTTCATGTTCCATAGCTTCCTGACTTCGTTGCGGTGGTGTTGGCAGCACTCCTGACTGCTTTCAGCTAGAAATCTATCTCTTACCGGTTGAAACAATACAAAGCACAAATGAACAATAACGAGATCGCATTCACAAAAGGCAAAGTGTCAGCCTTGCTAGAACTACTTCACATACAGCAAGGAACCATGAATTCTGAACGCTATGTGAATGTTTTACGAATGAACATTGGCCAAATGACATATCAACTTGGTGATCCATCGACTTGGTTATTTATGGATGATAATGCTACGTGTCACAGGAGTAGTAGAGTCAACTTATGCAAGTTTCAATTAGGGCTTAGGACATTATCTTGGCCAGCTCGTTCTCGTGATCTGAATCCCATAGAAAATGTATGGAGTATTCTAAAACGTAACGTTCATCGTTCACTGCTACCTACAGATGGCGTAGGACTATCACAACTTACGTCACTGTTAAAAAGAGAGTGGAGAAAGTTAGATCAGTCAAAAATCAACGATATCATCGAATCAATGCCTAGGCGAATTGGTAATGTCATTGACAATAAGGGTAGGGCCACAAAATATTAGCTTCTTAAGAACCGTTACTGTATCATAGCTTATCAGATTATATAAGGACATTTAAATATATTATGGACATGAAATAACATGAAAAATGCTTTCTGTATCATACTTATGTTTTATTTAGTCAAATTTTAGGATGATCCACTTTTTATGAAACGGACTGTATTTTGCATAGATAGCGAATCAGATAAGCTGTTAATGGTATTCAGTTTGTAGCTTGATTTCAATTGATATCATGCAACCCTCTCATCATTTTGTCATTCCTTGATGTGCTGCCACCAAAATAACCAAGCGAGGCCATGGAGAGAGAATTGATGTACTGGACATGTTTTTTTTTTTTTTTTACTGAATATTCACCCCTAGCACAGCTATTAGCCATGAACGAAGCTAGGGGTTATCAATGAAAAGTAACAAATTGTATTATTTTGAATAAATAAAATTTAAAAAAAACAGATCTTCCAATCTGATTAAGCTGTTCCCATCAGAAACCTATTCGCACGCCTCTTGAAAGTATCAAGATTGTATTGGTCAGGGAAAGTGGTCTGGGGAAGCTGATTCCAAAGCTGTGCCGTGCGAACAAAAAAAGCTTTTCGAGCGACTCACAGTACGTGCGCGTTCTAAGCTCACATTATAGCATGTGAATGCATTAGCTCTGCGTGTGCTTCTGGAGAAGATCTTAGGTTTGGGTACGCACTCATTTACTGCAGATCTGCTTCTACCGAAATAGTACCTGTAGAAGAGACTGAGTGAAGCAACATCCCGTCTGACGGAGAGCGGCTGCAACTTGCTAGCAAGTTTTTCACCCATGAGATTCTTTACACGTTTCTCAACCCGTTCAAGGAGGTTAAGATGCGTTTGTGGGGCGCCTGCCCACAGATGACAACAATACTCCATCAGAGGACGAATAGTGGAACTGTAAAGATAGCAGACAGTCTGTGGTGGAAGATAGCTGCTGGCACGATAGAGACTTCCATGCGTTGAGCTGCCTGCTTGCTAATGGATTGGATGTACGGTTTCCATGACAAGTCCTTCGTAACCGCCAATCCAAGGAAGGAGATGGAATCTTGTTCTCTGATCCTATTATCTGACATCTTAATGCTATGATCATCATCTCCTTTAAGTCGTGAGTGCAGAATACTCTGAGTTTTTGAAGGATTGAAGGAAACAAGCCAATTGGCGCCCCATTCTGAGACCCTGCGTAAGTCTTCATTAAGAACGTCGCATAACTGCTGACGTTGCTGAGTGTTCTTAGCGAGTCGCTCATTGGAATTGAAGTGTTGTGTCATCTGCATACATCACCAATTTACTCACTAGGCAGTCTGGGAGGTCGTTGATGTACAGCAGAAAAAGAGTGGGTCCCAAAATTGACCCTTGAGGAACTCCTGCATTGACAAACTTGGTGGAAGACTTTTGGCCATCTAAGACGACAGATATCTGCCGGTCACTAAGAAAAGAAGCAAGAAGTTTGTGGAGTTGATTAGCAACTCCATAAGACTTTAGCTTCATAAGGAGTCCCTGATGCCAGACTTTATCGAATGCCTTGGAAATATCCAAGGCAACTGATCTCGTCTCACCTTGTCTGTCAAGGACACGACTCACATCTTCAGTGACATATGAAAGAAGATCTGCAGTTGATCGAGAGTGCCTGAAGCCATACTGTTCTTCTGATAGAAGGTTCTGAGTTTCAAGGAAGTTAACAATGTGTTGGTTAATCACTGCTTCAAAAATCTTGCCAGCAATTGGAAGCAGGCTGATAGGACGGTAACTAGATGGAAGAGATGAGTCAGAACCTTTCTTTGGAACTGGAACCACGGAAGCTACTTTCCAACAAGAGGGAAACTCACCGGTGGATACACATCTACACATCTACAGTTTAGATAAAAGTGGAGAAAGTTCAGGTGAGAGATGCATGAAGACCGAAACCGGGATGCCATCTGGTCCACTAGACTTAGAGCTATCGAGACCGGCGATGATCTTTTTGACGTTTCGGACTGTGACTGAAGGAGGACTAACTGTCTCATCAGTGCGCGTGGGAATTGGAGGTGGAATTCTACTCCATCGTCTAATGACGAATTCTTCGCAAACTCTGCAAAGAAGCTCGGCTTTGTCTGCTGAGGTTGTCGCCATAGAAGTACTGACTTCGGCATGACGGAGTGCTGGGATGGAGGATTTGTTCCTATTGGTGACACTGTTGTAAATCCTCCAGAAGTCCTTAGAGCCAAGCTTTTGGGTAGCAATGGATTTCCGTACATACAAAGCGTAACGGCTTTTGGCCTGATGTATGGTTTCCTTGCAATATCTACGTGCGGTTTTGTACAATTCAAGATTGCCAGCGCTACTGTCACGCTTATACTTATGGAAAAAGTGGTCACGCTGGCAACTTGCAGCTGCACATTCTGGTGTAAACCAAGGTTGTGAGTGGGGCTTCATTTGGAAAGTACGGTGAGGAATGTAGGCCAACATCCCTATCTGAAGCCACTCTGTCAGTTCTTGCGCCGACTTGTGGACGTTCTCGCTCAGAATCAAATTCTCAGCTTGAACTTGACTAAGAAAAGTGCGGAAGCCACACCAGTCTGCTTTGGAGAATTGATAAACTGTTCTAACTTTTTCGTGCAATTATTTATGAAACGGTCTGTATATTACTGCCATTAAGGGTGGAAGCAGACCCTACTTCCATTGCAGTCTTATCAAATACATTGATTAACTGTCATCAGGAATACCGCAAGTGAAATGTGAATAAGGGCAACAAATTACAATTCGAATCACTTACACATGAAGCTAATCTCTAATTAACTTCCCCCATTCTTTGAGAGCCTGTCTTGATCAAATACAAATTGCCTCATATTCTGACCTGCAAAAAGATAATAAAGAAATGAGCTTGTGAGAAAACGTGATGCTCAAATCAGCATTTGTGAAAAATAATTAATAAATGCTAATTTATAATTACAATATATTGCGAAGTGGCAAGCTTCACTTAATATTTGATATCAAGCGCACCAATTTTATTCGCTATGGTGACTCTCACGAAATAATATAGCTCCTGGGCGAGTGACTCTGTTCATACAGTATGTCCGTTGCATGGCAAAATGACGATCTATCCATTAGTAAAGTGTATTTTTACATCACTATGCAATAAATAGTTTTTATTGAAAGCACTTTTAGTTATCTTTTGATTTCAAGTACTTGCTTTATCCTGCAAAGACGGCGTGATGTCTGCATTATGCACCACATTCCTCCATTTGTTGCTTTCTTCTGAGATCAGAGTAGGTGCGATCTCCCAACGGAAATTGAGAAGAATTGTTATAAGCATATCTAGTGGTATAGATCATCAGCTGGTCTGTGTCGGTCGGTTCGCTTCTGTCTCTCGCGTCATTCATCTGATTCATACTTGGATCTAAGTGATTATTGTCACCATCTGTGATAATTTTTACATGGTCGTGCTCGTCCTGTTGTCAAGCGTCGATTTCTGGCATCCGTAATTCATCGCGCCGCTTCGTTCGCCTGTGATTCTCATTTCCCTGATCCTTCGCTGTGATTTGTGTTCATTTGCTTGTGGCGGCGTGGTTGTCAGCTGTCTGTTTTCTGAAGGTCATCTCCTACAATCATCACCCGATTTCTGTGGTATTTTGCTCCGTACTGAGGTCATATACAAGTTGACGGTGGAAAAGTGTCATTGTTGGCGAGGTTGTGTGGCTTAGGCTGGTCGGTTACGCTCAAGGTCCGCAGCTCGAAGCGCTCAACTTATTTTTTTCTACGTCGCGAAACTATGTCTTCATCTAATGATATTTTGTCCATGACAGCAGAAGACCTTCAGCTGCGGAAAGGGTCGATCAAGAAGGACGAGCTTGTTTCTGCATTGATAAAATTAAAAAGGGAAAATCAATCAAAAAATGAGAACTCGATTGCTGATATTATCAATCAGCAGTTGCAACCAGTCGTTGATCAGATGAAACAGCTCCTGGAGAGGTATAACATTTTGGAAAAGAAATTCGAATCTCTGCAAAACGAACGCTTGAATGTCCCTGATCCTACGGATATTGAGCTTCTCATCAACGAAGTAAAGTTGCGACGTGATAAAGAGAAATGCATAATAATAAGCGGGATAGCCGAAAATAATCATGGAAATGTTACTGAAAGGAACGATTTGGATAAGGCTGTTATACGTGATGTCATAAACGAGGTAGGAATATCAAACATTGAAATCAAAGAAATAAATCGTATCGGAAAAATTAACTCCAGCCAACCTCGCCTGTTACGCGTAAAATGCGCATCTGTTGCAGATAATAGACTCGTGTTGAAAAATGCCCGTAATTTGCGAGAATCAAGTAGATTTGGTCGCGTCTATATTAATCCAGACTTGACACAATTACAACTCCACAAACAAAAATAGTTGCGTGAAATCGTCAAACAGCGTAGAAACGATGGTATTGATGTTGCTATCTCAAGAGGGCAAGTTGTTCTGCGAAACAATGCGCAAAAATTACAAAATTTTCGGTAAAGTTTTTACCTCGGAGTATTGAACTGCCATCCATGATTCTCACAAAAACACTCAGTCCCTCATACCGAAATTGGATGAGCTGAGCATCTACCTAGCGTCGATCCAATCTCAAATTGTTTGTTTGACTGAAACTTGGTTAAATGACTCTATTGGGAATAATCAAGTAGCAATTACCGGTTATAACTTAATACGTATGGATAGACGAGGTAGACGTGGTGGTGGTGTTTGTTTATACGTTAAAAGTGGCCTACCTTGCATCGACATTTCTTCTCAACTACAACTCTCTCCTACTAGCATCGAACATCTATGGATGAGCTTGCCTCGACAACGACTTTTGATTTTGTTGCTTTATGTCCCTCCGGGTTTGGCTGCCGGTCAGCACGCTGAAATAATCCAATTCATCATTAACTCAGCGGATGCAGCCATTGATCAAATGATCGACTACAAGTTGATCATCCTGGGTGACCTCAACAATTTGCCTACAGATGAGCTAGAGAATGCTTTAGATCTACTACAAATTGTGAACCAGCCAACAAGAAAGTCTTCAATCCTTGATAAGATTCTAATGAACGAGAGTCTAAGAGATCAGTACTATTCTCCCAGGATAGGATGTAATTTCGGCAATTCAGACCATCACTCCGTTCATCTAGACCCAAAATCCGAATCTGCATGCTCTGAAACTGTTGAAATTCGCAAGGTCTTTAACTTTCGCTTCAAACACATGATCAAATTCCGAGATGAAATTCAATCCATCCCGTGGCATGTATTTTACAGATTGGACTGTAGTCTATAAGACAAATGTGACATCTTTTATGAATTTATTCAAAATGCTCTTGAAAATAATATTCCTCATGCCTTCGTTGAAATGAAATCCTCAGATAAAGAATGGATAACACCTACATTGAAACATTTAATTAACATGAAACATCAAGCCTTCCGAGTTAAAGATTTTTCCCGTTACCAACAATACAAGGAACAACTGAAGACCTTGATTCCTCAAGCAAAGAGGGATTGGCTGGAGAGACTGAAGAAAAAGCCCAATTACTTATGGAAGATGACGAAAAGTGTCAACAATTCAAAAAAAGATTATGGTATTTTGAGTTCACTAATTTCTAACTTCCCATCAATAATCTCTGCAGCTGAAGCTATGAATTGTGAATTCGTGAAGTCTTTCTCTGCCCCCCCCCCGGATTGGCATGATATCGAAAACAAATTAACGTACTGTGAAACAAATAGATGGAATATTGCTATAACTGTTGCCGACGTTTACGAGTTACTGAAAAACATTGACGTTAAAAAATGCGGTGGTAATGATATTTTATCACCTCGCCTACTTCGTGATGATGCAGATATACTTGCAGAGCCAATCACTCATCTCTTTTCTCTTTCCGTCTCATCCGTAAGAGTCCCTATACAATGGAAATCCTCTGTTATCATACCAGTACCTAAACGCCAAAGCAAATCCATCAGCGATCTTCGACCTCTTTCAATGATACCGGTTTTGGCAAAATGGCTCGAACGCCTGGTCCTTGAGTCAGTCAAGGAAGAGTTGATAAATACATACGGTGATGACCAATATGGCTTCCGTCCTGTATACGCACATATAGCTACAGTCGACACAATAAGCCGGCATTTGGACTCTCCTGATATCAACAGTGTTGTCCTGTTAGCATTTGATCTCAGCAAGGCTTTTGATCGGTTACCTTATGACAAATTGCTGCAATCTTTGACAGAAAACAAATTACCACCTGACTTTATTTGTTGGTGTTCTCATTATTACTACGAAAGGCGGCAAAAAGGTAATACTACGCGGTGTGTCATCAACTGAAAAGGCTACTTCCTCGGGTGTACCTCAAGGTTCCATTATCTCGCCATTTCTTTTTGCTTCTTTTATGGGTTCTTTGTCATCAAAATCTATCGACACAAAAATCTTCAAGTATGCTGACGACTTTTGCTTATTGATTCGATCGAGTAAAGACTCAAATATAAATGACAGCATCCACATTGAAATCAAAAACATTGAAGATTGGTGCTCCATCCATGGCCTAGTGCTCAACAGGGATAAAACACGCCTTATGGTGTTCGGAAAGTCAGGATGTCCACTGAATCTACCGACTGAGCTGACAGTTGTATCTGAACTTAAAATTCGTGGTTTAACATTCCAACAAAATTTGAAATGGGATTCCCATATCGATAACGTGACAAAGAAAGCATCACAGCGTATATTTCTTCTGAAAAAACTGAAAAGAATACCCGGAGTTATAAAAAACGATCTACTGAAAGTATATAAATCATATATTGCAAGTATATTAGAGTACAATTGCCCTGTGTTCATGAACATGACTCAAAAGTCAATTCGGAAAATTGAAAGAGTAAGGAAACGCTGCCATTACATCATTTGTGATTGCGGTGACTACAGCAATTGCCGGTTATTACCTTCATTCATCGAGCGTGCAGATAAAATCGCTCTTCGAACGTTTTCAGATATCTTGAAACCGAATAACTTCATCTATCACTTGGCTCCCCGAAGGTTACCTGTAAGCGGTCATTTTGAGATACCCTTGTCTCATTCCATGCGTCGATCATCAACTTTCTTTCCTTACTGCACTAGACTGTTCAATAAAATGCATTTTGCTTCACAAACGTCTGACTAACTTTCTCGATTTACTTATTATCACTATCTTTGTTCTTTCAAAATTTCAGTTGTATTCGATGTGCGTATTGAATAGTATGTATGATTTCCATTATCAATAAACAAGATTATTAGTGCTTAATGTTTATCTCCGTTGTGAGTCAAATTACTACTCAGCTACTTTCTCGTGTAAATATCATGGTGTATTATCGGCATTCGGCAACCTCGATTTTCACTTCCTCGATTTCCCTTTTTTATAGTGACTTTCCAAAATTGTTCCCCGTTCTATGCGTCATCCATCTAGAGTACATCTAGAGCTTAGATTGATAACCACGTCAGAAAAACAGCCGGTCCATGGTCAATCTGTCATAGTCACTTAATGACCGAGTTTGAAAATGATCGGCGAAAGCTGATTGAAAGCGCTTGCAAGAATGTAAAGACATTATTTCCTGACATCCAGAACTTTGACGCCTCTAACACTTTACCTTCTATGGTGCTTTAATTGTTTAAAGATGACATCATTATATCATAAAATCATGCTACTTACATTGCGTTTGCAAAAATTTAGAATTTAAATATCTAATACACATGCCTATTGATAAGTACATGAAGATTAAATCCGAATCACATTGAACATCGGAAATGTTTAACGGTTGTCCTGCCCTAGAAGAAAACTTTACTCCAAAAGCGTCTCCTGGACACCCATTGCTCCCAAGGATGTGTTCGGCTACTAAGTTTTGGCCGATAGAAAATTGCCTATATTTCCTTGTTATTCAATCGTATGAATTAGATATTTTACTAATTAAATATCTACATCAAATCGAACATATAATCCTCATTTTAATCTGACGCGATATTTTCTTCCGAATCACAATGCGTTAATAATGAAATTACAAGGTTTTGTTTGATATCTATGATAATTTCACGAAAATTTAGTGAAACAATCATGTGACCTTAATCGCTTAATAGAATGCTAAGTGAGTTGCAATGTTCATTACTATTGTGCATGTAGAGATAACAGACAGCATCTGGATATTTTGAATTTTAATTTTCAAATTTGAAAGACTTTGTGCAGAACCTATGTGAATGAGGTTTGACAATCATGACCACCATTCTGCTGTCATCTGCTCCGATTTGTACGACGTGATAGATTTTGATAGAGAAGATATTCGCAAGCTGACATTTTTTTTCGGGGAATCTGACTTAAGTCCACCAAGATTTGCAAAAAGATCAACGAAGCAAACGCCAAGGAACAGTATCAGTCAGAACTTGTCAGACATGGGTTTCGAATGTCGACGACGGCAAAGTCGATTGTTCTGACGCACAAAATTCAGGACGACAATCCCTTGACTTTGACGATCAAATAATGCAGATTTAGGAGGTAGGCAAATATGCAGCGACACGTCAAACCGCAGAAGAACTCGGAATTTTTCATGAAACGATTTGTAAGAAATTGAATGGAATGGGAAAACGACACCTTGTCAACAAATGGATACCATATCGTCTATCGGAAGCACATAAATTGAGAAGAAAGACTGTGTGTTTGGCCATCCTATCTGTGTCAGCAGACCAAATTTTCTTGTTCGTCTCATGACCGTCGACGAGGCATGAATATACCGGGAGAACAGCAAACGTTGTATGATCTCGAAACGATCATGGGTGACTCCAGGTGGTGGAGGTCCTACTTCAGTATCTCGTAATTCGATTACCAACAAAAAGCATATGGTCACTGTGTTTTGGGACGTTCGTTACATTCTTCACGTTGCTGTGCTGCCCGTCGGTCAACATGTGAGATTCACCATTCATTGTGAGGACCTTGACAGAGTGATGGCTGCTGTGTGTAAGAAAAGAAGTCGCGCTGATCTCAGTGGCTTCTGATTTTTACAAGACGATACCAGACCGCACACTTCAGCGGAAACAAACAAAAAGTTAACTGATCTCTGACTTTCTGTGTTGGAACATCCTCCCTATTTGCCAAGCTTATCCCCATCCGACAATCATATGTTTTCTCCGATGAAGAATTCATCAAGAGGCAAGAGCTTCATGAATGCTTACAAAGTGATGACGGAAGTAGACCATTGGTTCGACTCGAAGGACAGGGCGTTTTTCAACAACGCTTTCAATGTGCTAACAAGCAGATGTCTTGATGCCGATGGAAATTATTCCAACACCTGGCAAGAAATGAGGATTGAACATATAATATAGTCTTACTTTATTGGATTCATAATCTGTGCTGGAAAAATGTATCTGTATAAAATAATATTTTCAAAAAATTGTTAAACATCCAACAAACTCTCAATCGGAGGGGAAAACATCGCATCAGATTAAAATGAGGGTTAATATGTACGCTTTGATGTAGGTATTTAGTCGACAAAATATCTAATTCAAACGATTAAATAACAAAGTAATATAGGCAATTTTCTATCGGTCAAAACTTTGTAGCCAAACCTTTATTATTGTCACTTTTTGATGTAAAGTAATCTACTCAATTTCATGTAATCACAAACTTTAAAGCATACCAATCCTAAGAAGCGTTATTTTGTTAACTGATAATCATTACTGACACATTCAGAGTGCAATTTAGAGCTCACATTTTAGACTGCCGTCTGTATGTTCTTGGCAAGAATGATGTATAATTTAGCATGTCAATACCAGAATGAATGCAACAAAACCTCTTGTACCCAAAGCATAATTACATAATATACAAAATGCAAGATTAAAATATCCCTTTGTTTGTATTACCAGTCTGTGCACACCTAATCATATGCCAGGTTACTTGTGCTCTGCTTTTAGAATATGATCACAATTTGCTAAAGAAAAAACGAAGCAAAATTTTGTTCTTTAACCTCCTCTCGTGCGATGTCGATATATATCGACATTTGATGTTGGTCTATCTAGGACACAATAGACTTGATGTCGTAGAATAGGGACGATAGAAACTTGCATTTCAGATCAATGAGAAATAGGCTTTTAACAATTGCCTATTCGATCACTGCTAGCGTTTAAGATTGTCTTTTCGAACTTCAAAGAAGGACTCCCCAGATGTTTCCATGTGATGAAAGCGAAGATAAGTTTGGTGACGATTCATTACAAAATAACTGCCCTTTCTGCAGCTTCTTGAATATTGAAAAATCCTGAAATACCCTGCAAAGCAGGACAACCGTTAATCTTTCATCCTCATTAATATTATAACCGCCATCATGATATCTTTTATTCAAAATGAAGTACATTCCCGAGGGAGGATCAAAATCAGCACTGGCAACTTTATGAAACCTCAATGAAACTTCGACTGACAATGCTCGATACAAAAATACATTTCTAAAGAACAATATACATGTAATTATGCGTTAATGAAATTAGCTAGCCCTATTATTTTCAGGTTATTTTGTGCTCCGAAAACCGGGGTCCTGGGGCCGCATTAATAGAGATAGCACTAGCCTAGCACTACCCTAATGCTAGCCTAGCAGCAACTTCCGCATTAATAAAGGTAGTAAAAGGGTAGCACTAGGCTAGCACTATGTCTGAGACCTAGCGCTGGGACCGTATTAATAAAGGTAGCACTAGCCTAGCACTACCCTAGCTCTACCCTAGTGCTAGCCTAGCAGCAACTTCCGTATTAATAAAGGCAGCAAGAGGGTAGCGCTAGGCTAGCACTATGTCTGAGACCTAGCGCTAGGCTGTCGTATTAATAAAGATAGTAACTATCCTAGTGCTAGCCTAGCACTACCCTAGCGCTGTGTCCAAAATCTGGTAAATTCCCTAGCAAGGTCTCGACCTTGCTAGGGATGTTGCTAGATTGAATATTTAAGAGCAATATTGAAGGATATCTAATGTGATGTTTACAGCATGGTAATGTTGAGCGCATTGGCTTCAAGATGGTGTGTGATTTTTCTAATTTGAATAAACATGTCGAATCATAAACTGCAATTATAAAAGTTATTCCATAACTGAATAAATTTTGCGCTAAAATGGAATTTAAGCGACACAGTCTATTTGTGCATTACACTTTTGCACTAGACGTCCTGATAAATGGATAGCTATTTTCAGCATTTAGATAACCAATATTCCTATTTATAAATTTCACTTAATGACGTCAAAATAGATTATCATTGATACTAATTGCTTGCGCATGGTACAACGGTGCAAAAATTCCGTGATTTTCATAGCTACTGAATTTACTGAATCGTGGGTTTGCTATTTTAGAATCTCAAGCGCATTTTTGAATATTCCTACAAGCGCGTTTCAAATTGCTTGACATTCACAATCGTTGATAAATTTGTATGATAATGAAATTGTGATGAAATAGTGTGCTTAAAATTGATAAGTAATCGAATTGTAATTTTCTATCTCAGTAGCCTGATAAGAATCAAGATGTGTTGGCGATAAATTGACAAACATTTTTCTCTCCAAAAGGCTTTAGAAAGTAATTCGGAAATAATTCAGACAACAGAAGAAATTCAGAGAGTAAGAAGAAAACTCCAAATCGATACATCTGACACTGCTAATGATTTGATAAAAACGTTCAAGATAGGAATTACAATAATACATCAAATTATATTTATATGTAGTGACTTGTTCACAATGTAATAAGTCAGACGATTCGAGGGATTTATTTTCGGATTTTTCAAAGAAAAATATATTTTCTGATATTTCATTCTCAGATTTTAGCGTATACTTTAAATTCATAATTAGAGCGATCATGGCATGGGAGGATCCCAATACACATGGATGTTAATTGTTAAGAATTACTTTCTATTACCTACCAAAATAATGAGACTGAGACTACACATTGAGTTGGATTGCCATTGCTCCATCGTGTGCGTTAGGGGGTGTCATATGTTGTGTCACTTGCTTGGCAACATATTATTAGAAATGTATTCTACACTGTTTTTACACTTTGAAATTTAGCTAATTATTATGTTACATTATAGATCGGAAGAACATACCGATTGGAATGAGCCCCATTTCATGCATCGAATTATTCAACCATTATTCATAAGCAAGGTTTCATAATATTTGATGTTTTATCTTCTCTGAATGATAAGTGTCAACAGCCGGGCAGGAAAGACAGAACTTTAATCTGCAGCAAACAGCCTTGTATTGTTAAAGCCGAACGTGTGCGCATGTACAAATTTTATTTCGAAGTTGAGCGTCTAATTGGCAGATTTCTATACTCCACATTTTCGCTACTGTTCCAGAAAATTATAGGGATTGTTTTAAAATTTCGTTGAGTTAATTCAGGTTCTCTATTACAGTAATCATAATTGGGAGTTCAATGCACGTGCGGAGATGTCAAGTGGCTAAAATTCTTAAATTCATCCTTTCAACCGCAAATAGTTCACTGCTGATACTCGCGTTACATTTCACTCTATTGTGTAGGACGCTAAACACCGCAAGCTAAGGACGACATCATATTCATTTACTGTGAAGAATGTATTTTTTTCATAACTTGCAAAATTAGTTCATTCTGATGTCATATTGAAGATCGGGAGATGATGTCGATTAAAATGAGCCCCATTTCATATATTAAACTATTTGACAATCGTTCATTAGCAAGACAGTTATCATTTCGATGTTTTATCTTCTCTGAATGATAAGAGTCAACAGGCGGGAATGAAGGAAACTGCTTTGATCTCCGACATTCACACTTGTATTGTTAACACTGAACGCGCGCGCTTCAACATATTTTCATTCGGAATGTGCGTCGAATTGCCAGATTTCTATGACTCGATTGCCGGGCGTGAGAGCAGGTGGTGAATGCAGTTGCGCGCTGAATCGGTACATCAATGAAACTTGATCTAGCATTAACTGGTGCCGGAGTTGACGCTAGGCTTTCTCTATTAATACGGAACTCAAGTTGCTACTGCCCCTAGTAGCAACTTGCCTAGCGCTACCCCTAGGAAATGCTATAGCAAATGCTAGCTCTATTAATACGGAACTCAAGTTGCTACTGCCCCTAGTAGCAACTTGCCTAGCGCTACCCCTAGGAAATGCTATAGCAAATGCTAGCTCTATTAATACGGAAGTTGCTGCTAGGCTAGCACTAGGGTAGTGCTAGGCTAGTGCTATCTCTATTAATATGGCCCCTGGAGACCCTTTGAATTTTATATTCCCATCATTCGATCGATCTCAAATTAACACAGCAGCACATTTGGTGCATGCTCGTTCCAATGGTGGCATTATTTTCTACCAAATCGGCTAGCTTGTTACTATAAACAAGTCAAAATGAAAGTTCCTCCCTTTTTCAAAACAAAATGCTTCGAGTATCAGTTAGAAATTGATGGTAAATGACTTTGATAATCGATCTATTTTGATATTAGAATTACCTTGAGACCTTGTCAAGAGTATTTTGATTGCATTGGAGTAGTTTAACAGTGCTGAATACAAGTCAAACAGACTTTTGAGCACACGTAAAATATCCTAGTAGAGAATCTTACACGCATTCTCTGCTACTATCCTAGTTACATACAAATCGCTCAGGAAAATTATAGCAACTGCATCCAAATGAATGAATGTGCCAAATATATTGAGGGGCATGATAATCTGTCCACTTTGTGACTTAGGATCCATTATTTATAGCACAAAAATGACAGCATTGGTTGTAAAGCCTTTCTGAATATAAAACCAATGATTATATATGGTCATACACCCATCTGATTATAAAACTGGCTACAATAATACAACAGATTACAGATCGGATTGTTGAGTCGTGAGGAAGTTGGTAGAGGTTAAAAGCTTTCGGTTGTGTCTCAAATGCTTTCAAATGCCTTTCAACAGCATTGGGGCAGGTTTGGACAAAGTGGACTCCGACAGTAATTTGATCGTATAGAGCAATCAAGGGAAGCAATTTTTTAGAAAATTACCAATTCATTCACAGCGTTTCATTCTCCCATTGGTTAATACGGCAAAGCGGTGCCCAAAATGGCATTTTCAGCATAATTTGCGCCTCATCTTCTTTAGGTTTTCTAATGCCATGCAGGGGTTTCTGCACTTACACATTATCTTCTACATAACTGCGTCCTTCAACAACACGTCAAGCAAATTCCATCAAAGTTCTAAATTATGAAATTTAGTTAAAAAATGACCAAAAGTGGACTAGGCATACCACACATCTAAGTGCATTCCTTTGAATTGGTTCTTGAAACAGATTTTTTGAAAATTTGCACACCCTATTCATTTTTCAAAGCAGATGGAACAAGAGAAAAGGAAGTACCGGTACGCCACATTCTACAAGGTGTTCCATAAAAATACTTGTTCGTGTGAACGATAAACATGAGTTTTTCTAGAAGACACCACTATTAGATGTCTACTGGAATCAGTCAAACACTATATATCAACATGGTATTCTACAAGCACAGTCTCTCCATTGACGTTGTTACCTCAAATTGAACCAATTTTCGTTCTATTCATTTATTATAGCTGAATACCATACTGCTTATGTATATTGATGATTTTAGGAAAATTTGAATTTGAGACTTGTGTACATAGAAACCGCATGTTAGATTAATATCACTAATAGCATGCCTAAATACATCCTACGACCATCTTACACACGTCGGTACGAAAATATATATTGAAGCTGTAAGATGATGTCACCATTTTTAAAAACTATAGTTCTATCAAATGACAAGAAATCGTTGGTCAGAAAATATTACCTCGCTCAATACACGTCGCTTTGAAAAGGAAAACTTATCAAAATTGCTATTAAAAATATAAAATACAACATTTCCATCATTTGATTGATGATTATTCTGAATTTATTTCAAGAAGTTCCTTCAACTCAGGATTTTCAAATTTCCCTGAGTTTTCCTGGCTTTCCTTGTTTTTCAGGTCGCTAAACACCCTGAATCTGGTCTGATGTTTAAAAACTGGTTTTAAACGACGTGTTTTAGCATGCTAACTAGGTCAATAAAATCTAAAACAGTCTTTTCTTTCACTGAATCTCAGCAAGGAAAATATAAATAATACTCAATAATAAGTATTGTCTCAAGCGATTTCGATGACTTATATATATGAGATGACGTCATTACAAAAGGATTCTAAACAATCTTGCACTGAAAGTTATTGACATTCAAATTATATAGCTATAAATAGAGATTTTTATAGGCCTATAAAACTGTTGATAACGATAGATTAAACGGTGTGTCTAAACATGTTTAAAAACAAGCCATTGGTACTTCTATTCTTTCCCCCCACATTTTTCAAGTTTTCCAAAATCATCAAATTTCGCCAAAGCTAGTCACATTGAGTTTATAATAGACTTCATCTGTCACTGAGTGACACTGTAACACGACTGAGAAGTCTTACTTGAACCCTGGGATGAAGGATTGGTCCCTTGGATACTCAGTTAGAATACAAGGCACAGCTGTAATCATGACCTTCGTGTGATTGTTGTTTACAGACAAATGACGAGCAGTTGTCTAATTCTGAGGCTGCAAATGTTCTATAAGTCAGATAATTGAGGAGTTTTATACACTAAACGTTATGCCACGTTAGTGAGAACACTTAGGAGAATGAGAAGATCGTTGACAATGCAACACTTGCGGGTGTCAACAACTGAAATGTGGGGGGGGGAAGAATAGAGGTACCCAAGCCATTTCTTAATAAACACTATTTGAAATCCCTTGTTGATCAAGATACAGTCTCCTTGTTGGGCGCCTTGTTTTAGTCAACAGCGACACCAATTAATGAAAAAGTATTCCTAGTACCTATCTATGGATTGTTAATGAAGTAGATGCAAAGAGGTTTAGAACACTACCAAGAAATCATCTGATTCCGGCACGAACCCGCATGGGTCCACATAGTACACACATGAGACAGCAGAGCGATGGGCTGATGGCTACACACACATAAATTGATGCAGCCTCGTCGCCAGGTTTTTGTGTTTACGGGGCCCGCAGCTTATTTGAGGGGGCACGGGTCAAACAACCAAATCTTGATTCTACACTTAGCCTACATATGAAATAATAGAGTCCAAATTTACAGATTCAGTCGTTTCTCGGCTGATTCAGATTTATGTTCCACATTGTGACGACACATACCGTACATATTTCCATAATTCGGTATACGTATACTGGGTTAAAACACGAAAAATATCTTATATTCTGTTTGAATATGCAGCATAAGAAAAAAGGAAACATAAATGCTCATGATGATAA
Organism: Prostheceraeus crozeri; assembly: GCA_907163375.1. Classification (NCBI taxonomy): domain Eukaryota; kingdom Metazoa; phylum Platyhelminthes; order Polycladida; family Euryleptidae; genus Prostheceraeus; species Prostheceraeus crozeri. The sequence continues at coordinate 142,238 of CAJQUW010002233.1, forward strand.
GATTAATCCATCAAAAAAGGAATCAGATTATGATTGACAAGTTTTGATGATCATACAAATTACGGCATAGGATATGAACACATATTGTTCATACTGCATACATCGCCTACTGAAGTCTCGGAGTTGGAATTGTGGATTATGATTTTTTGTGAACGTCTCATTCACTTATAAAGGCTGCGTGAAAGTTCAGACCAACCAAATTTACAAACTCTTCCAGCTTTCCAGGTTTGAAAATATCTGCCTCAAAGCCACAACTTTAACATTGCAGCAATTATTGCACAATGTCGCTCACTGAATCGTGCCACCAACTCTCCAATTCACGAGTCAAGTATCTATATCAATAACCGCCGATCATCATTGTCTCGGTCAGATGTTCTGAAGTTTGGCCAACAGCAGAAAGGATAATTTCGTCATTAAATTGTGTGGTCAGTTTGTGTCGATGCCTTTCCCGTGGTTTTACTGACTGATGTTTTCTGAGGTTAGACGAGATGGTCAAAAAACGCCTTTTCGACGTCAGTCCTTATATCCTTGAAGCTTTCAGGATTGTTGTTAACTATTTGTTTTCCAGTAGTGACATCGCATGCAATATCCTGGATTAGCTTGTCAAACGAAACTAGTTTCAGAAGGATATGGTACATACCATGTAAGCGATAAATATGAACAATCGTCCGTGAATTTGTTTGAGAAGTCGATCCACACGATCGATAGAGGTCAACCGAAAGCGTCATGGTTCTCTATGATTCTTAATGTGGAATCTACATGTAGGTGACCAGTCCATCTTTGTTCCAAGAGTCTTTGACGTTTTGAACCGCTGTATTTCATTAAATTTTCCAAAAAACACTGCAAGTGCGGATTTTCCGCTACTGCATGTATAATTATAACCAAAGGAAGTTGAAGGTCAAAACAATGGACACCTGGAATATTTCTGCTAAGCTTCTCCGCGAGTCCACGCTGCCTCCGCCTTCTTTCCTGACACATTCTTTTCATAACGGATGCACCGTCGTAACGGTGGGATAGCGTCTCACATGGATCAATGTTGCGATGTTTCAAATTATCCAAAACTAGCCTTGTGATAGATTCTGCCTCTTAATCCTGCGATGATGGCTTTTCAACCAGTTTCGTGAGCGATGCTTTCTTTCATAAATCGTGTTACCGCAAGATAAATTCTCTGTATTTGTGGGATTTTGTCAGCTTTGAGGGTGACAAAATTCAACGTCGTCGTTATCTGTGTTGCACACAGACCTGCCTAGAATAACATCTAACCCTTGAATTACCTCGTTCTGCATCATAGGAGACGTGTAAGAAGCAATTCGAAGAAAAGTCGCTAAAATATTCTTCAGTTTCTTATATTTTGACAGTGTGTTCAAACAATCTCAGAAATGGCCACAAGACTCATCATCAAACGACAGTTCGATGGCAAGTGCGTTCCTTTTGTCGTAAGGGTAGCACGCATGTACACAAAAGCTTCAAAAAACAAACCACTTCAAATCTTGCATAACAAATTTATGCTCATGTGACTTAAAAATGGTGCCGAGGTCCCCAGGAAGGCATACATCTGATTTGGGGCCAGGCACCTGCCCATGCTATGACTATGGGGCCGCATGATTTTATTGAATCGGTGTAATTGACGTTTCTATTGTTTTAGTCAATGAAATGCAGATGAATGTGCATTCACACAAAAAATTCACGACAACGAAGCTTAATCTAATGGTGCAAGAAGATCTTCAAAAAACATAACAGTATCACTCCATTTGTAAGTAAAAGTGATATGCATTAGATCTATCGTGGAACGATGCAGACACTTTAACGCATAAAGTAAACATGTGTAGGTAAGGAAATCAGCTGACCGGTTTAGTTAAACAATGATAGTAATATCACTACACATGAGAAATATTGCACTATTTTCTAATGAGACAGATATCACAATTGCTCTCTATCACATTAGAAAAATTATTCAATCAACTAAAAAAATGCAATCATCATTTTTGTTGAATTATTGTTCAGTTTTGACATCATGATTTGATCAGCTGCTTCTAGTTTTAATTCTTTATCATACTACTACCCAATTTAATATAGATATCTTCAGCCCACGCGTTTTTTTAAAATGATGATATTATGCAAACATTTAAACAATATTAAATTTCCACCAGGTGTAAGGAAAGCGTTCAAGTTCATTGTGTTGCACGAATAATATCGCGACTTTTTCATGAAGACTTCCATTATAATACGGATCATGAAATTCCCTCGATAATCAGCTTAATTTCCGCTTAGTTAGGATGCTCATTAGCAAATGTTCATTCCTTTTGAAATCCAACTAGTTTCATACCACTTATAAAGTGGAGAGTCTCGGTAGTATAATAATTTTAAAAATTTTGATTTTCTGAAAAATGCTCTAATGATTTTTTTAACCACGGGAACACTAATTTCCGCAAAAAACTGCGTCTTTTCATAAAAAATTTTTCACTGTATTCAGACACTTTTTTGAGTCACTCTTTGAGTACTCCCTACTCTACGGTAGGTATATTGGATAGCATAGAGTAGGGATATATAGGTAGAGTGTCGACTCAAAAAAGCATCTGTGTACAGTGAAAATTTTTATATCAAAAGATTCAGTTTTTTGCGGAGATCACGCTCCCGTCATCCAAAAAATTATTTGAGCACTTTTGAAAAAGGTTAAAATTTGCCAATTTATATACTACCGAGATGACTCTCCTATATCAGTAGTATGAAATAAGTTGGATATCAAAAGGAATGAATATTTGCTGAAAGGCATCCTAACTAAGAAGAAATCAAGCTGATTATCAAGGGAATTTCATGATCTGTATTGTAATGAAAGTCTTCATTAGAAAGGCGCGATGTTATTCGTCCTTTCTTGGCTGAAATTTCAAGTTTCTAAATCAATTTCCACCGGCTTGATTTTGTTTTTCACAAATTTATGTTTTATTTATTGAATCTAAATAGTGATGTGGTCCCATCTACATCTTTTAAAGTTAATTGAAATCATTGTCTTTGATTGCGTGTTTGCTCTGCCAGTGGCAGGATGATCACACCTAAGGAAATACTCTTGAGGTTGAGCATGAAGTAATGGCAACCTATCGAATTGTTTATTTAACAAACACTACCTCTCCAAGGCTGTCATGACACGGAATCTGTAAAATGATATCATTTCCTTCTGAATTACATCATCATGTTCAATCAATTCCGTTGCAATTTCTTCAAAACTGTAAACATTTGCACATCCAACATTTGGAAACTCCGACGGCATCTCACTTGAGTTCATTTAATAAAATCGAAAGTGTATACACAATTGGGATTTAATAAATGCGGAGTTTGAAAATCAAAACGGCAGTTGCTTCCATGTGGCCACGCTTGTTCTCTTGGCATGTACAACAAGTGGACAATTTCTAGATGCTAAAAGAGATAAATACAACTCTGTACGTAGGTTCGATATCACGACAGTCACATGCTTGATCACGTCATGCATTTAGCGCTTTAAGCTTGGATGACACATAGAAATGGACGGTCTTAGACACTACTAACAAATAGATGACAGTAAAGTTAATGCGTTAATAAAATAGATAAAGAGAATAAATCAAAAGAATTAAAATAAAAGTATTATTTCCCGACTAAATGTATTATTCCCCGACTCTATGGACTACCGAAAGTACATAAAGACAATTATCCTCTGCGTCCTGTACTTTCTATGGTAAACTCCACCTACCACAATCTATCTCGATATGTGGACAACAAGCTCCTGAAGCCATTGGTCAGAGAAAGAAACTGCTTCAGTATTAAGAGTTCTTTCAGGTTCAAAGATGAAATTACCCAACTCCAAATTAACTCGAATGAAAGATGTCTATCTTATGATGTAAAGAACCTGTTCACCAGCATCCCTGTCTCCGAAACAATCGACCTTATCTGCAACGCTTTGTATAGAGAAGACCAAGTTACATGATAACCCTCTTTCAGAGGAGAACTATCGATCATTGCTCACCATCTTGAGTAAGGACGTCACATTTATTTTTGATGGCAAAATATACCGTCAATGCGACGGCCTCGCAATGGGATCTCCGTTAAGTGGTCATTCTGCGAGATCTTCATGCAGTCGATCGAGAAGAAAAATGTTATCAGAATTGAATGGCTTGAAGTATTATCGTCGGTACGTGGATGATACCTTCATAGTTGCTGATAAAGACTCATGTGACGAATTGTTTCGACAATTCAATGCTCAGCATCCATCGTTGACATTCACTCGTGAATCTGCCGATCACTTCCTTGATGTTAAAGTCCACGTTGAAGAAGGTTTTGTATCCACTTCAGTCTATCGCAAAGACACTTGTACGTCTCTATACAATAACTTCTCATCATTCTCACCTCGAAGATACAAATCAAATCTGGTGTCATCGCTTTTTTACCGAGCAAGAGCAATATGCTCACCTCAGCATCTCGACAAAGAAATCCAACATCTAACGCATGTGTTGAAAAGCAATGGATATCCACAGTAGTTTATCGATAGACAATCAAGGCGGACTTATCAAAAGTTCGTGACCGTTGAGAAGAAGAAATTCTACTTCAACATACGCTACTATGGTCATCAGAGTGAAGTCATCGCCAACAATATCCGGAAGATATTGAGCGGTCCCATTACCAGTTGAAGGCGATTCCCGTGTTCGAACAAGATCCTTATGCCCTGATGCAGTGAAAGACATAGTTCCTCAAGCCCATAAACCCATGGTTGTTTATGAATTCGAATGTCCTTGCGGAGCGAGGTACGTGGGCAAGAGTGAGCGATTTCTGCTCACGCGTGAGAAGGAGCACCTACCGAAATGGCTCGTTTCGTCAAACGTAAGGCCAAAGTCAAGGAATCCACCCCAGTCAGCCATCACAAGACATTTATGTGAGTGCCCAGAGAAGGTGAATGTGTTCAGTGAGCGTAACAATGGATTTCGGGTGCTTAAGCAAGCAAGAAACGCTTTGAACCTTGCTATATGTGAAAGTGTGTCGATCCGACATTTGAAGCCAGTTCTATGTCTTCAAAAGGATCGTTTATTTTTCCTTCGTCTTTGTTGACTTTTATTTTAATTATTTTAATTCTTTTGATTTATTCTCTTTATCTATTTTATTAACGAATTAACTTTACTGTCATCTATTTGTTAGTAGTGTCTAAGACCGTCCATTTCTATGTGTCATCCAAGCTTAAAGCGCTAAATGCATGACGTGATCAAGCATGTGACTGTCGTGATATCGAACCTACGTACAGAGTTGTATTTATCTCTTTTAGCATCTAGAAATTGTCCACTTGTACATGCCAAGAGAACAAGCGTGGCCACATGGAAGCAACTGCCGTTTTGATTTTCAAATTTATTTACAAAGTCGCTCCAACTTATGGATTAAATGAGGAGTTACCACACTCTACCTAATGTATCTACTCTGTGTTAGGTAGAGTGGCAACTCCGCATTTATCAGATCCCCAATGTGTATACACCTTCAATTTTATTAAATGAACTCGAAGGAGATATAGTTGGTAGCAGGTTGGTAGTATAATTGGCAACATTTTGACTTTTTCGAAAGCTGCTCAAATAGTTTTTTGGTCCGCAAAAGCTGCCCCAAATCCAGGCAAACTTTGAATCCAGGTGTTGCAGGCGTTGCACATGTGCCCTCGTCACATTGCGCAGACACTCCTCAATACGCTGCAGCTTCACGAGCTTCATATCAGTGCTGACTCAAGGCTCCAGACTGATTCGAGGTCTACTCTTTCGACGTTTCTGATCATACTTTACGTTCGCACGACAGCAGTGCAATGCGTCGTGTTAGTCGTCATTGCTATTTTGACATGACAAAGTTACCAATTTGCGGTTAAGCGCTCAATTTCGCACTTGATCCACGATTAATTAAATGCAATCGCGCGCGAAATTGAGCACAATAATATAGTTGAGTGATTAGAGATGCGTTCATTCTCACAAGCTCGCTTACAAATATCTATGCGGCAAACTGTGGATTACTCTATGGTTGCTTACGATGTTTGCAACAAATTAGGCAAGGAGTTTCAATTGTTATAGAACAAGCTTTGTAGCTAAGATTGCTGTGAAGACCTTGATATGTCACCATTCATTTTATAGGCCCACAAAAGCAACAAATAGTTCTGCTGTATAGTTTCCAGTGGATATAAGCCATATCTAAAAAAGAAAAATGTGCTGCCCAATATATGATCCATTTAACCTTTCGAGCCCCGATGCCAAATCTGCTATAGGCTACCGTTCCAACATGCACGTCATTCGATCACAAATGCAAGTTGGTGCTCAGTGAACAATTAGAACATAAATACAGCATAATACGTGCAGTGCACGTCACGGGCAGTTGGGGCAGTGTTGTCACGTGCTAGTCGAACACCTACACACGAATCTCATGTGTGAATTTTGGAGTGCGAGCAACTTATATGTCAAAAGTTAATGCTAGCTCCATCTCCTTGTGTTTTGAAAAATTCTTCTGAAACCGCACAATTTGTTCCCTAGACAACAAAACTATTTAGATGATATTAGAAAGTTCATCTATTTTACAAAACACATGTGGTGTTACTTTGTCTTACAAGCGTCAATGGTCAACTACGTAAAAAAACATGTACAGAAAAAGTTTCAAACTTACTCAAATTTATTCCACTCTTCCCTGGAGATTAATCTGCAGTAGTGATGAAAATTTTCCGGAAAATTTTGAATCAAAATTTTCCATGGAAAATTTTGGAAATTTTGAAAGTTCTGATTTTTGGTGATAGGCCCTATACTTTGACCGCTTCCACAGCCGAGGCAGCTACACACCAATAGAATGGGTCTAAAACTGCTGATTTTGATAATTATTTCGAATAAAGCAATCTTGAAAATTGGAAAATTTTAAATTTTTGTGATATAATTTTTGCATTTTCTACCACAGCCGAGGCATAAACACATCAATAGAATTGTTCCAAAACTCTTGATTTCATCATATCATTTCGATTAAAACGATCGTATCAATACGAGTCTCGTCCGCGGATTTTTGATCATTCCTTTGCCATCAGTGGCTTGTGGCAATTGGTTGGCATTGTTTAGTATATAACACAGACACCTTTTGACATAACAAGATTTTTTTCCTTTACAATGGGGTATAATTTCATGCAATGTGAAAGATCTAGAGCAAAAATAGTGCACTTCATTTGAGAGTTTGTTTTTAGCTTGAAAGTTACGCTTTATTATGCATCCTTGATTGTAATGATACAAATTCTCCATGTGTTGATAAACAGGTGAAGCACAAGCACACAGTCCATCGCAGCATTATACATGAGCGACCATATGGAAGATATATAAAGACTGAGATATTTGGAAACTAAAGATATCCGTGATCAGGAGAAGAATATCTATGACAGCTTCTAACTTCTGGAATATTGTCCGATATCTTCGCTGAGGACAAACTACACATTTTCCATCTATAGCTCAGATGGTTCAGATAGTTCCAAATCGATTTCAGATCTACTTACGGTAAATGAATTTCAGACATTTCCAGATGAATTGGAGATTCTCCAGTTGAATTTCAGATCCTTTCAAAGTTGAGTTTCTGACAGATATCTGAAATTCAATTACAGAAATATGAAATCCATTTAATGTCTGAAATTCATTTGGAAAGATCTGAAATAGACATGGAAGGGGTGCAGTTGATGGTTCCAAAAGTTAACATACAAGGATGATAGAGAAGTTTTGGGTCTTTGAATAATACATAGTATTTTCAAGCGACTATAATAGGTCTCCAAAACAAAGGCAAAAACGTCAATCACTGAAAAATAAATTTCAAAATTTTCCACTGGAAAATTTTCCGGAAAATTTTGAAAAAATTGGAAAATTTTCCATTTGCATCCCTAATCTTTACTAAGCGGAATTTACGCTGATGATCAAGGAAATCTAATGAACGTCATTATAACTGAAGTCTTCATGAAAAAGTCGAGATCTTTGTGCAGTCTTGGCTGACATGTAATGTTTTTAATTCAATTTTCATCGTCATGATTTTATGATTCACTAAATTCAGGTTTCATTTCTTGAATCTGAATAGTGATGTGGACCCATTTACATCTTTCAAAGATAATTGAAATCATTGTCTTTGAATCTGTGATTTTGCTCTGCCAGTGGCAGCTGTTGCCTGTGATATGATCACGCTTAAGAAATATTCTTGAAGTTGAGCATAAGTAATAAGAACCCATCGAATTGAAAATTTGGCAAACATCAAATCTCCAAGGCTGTCACGACACTGAGAATCTGTGAAATATATACCACCATTCCTTCCGCTCTATGATATCATGATCACTCAATTCCGTTGTAATTTCTGCAAAACTGCAAAAATTTGCATATCTCACATTTGGTGACAATACCACCTGTATCTCCTTTGAGTTCATTTAATAAAATCGAAAGTGTATACACATTGGGGATTTAATAAATGCGGAGTTACCACTCTGCAGTAGATTCTGAGCGTTAGATTTTATTTATTCTCAAAACTAGGAAATCATGCATGTATCTCCAAGTACGAACATTGAATAGCTCGCCTTCGACTCGGAGAATGCATAACTTTTGATGTTCGTAGATTCTGAACATTTGTGTGCCGAAATCAATTGGATAATACTTGATGAAACTCATCGCACATCGGCATGAGTCCCCAACTAAATTACTTGGAAAATAGTTCAATTAATTTTGTGGCGCCGTCAGTTTTGCTCTGGTGCTCTGTTTCAATTTGAATAAATTTTCTTAGTGGTGGGGTCTGTGCTCGATGCAAACCGAAATTCAATGAATTTTTCTTTTACGAGTATTCCCATGTTTGGGTAGTTGCTAGATAGATAGAGTAACCAGAAACATTCATTTTCTCTAAGTTGATGAAAATGACATTATGAGCGAATATGCAAAAGTATCTTTTTTCTGCAATAAAATTCAACTTCCATATGTAGCAAAAATGAGGAATTTGCACGACTGATCGATGAATAGCTTATATGGGTACTTAGACTTGATTCAGCGAATATGAATCTCATCTCATTCAATCTCATCATGTAGGTTTACACAATATCCTGTCGATTTTCACTGCAGTTTACACGGCAACAAGAAAATTATAGCGACGATGGTGACATGTTGAGTTTGAAATTGTCTCAACCCAAATTATGTGCTTCACGAATAAAAGTCAAAATGAAGTTCAAAACTTAGGCGACTTTGACCAGTTGGAAATGAAGATATCAAGCAGATTCGCTATACACAGCAATCGGCAACGGTTTGGCGGTGATGACATCATCAATGAATGAGTCATATGGCAAAAATGCATTAATTGAATGAGGTATCTTGAGTGAAGCATCTAGGTGTTGTTGCTACTAAACTCGCTGGATTGATCGATTATCTGATAAAACGATAAAATGTGATTAAAGCATGTCATTTATGCTAGCATTTGCTAGATCAACGTGCAAGCGTAGACAGCATGAATCCAATCTGTTGCAGATTTTTGGATGAAGAATTCAGACAGTTACTGATTGTGAAACGTAGCCTACATAGACCTATTTCTGAACATCAACTAGGAGGATATTTAAATGTGCAAATGGATGTGTCAGTGGGCTGTAGGTCTGCTACTTGTAGTTTATCACTGAAATTATTATTGACTTTAATACACTCACACTCTCAATAGAATTTCAGTTGATGCAAGTCGCATTCACCCATCCAACGCATACTTCCATTTATGCTTCATTTTGCGAGTGAAAATTCGTTTTCCGGATTACTTCTTTTTTATTAATGCAGTTCGCTTCATAAATAATTAGAAATTAGTTAGAAGAGCAACATTTTTATAGCTAACAGTAAGTTTCTAACTATAATTGAATGAATCTGTTTCCGATATCATATTGGATATTTTATTTTGTTATGTGCTGTCCCAGTACAGGCCTAGTCCTTAAAAGGAATGGTAGGTTCGTTCCTTAGTAGCCAGATTAGTCTCCTCTAAGTTCTTTTACCTTTCGGATGCGATTAGGCGCACTGCCGATCAAATTTCTGATCATCTGTTGATGAATCTGATTCCACTCGTGCCTCCCAAAAGATTGCAACCGATTCAAATCATTACCAGGACAAGTTCGTCGATGAACTCGCCGTTTCAAGATAAAACACACATGCTCAATTGGATTCAAGTCGGGAGATCTTGCCGGCCAGTCAAAGGTTCGTATTCCTGCCTGTCTTTTGTACAATTGAGTTGCCCCGGCACGATAGCATGGAGCATTGTCATCCATGAGAAAGCATACAGTGACCTGCGACCATCACTCCAAATGGCTCCCCAGATGAGCAATTTCCCGCAATCGTCCTGACTCTTCGATGTAAAAAAACGATCACGAATGTCTTGCTCAGACTTCAGTCAAAGGCGTAGACGTCCATCTTTGAATTTTAATCGAACAGCGGCCTCATTCGACCATACAATACGTGACCAGTGGTAACGTTTCATTGACCACTGTAGTCTCAGTTTCTTGTGTCACTCGGACAGATTCACTATCGATGGTATCTTGCGACTGAAGTAGTTCAACTCCAGTAGTCGTCTCCAAGCAGTTGTCCTGGAAATATTTGAACCTGCTGAAAGCTCAGATGAAGAGGTAGAGGGATCAATATCGACCACTGCAACGACTTGACGAGCGAGAAGTCAGCCTTGGTCGGCCAGAAAACCTTCCAACAGGCCGCTGACAGCCTTCTCGTAATCAAAAGTAAATAGTACTCTCGGGGACCTTTAATTGTTGCGACACAGCGGCAACTGGCCAGTCACTTAGGATCAAAGCCTCAGGTTGACCCCTTAGACAGCCCTTCTGGTAAACTTTCAGTACAGCAGTTCGCATGTTACTGAGAAACACAAAACAAATTAAATGAATGAATTCAATGTCTTTCGATTTCACACAGCATTGTTGTCAATTCTATTGATCTGGTAAAGAAAAACTTTGATGTCATTCTTTTTGTTGTTTATAGGATGAAATTATTAAAATAATATTATTTTTCAGTCTTTCTACGCACAAAGATTAATGCAATTTGTCAAAATATATTTCGCCGATCTGTTCTTGTCAATTGCGATAGAAAGTAATCCTAAATCAAACTTTTTTGGAAATCAAATGCTACATCAATAAACTGTGGTATATGTGCGTATTTGTTGGATATCGATAATGACACTGACAATTTGTAATTCAGTGTAGAGATCATAATTGTAGCTTTATATATTATGCGTGCAAAATGTGGGCCGATGATACAAAGTTACAAATTTAATTTCATGAAGATACATGTAGCATCATCAATTAATTTCAGTGCTACTATGTTTTCTCTTGTTTTCAGTATGAAATTTATGCTTGTGTCGTCAGTCGTTCAGTAACTTTAATTCTCGTGAAATCTGACTATGAAGGTTTCTACCCTAGAAAATTCAATTTTACGCTGTTGCGACAGTGACGATGCAATATTGATGATCTAAAAGATTTAAAGAGAAAGCCAAATTCTGAAGTTCTCTCGATGTCGCAACTGACATGCACTGTTAATCGACGTGTAGATTGGTCTATAAAGTAAGTACTACATGGTAGGCAGCTCGAAAAAATGTCCTCATACAGTGAGAACTTTACATCAAAAACTAATTTTTACGTTGATTATGTTTCTAAATTTTAAAACTTTGATCAATCTTAAAAAAGTACATTTCTACTAAATAGCTCAGTGTCTACATGCTAGCGATTTGGTACTTGAGATTATGATACTTAAGTATTATTAAACTTATTAAGTATCAAAAAGAATTATTTAAACGGGAAATAAATTGATTAATCAACAAGGATTTTCATGAACCGTTTTATAAAGTAAGTCTTTATACAGAAAATGAAAGTTAATTCTACATCGTGGCTCAATTTTCGAGTTTCACACTTTTCCAACTGGCAATGGATCTGCTAAGTAAACAAAGCACTTTGTCCGAATTGTTAATTAACAGACTGCACTCTACGGTCAATAAGAATCATTATGTAGAATTTAGAAACATAAGACTCTATGCGGTAAAATTCAACTAGTCATCACGATATTTATACATGTGGATTTGTACATATGGATTAAGTCAATTTTCTTTTGTATGAATTTTCGCTAAATTAGTATTCGCGGGAAAAACAGAGTCTCTCCCTTTGTTCGACGTAGATAGAGAGTTTCAAAAAATTACCAAAACTTCGCCCGACGCGTATCGTCCTTCCGACAGTATCAAGGGCTTTGCATGTTGCTTTCCGGGGATAGACATGCAAAGTCCTTGATACGGTCAGGAGGAAGAAACGCGTCGGGTGAAGTTTTGGTAATTTTTTGAGGTAAATAGGCCTATATTTACGTCAAACAAAGGGAGCGATTCTGTTATTTTCGCGCGTATATGACTAACCTCACGTATGAACGAACCATGAAATCACTAAATTAAGTTTTATTTTTTGCCTCATTAATATAGTGGACCCACTTCCATCCATATCTTTTGAAGTTAAATGATGATTGTCTTTGATTATGATGCTTTATACCCTTTCATTGTTAGGTAGTTTGTGACGTATCAAACGTAAGATAATACTCTTCAACAAGGTCCTATAGTGGGACATGCAGGTAATCACTTTCATTGATGTTGAATAAGAAAAGCACTACCTCTCCATGGTAATCAAGGTCACGAAGGATCTTTTAAATACTTTTCTTTCATTGTTTTGCTTTAATTGGCAGTCAGGTCCATGTTTATTTCTTCAAAACGTTAAGAAATCGCACATCTCACATGTGGCGCTACGTAGCAGCGATAATTCATTTCAAACTGCTCAAACATTAGAGATATAATCAATACTTAGCTGTTACTTTGCCTAATATACTACTCTGCGGTTTGGTCAAATTTTCTCCATTCGTAGGAGAGCTAGTTTATTTTGAACGTGAAAATGCTGTGACCGTGATTACCTGTGGAATTACCCCATCGTGTAAAAGTAAATAAAGAAATGAACATCATTACATATGTACAATTAGCATTATCAAATACATTCAAGCAGCAACGAAGGACACTATTGAGAATGTTGAGTTCTATGGAAAACTATAATGCTATGTTTGCGGCAGTTAGGTGTGGAAGTATGAAATCTATGTCATAATGAGATTGTACAGGTATGTATGTAGCTGTGATATGAACATTCAAATGTATGTAATGATCTGCTGAACGACGGACTGGACATGTAAATTTTAGAAAACAGACACAACGCAATATATTGTTGATTTTCCAGAATAAAGTGGTGTATTCAATATAAAATTGGTGCCGTGACCAGGATTCTGGATAATTGCTGGTGACTGACAATTGATTTCATTGTGAGGAACTGTGTTTTGCATTAAGAAAATGGAACAGATATTTGAGATTGGTGTGAGATTGGGACTCGAAGGTGAAGAATTGAGATTATTCATTAACGAACAACAGAGTATTGAACGGGAAAACCGTGCTAGAGAGCGCGAAGAGAAACAAAAAGAATTCGAAGAGAAAGAAAAGGAGCGCGAAGAGAAGCAAAAGGAGCGTGATCATGAGATAGAAATGAAGAGACTTGAACTGATGGTGAGAGAATCAAACTCTAGTAATGCTTCTTCTGATGTTGTAATTACTAAAAGCAACTCTCCCAAACTGCCCACGTTTGTTGATCACAAAGACGATCTTGACAGTTATTTTAACCGATTCGAACGATTTGTACACTGTAACAATTGGGAAAAATCCAAGTGGTCCATATCACTGAGTGCTTTATTAACTGGCAGAGCTTCGGATGTATATTCGAGATTATCTGAAGAAGTGGCTTCTAATTATGATCGTCTGAAAGAAGCGCTATTGAAGCGATATGAGTTGACCGAATCAGGTTTCAGACATCGATTCAGAAATAGCAAACCAGAACAGGGAGAAAGTCCGGAACAATTTATAACACGCCTTCGTAACTACTTGAGTCGTTGGATTGACCTTTCGAATACAAGTCATGACTTTTCAGCTGTTTGTGACTTATTTACCCTAGAGCAATTCATTTCATCCTGCTCTCCTAGTTTAGCTGTATTTTTGAAGGAAAGATCTCCTTCAGGTTTGGATGAGGTGGCAAAATTAGCTGATCATGACTTGCTTGCACATAATCGAAGCTTGACTTCAGGTGATGACGTGAAGAAGACAAACAATTTCAGAGATGACTACAGACGAACTTTCCAACCAAGACATCAGCAGCAGTCCTTCAAAGAAATGGATCGAAATTTTACTGCGAACTTCTATACATCAAATGAAGATTACAAATAGTCAGGGAGCTAGCGTGAAGTTGTGCAGGGAACGAGGTAGTACATAAAACTTTCACATAGCATAGTACACCTATAACCTACTGCAAAACTTCGCGTCTGCCGGATCAGATCATTTGCTTTTCAGAAATAGAGAGGATAACACAATCCTATGTATTTACAGTGGTAAAATTGTGACATTTAAGGTGTTGACTCCATTTTTTCGAATTTTTGCCCATAAAAGTTACACAAATTGGTATTTTGTTGAACTGGTTATTATAGAAATCATCTAAAGATCATGATCTTTCAAATGAGAGTTATCTTTCATTGACAGAGGATGAAGTAAAGTGTACAAACAGACACTTTTCGTTGGTGCAACTGCAAATTTTAACATAGAAATTTCAGGAAAATTGTTGATATACTTTAACGAAAAGTGTCTGTTTGTACACTTTGCTTCATCCTCTGTCACTGAATGATAACTCATTTGAAAGATCATGATCTGTAGATGATTTCTATAATAACCAGTTCAACAAAATACCAATTTGTGTAACTTTTATGAGCAAAAATTCGAAAAAATGGAGTCAACACCTTAAATGTCACAATTTTACCACTGTAAATACATAGGATTGTGTTATCCTCTCTATTTCTGAAAAGCAAATGATCTGATCCGGCAGACGCGAAGTTTTGCAGTATGTTAGAGGTGTACTATGCTATGTGAAAGTTTTATGTACTACCTCGTTCCCTGCACAACTTCACGCTAGCTCCCGGACTAAAAGTCAAATGCACTTTCTGTTCCCTTCTTCACAAATCCGAAAATTGTTACAGGGTGTCTTCGATGAATATCAAGCAAAGAAGAGATTCAGTGAGAACATCAAATGCATGTTATTTATGTTTGCGACGTGGCCATATATCTAAGGACTGCAACATTGGTAAGAAGTGTGAAAGATGCGGTGCAAGACATCATGTTCTATTATGTGAAACTCTAGCTGCTACTCCTGACACAGTAACAACGTCTTCATCAATGTCATCGCGTACATGTTCTCCGAAAGTTCTATTGCAGACGGCTTCAGTGTATATTGAAGGGATTTCGTCAAAACGTATTCAAGCTCGACTTTTAATTGATGGTGGAAGTCAACGATCTTATATTCGCACATCTCTAGCAAATTCGATCAAAGCCAGAAAGATTGGTTCCGAGTCATTGCAAATAGAAGGTTTTGGTGAGAATTCCACGACGTGCAATCTTGATCTTGTAACTGTGAATCTCATCTCAAGAACCGATGATTATATGAGTTCTTTCAAATTACTTTCTACTCCTCAACTGTGTTCTTCTTTGGAAATGATTCCCAATGGTCCATGGATTGATGAATTGGAAGAGAGAGGTTTTATTTTGGCAGATGACATTCAGACTTCGCTGCATAGTGACAAAAAACCAATTGATATTGTTCTTGGTGCAGACCAGAAGTGGAAGATTTTCACTTCGAATATGTTTTCCACTTCACATGGGCTTGTGGCCTCAGAAACGAAGTTCGGATGGGTTCTCCAAGGTCCCATTTCAAATCGCGAACTATCAAATTCGTTATCTTCGTTATCAACGACGAGGGCTTTATTCACGGTTGACGTTTCGAAATTCTGGGAATTGGAAACCATGAACATGAATCAGAATGAAATTGACACTTCCCCATGTCTTGAAACATTCCACGGCAACATTGAGCGACATGAAGATGGTAGATATGTGGTACCTTTGATGTGGAAAAATACTGAAATTACTCTTGATTCTAACCTTAACATTGCCAAATGTAGATTAAAATGTATGAAAAAGCGACTTGAGAAAAATCCAAATTTGATGAAAGACTATACTAAGGTTTTCGAAGAATACAGAGAAATGGACATTAAATGAGAAGGTTCCAGAAACTGAACTCATGAAAGAAGGCAGTGTATTTTATCTTCTTCATCATCCTGTCATAAAGAAAAATAATGAATCAACTAAAGTAAGACCTGTATTTGATGGAAGTGTTAAGGACAGAAATAATGTCTCCTTGAATGACTTGCTTGATGCTGGTCCTTCACTTTTGCCTCAACTGATTCAATTGCTACTCCGATTTAGATTCTATGCGATACCTTACACGGGAGATATCACGAAAGCATTTCTTCAGCTATTATTGAAGGAAAACGAGCGAGATTATCTCAGATTCTTGTGGAATGATGATACATAGGTTTAAGCGAGTGTGTTTTGGAATTACTTGTGCACCGTTTTTGCTCAATGTTACAGTCAGATATCATCTACTAAATTGCAAGGATAGCATCGCTGACAAAATGTCAAAAAGCTTATATGTTGATGATCTTATTTCTGGATCTGCCTCTGTAAATGATTGTACATCAGAAATCGTAAAAGCAGCTGTCATAATGAAATCGGCTTGTATGCATTTGACAAAATGGACTACAAGTTCTGATGATCTTGCTCATCAACTGAATAAGGAGCACGGTATTGAAATGAAACATAAGGGAATGACAAAGATTTTGGGAATTCCGTGGAATTTAGATACTGATGAACTTGAAGTGTCAATTCCAGTCTTTGGATTGAATGGCACTATACTCACAAAACGTATGATATTATCATATACGGCTAAAATATTTGATCCCTTTGGCTTTGTGTCCCCTATTCTGGTGTCATTGAAACTTTTCATGAAAACATTATGGTTGAAGGGTTACGAATGGGATGCTCCTATCTCATCGGAAGATACAAAAGATTTTCTTGAGCTGGTTCATCCCTTTCTGATTGCAGTAAAATTTCTATATCCCGATGTTATTATGACAAAAATGTTGGAATTTCACAATCTGTGCTGCATGTATTTTGTGATGCCAGTGAACAAGCATACGCAGCATGCATCTACATGCAAGTTTTGTCATTGAATAATTCTATGTCTTCGACTCTTGTCATTGCGAAATCTCGGCTATCTCCTGTAAAAGGGATAACACTTCCCCGGTTGGAGCTCCTTGCCTGCCATGTCGGCATGAAACTCCTAAAAATTGTACTGGACTCACTTAAATTTGAAAGTACACATATATATTGTTGGACTGATTCAACTATTGCCTTGAGCTGGATTCGAAGTCCCTCTTCACGATTTAAGCAATTTGTGGGAAACAGAGTTCAAGATATTCAAGATATTGTCCCACCCTCCTGCTGGAATCACTGCTCAGGTATTCATAATCCTGCCGATCAAGCTACAAGAAATGTGTCTTTTCTTAAGTGGAATAAAATGACTTGGTTCATGGACCAGTTTGGCTGAATGATCTTTCACAATGGCCATCAAAGGAAAATGCAGCAGAGAACCATAGGGGAAATGAAGAAGTTCAAGAAATGAAGAAGGATGTTGTTAGTTTATCGTGCACTACAAGGAAAAATGTTTTTGACATTTCAAGGTACAATTCTTTGCAAAAGGCTGTCAATGTTTTTGCCTTTGTCCGTAAAGCAATTAATAAATTCAAAGGATTGCTTCATATGAAAACAAATCAAATAACTGTACAAAACAATACTTCCGGAGATTATCAAGAAGCGAAGACAGAATTGATAAAAATGGAGCAATTGAAGCATTTCTCCCAAGAAATAGCATGTTTAAAAAAGGACAGACCTGTTGCAAGTGACAGCCCTTTGAAAAATTTGGTCTTGCTATTTCGCGATGGTTGTCTTTTTTCTGTGGGGCGAATTGATTTTGATGACCTCATTGTTTTGCCTGGTGATTCTCACTTGACTAAACTGATAATTCTTGATATTCACATTTATTTGTGCCACAGTGGAGTGGCTTCCACGCTTACCGAATCGCGATCTGATTACTGGATTACCAGGGGAAGAAGAGTTGTAAGAAGTGCAATTCGGTCTTGCTTAGTATGCCGTCGACATGACTGTAAATCATATTTACAACAAGAGGCTCCGTTATGTGATTATCGGTTGAATCAAACCAGACCATTTGAAATAACTGGATGCGACTTCACAGGACCATTATATTTGAAAAAGGACACTAAAGTTTACGTATTGGTTTTCACATGTACAGTTGTTCGAGCTGTTCATCTGGAACTATGCCTAAGTCAATGATGACTTTATATTGGCTTTTCGGCGATTTCATGCACGGTTTGAGACACCGAAAACTATGCTATCGGACAATTTCACCACCTTAAGGGCTGCAAAAGAAAATCTGAAAGATAAATTAGAATGGAAATACTTACCTGAATACAGTCCTCATTGGGGAGGAATGTGGGAAAGGATTATAAGAAGCGTAAAGCGATCATTGAGACGCGTTCTCGGTAATCAAAGGGTAAAACTGGAGACATTGCAGACAGTGATATGTGAAATTGAAGCTTCGATCAATAAACGTCATTTGACTTACATTTCAGATGAGGTAAATGATATGAAACCTCTTCGTCCTATCGATTTTTTCATTGGTTCTTGTCTAGAAGAAACTACTGAGAGTGCTGATCAGTTACGAAATGGATACAAGCAGAGAAAACACCTTTTGTCTCAGTTGTGGTTGAGATGGAAAAGTGAATATTTGATGGAGCTACGGTCCTGGAACAAAAAACGCAGTACAGGACAAGGAATCCCAAAGGTCGGAGATATTGTTTTAGTAGATCCGAAAAATATGACTGCAAAGAATCGTGCTTTGTGGCCTCTTGGCCGAGTTCTCGAGGTGTATCAAGGGAAGGGCAATTTTCCGAGATTCGCAGAGGTCCTTTCTCAAGGAAAAGTGTGCCTGCGAAATACAAGTCAGTTGTACCCACTAGAATGCAATTGAACCTTTTGGTTGAGTACGACTCAACGGGCGGGAGTATGTTGAGTTCTAGCCTATGGAAAACTATAATGCTATGTTTGCGGCAGTTAGGTGTGGAAGTATGAAATCTATGTCATAATGAGATTGTACAGGTATGTATGTAGCTGTGATATGAACATTCAAATGTATGTAATGATCTGCTGAACGACGGACCGGACATGTAAATTGTAGAAAACAGACACAACGCAATATATTGTTGATTTTCTAGAATAAAGTGGTGTATTCAATAGACACTTTTGAAAGCTGATGTGTGATGATACCATCAAAGTCAGCACTATTCAGTAGTTTGCGTAAATGGATCTGAAATTAACTATCATTACTTGAGGAAAAATAACTGAAAAAAATAAGAACACATTTTAGCGATTCTTCAAACATGATTTAAAACAGGGCATGATTTCTATAACCGAGTATATTATATAGAAACGTGCTTATGAGTGTGTATGGAAACGCTCGTGATCATTTAGTGAAATTGTACTCAGTTGACTGGGATTTTCTCATCAGTTTGAGAGTAATTATTTAGATAGCAAAACACTTCATAACTTAGGTAACTAGGTAACCTGGGAAGCAAACAGATTTCATGTATTTCAACATATGGTTTGCGTGCAATGGGCCTACTGCCATTACTAGAATGCATCAACCCTTCTTTAAAATCCACGCTATTCTGCAAAAGTCTGAAAAAATGATGCACTTGACATGTCTCACTTTGCTAAAATATATTTCCGAAAATTTCTCTGAGTCTTTTACAGATCAATCTCACTTGGAAACATCAATACATGCTGAAATTGAAAACGCGAGACAATGGTGAACTTGAAATGGACTACTTATTAATGAAGCGAAGACGAAAGTCATGATTATCCCAAAAGGGAAAGCAGAAATGCCTCTTCAAAAGTACAGTGCGTTTGAGGAGATGAAAATTCTCGGGATCACAATTCAATCAAGCCTGAAATAGAATGTGCATATTGAATTGATCAAATAACCAAGAAAGCTAGCAGTCGTTTGCATACCTAATCTCAGACTTCGACAATATCTATCAAAGGCGCAGCTTGTTTCGGTTTACAATGCAGTCAGACGCAATGTGCTGGAATATAACTCTCCTTATTTGTCGGTCAAGGCACAGGGCAACAAAGGACTTGAAAAATGCATAAGAGGGCATACTGAATCATCCATGGTTCTGATTGTAATTCTGGAGCATTCACACATTTGTTCATCCGGTGGAACTATCATGCCATGAAAGTTTCTACGGATATGATGAACAGTGACAATCTATTCCACGACCTGATACCGAACTTTCGTCGTTTTTCACGGCATTTTGTCACATCACCATCGAGCACTCACCGGAAAAGCAACTCATTTATCCCATTTTGCTTCTCTATGCATTTTACAATGTATGCAAAATGATAGATGACAATAGCATGTAAGCTTCTATAGCATGCAAGTTCGTCTCTATGAAATTGGATAGAACTCCCCTAAATATCACTTCAAATTGATGCATCTTCCATTGTAAGTGCTTGGTTTTCATTACTTCTTCAATAAACACATATCATCATCACAGCCCTCTACTTTACTTGGCAACACATTCTGAATTTTTGTATGTACGAAAGACTTGATTTTAGCTACAATTTCATCTTGAACAATTATTATTACTGGTATAATTCAGTCATAAATATAGACAGGCTAGCTATACGCATTGTATTACATTACACCTATATCTATGATCGGCAATGATATCATTTTATTTTTGGAATGATATAAAATGACATCATTTTACGTATTTTATAAAATGATATAAAATGATTTAATTTTTAAAATGAAAATATACAATTTTTAGTGAAATAGACGTAGGCCTGCTCCGAAAATAATTCTACGTCTAGTCATACGATTTTTTCGATTTACACTGCTACAATGCTACTTTTACTGCTCTTAGCAATAAAATTAAAATTAGATTGCATGCAGCATCGATAGATTCCAAATAATGGAAGACCAAAGAAAGCAGGTTAGTCATACATAGCTTCTTGTATATCAAAAGTTAGGCAGGGACCATGGCCTCTACATTAGACATCGCAAGTTTTGATCTAAGCTTTGTGCACTTGAATTAAAAACATGCCTGCAATATGCAGCTGGTTAGGCCAACAGTATCTAAAGAACGAGAAAAGGCTAAAAATATCTGGATTACTATCAAGACTTCAAAAACACCAAGACAAAGTGTTATTAATGAGTTGTTTGACAATTTGTGTGATAGACAGACTGACAGACAATAGCCTGTTGCTTTTCGCTACATGAATCAACCAGTGCGGAAGGACAAGGGTAGAGCAAACGAAAGAGAATAAATTTGATTCAATACAAAGTGCGAAGAATCTATGATTAGAAAATATAATGGAACAAAATTTTTTGATGAAGTCATTTTATATCATTTTTCAAAAATAAAATGATATAAAATGATATCACTTCATCATTGCCGATCTTTAACCCCTACACATTTAATGCCCTTTTAGAAGTCCAGAATCTGCTGCGCACTTGGCAATGATACATGTTTCAACTGTAGCTGTACATGAGGACCTCTTATCAGGAGGAACTCAAAAGCATCGGTTTCTCATGAACGTGGAATTAAAAAAATTAGATGCATGACAATAATTAACGCATTAGTTATTGGTTGGATGCATCTACTCGTATAATGAATTTAAGCATTAGTGTAGATTTTAAGCTGACATTGTAGCTTGCGTGAGCATAGATACATATTTACATGCAAACATCGGTACAATGACTGATAGTACTGCTCAGCTGCGTGCATTCAAAGTTCTCTGCAGATAAAGTAATGGTTACGTTAAGCAAAAATATAATCAAAACCGGTCCATCCGGTACAGAAATCTGACTAGTACCAATATACCTGATAACGGTTAGTGATGTAAAAGGTAATTACTACCGGTAATTACAGGTGGGTACTATTCAGAAAAGTAGAAGTTCGATTCGATCATCCAATTCAAAATCGATGTGTTGGGATTCATGTTGGTATTCGATTATCTACCAAAACGGACGTCAATTTAATTTCATCAATTAGGGATATTCACTGGTAGACAGGGAAACAAATAATATTTGCAACCCCATAGCAGTATAATTGCTGCATGTTGAGCTTATATTATATATCTTATCACCCAATAACCCCATCAAGTGGTATTAATCTGTCCTTTAGGCTGTGAGTCACATACCACAATTGAACCAGACTTAATGAGTTCTATTTCTGCGAAGCACAACCAGTTTCATGTCTCTTATCAATTCTATTTTGATGGATCTTCTTTAAAGGGATATTTCATAAATTCTCTCATTTCAGTGTTTTCCAAGTCAATTTTGCCTGATGGAGCAAATGCATTGTTCAGCAATTTCCTAGCTTTTTGGACTATGCCGTTGTTTTCGCATAATTTTACTTTTGAAATAGCATCACATTCAATGGTCAGTACGAAGTTAAGGTAAAAAGATCAGTAGGCAGGGGCGACGGCAGAGGCGGGCCAGGCAGGGCCGCGGCCCTGCCAAATTTCATCTGGCCCTGCCTGTGGCCCTGCCAACTTTTTGAGAGAATTTTGAACATTTCGTAAATTAACAGTGTAGCAATATTTTATTTATTTTGTTGTATTATTCTTATTTGGTATGGTTGTTTTGCAGAGAATACAGATGAAATATTTGACACGTACTTGTTGTAACGACGGCTGTTCTCACTCCATTGACAAACCAATTATTTTTATCGGTTTGTTTAAAAACGGACAATCTAAATTGGATGTCCATGACCTTGACGATCAGCTGTGATATTTTTTTTCAAATTGTTTTACACTCTTATCATCTTGCACTCTTATTAGGCTAATCATTCACCAATACCTAATTTATGCAAATAGAATAAACTCTATAACTATAAACTGAATTCGTAATTACAATTTTAAAGAAAATTAGGACAATGAGCATGTGCACGACTTTCGGTCAGATCAACCCACGAATGACAAAAATCATGCGATACGCATTTACTTCCCAATCATTGACACCGCCATTGCTGAATTGAAAATGCGATTTTCTCCTGACAATATGAATGTCCTCATAGGAATAAAAGCCCTGTGTCCAGTCAGTGATAATTTCCTGGACTTTGAGTCGTTATCTCCTTTAGCGAAGCATTACGAATCAAACTTGGAGCTTCTGAAAATCGAGTTGCTTCAACTAAAGAGCATCATATCTCGCAAAAAAGAGATTTCAAAATTCAGTCCATTGACAATCTTGGAGACGCTGACTTTTGTTGATAGGTACGCAGATGCGTTCTTCGAGACAATGAGGTTGCTCAAAATTGCAGCCTCTATCCCTGTAGCGTCTGCAGAAGCCGAGGGGAGCTTCAGCAAATTGAGATTGGTAAAGTCTTACCTCCGGACAACCATGTCAACTGAAAGGTTGTCCGACATCATAATTATTGCTGCTCACAAATCGAGAGCGAAAATGATCGATCTTGACATTGTTGTTGACCAACTCGGTTCACTATATCCAAACTGTCGCATTATGCTTCATTAATTTTTTTATACAAGTATCTTTTACAAAGACATTTACAGTAGAGTTGACGCAATTATTGATTGCTTGCGTGGCAGCTAAAGAGGATTTATACCTTCTTTGTATTTCTCAAGCATCCCTCTGAATTCATGCACATCTTAGTGTATCATATCTTAACAAACTCGTTGAGTTCCCCAGAAACTGATCATTATAAAATGAGCATGAACGTGTCATGAGTATTAAATTGCATGAGTGTACTTCTTCAGTTCTCAGGCAAAAGATATTCATGAAACAGAGGGATGCCCACCTCATGTTATTGTCTCCCAATCCGGTATACAATTTTTTGGGGGTAATTATTTTCTCCCAATTCAGTCTACCATTTTTGTTTTTTTAGGGTATTTGAGATTTAATACGCGTACACACAATCTTGTTTTATCTGATTGTACGATATATCCTGCTGTTTTACCATACGCTTTGTGATTTTTTTGTTCCCGTTTATCTGGAGCGATTAGTTTCAGATTTTCATGACTTTTTCTTTCACAAGATACTGCTATTAAAAGAATTTATTGTACTTTTTTGTTTTTCTTCAAATGGTTTAATGAATAATTGCCTCAATGAAAAAAATAATCCTCTAAATATGGAACCTATACATAATACGAGGTTGGCTTATCTCCGTATTTATCATATGTAAATGATGGTGAGGATTGCGGGATATGAATTATAGGACGCCGCTTATAGAAGTAGAAATCTGCCTCATGTCATCAGAATATAAGCACGAATTGGCATAATTGGCTAAGCATCAGTAAATTTTGCTACTACCGTTTCGCATAGTGATAGGGCCACATAATACAGGCCTCTTGGTGACTTACTGTTCTCATTATATCTGTAGGGACCCCAAAAATGTACTTTTCAACATTGTTTGGAATGACCTTGGCATACATTTATGCGGCCCTGCCACGAATCTATTTGGCTCTGCCTTGGCCCTGCCGAAAACAGACGGCTGGCGTCGCCACTGTCAGTAGGAGATGAATTTAATGAAATATTTTGAAATCAAACGTGTGAGTTGAGAGTGAATCAGCATGTAAAGCTCACACAATATTGAAAGATTTGAAATTTAATAAAATGATGAAAAAATGAAAAAGAACTTCAAAATATTGCGAGTAAATAGCACGATTTGTTGCAATATTTTTATTACTCCTGATTACACTGTTTCAGACAATTTGCATGCCTATTAGATGTAAAACCATGACTGACCGATCCAGTGTTCATCAAAAATTTATATTTCTATGCATGTGTTGAAAAGTTAATGTTACCATGGCCCTCAGGGCGCATGAGCAATACTTTTCAGTCCCTGTTCAATTTTTCAGTCCTTGGTCAGCACTTTACAGTCCCTGGTCAACTTTTCATTCCTTGGTCAGCACTTTACAGTCCCTGGTCAACTTTTCATTCCTTGGTCAGCACTTTACACTCCCTGGTCAACTTTTCAGTCTTTGCGGTGAACACTTTGCAGTTCGTGAACTTTTGTGCTGCAAAGTATATTTTCGTCATTTTATATTTACCCTATGTATTATTTTGATTGTAATTACGTTAAATGTCCTTGAGAAGTGCCCAAATGTAGCATTTGAAACACAGCAGCATTACAATATATTGTAAACTGTAAACTGTCACCTCCTAAAATCGAAGAAACCTGCATCCTAAAGCGCGTCACACTGGAATTTTAGGAGGTTGCGTGAAATGGAATGTTGACATACTAAAGAGAACAATAACACTAGTGCGCTAGCCTCCTAAAACGCTTTGCTTTAGGATTTTTTTATTAGTTACGAATAGTGTCTCGCTTTAGTGTGTGATTTAGGAGGTGCTGGTTTATGAGCATAGTATGCTCAATTGTATTATATCTATCAAAAGCAGAATGAAAAATATGAAATTTGTAAACGATTTATAATTAACACAATTATCAACATTATTGGTATTTTCTGTCAGATAGCAGACATTATTCGATAAAATTGACTCCTCCATCTTCGCATATTTTACTTCTAGCGTCGTATCTTTTGCAAACTGTTGCTTTCTTTATTATCATTTCTGCGGTTCTTTTCATTTTCAAGTCGCTATTTGGTTCATTAATAGAATGCGACAAATACTGTACACTAATTTAAATTCAAAAAGTCTTCTATTGAAATGTTTAGTAGCCTATGTCTATTCCTAGTCCATGGATAGAAATATTATGCATTTCTAAGCATGGCCATAGACTTCTTAATGTCATGGTATGGGCCGACCCATGGACTTCAGCATTGGACTTCATGCTAGTTATAGATTTCCATGGGCCGACATATAGGACGCTAAGATATCTAACATATTCCAGATGAAGATGCATGCATAGAAATAAATTACCTTCACTCGATCAAAAAAGTCCTTTTCAGTACTCTGATCTTTTCAGTCTCGATCACTGCGCCCTCTCTACAACGATATCGCTCCTCGTACTGAAAAGTTGACTTTTTAATCTTCGTGAAAATAATTAGAGCTGGACCTCTACGAAAAGAGTTTCGAAACCCCTGGTATAGGTACTAAGCACATGAATAATCTAAGAACTTTACAACAAAACCTTTTAGTTTCTCTTCTCTTCAGTCTGATAAGTTGCTGAAACGGAGTTACCATGCTGTAATGTTTCTTGTGCTTCATATACTCAGTATTTCAAATCAAAGAATACCGATCGGAGAATCTGAGTAACCAACTCTTCGGTGAAGAGCGTGATTACCAGGTTTTTATTGGTTCGGCAAATGAAAATTCAGAATATAGATAACTCTGCTTTGCTTTTATATGTAATGTAACAAATAAAGAAGAATTGTCTAATAAAATCCCAATAAATACCGTTTATTAATATTTAAACTTCATATCTATTTCTCAATAGCAAGATATTAAATCGCTATTAATTAAGTATATTAAAAACTAGTTATAAATTTTATGAATTATGGCATATATGTATATAAAGTAATAGCGAATATTTAATAACATAATATATAGTAAATGACAAAGCTCTTCATACCTAATAAATTATCAAGAAATATCCTTCATGAAAAAATGCTATTCATGTCTATTACTTTCTTGCTGTCGGAAAATTAAAAACATTTAATGGGAAACGACTTTTGATGACCCCAGTATTTAACCAATCCATGGATCAACAAAAATCAATCATTTGTTTGTCTTGCTTTATCGATCCAACAGCAGCGGATGCCATTTTATGGCGACGCTTCAAGTCAATAGTAGAAACTTTTAGTTCAACAATCGTCATGCGGAAATATTGCATCAGCAAGTAATCTCGAGTAAATTGCCGCCATTTTAGCTGGAAATTTTACTTGAAATTGCCTGAAGTAGTCGTTATAAATTGAATAAGCGCTTGTTGAACTGGTTTTGCCGTTCTTTTTTCTGGTTAGTGCCACTGTAGCTGATAAAACCTGTGACAGACATGGCATTGTACACATCAATAGCCCAATCGCTTCTTTTCTCATTCCAGAGATATGAGTAAATTGTAAAGTGGCGTTTAGAGTTGGCAGAAATGGTACAATTAATGGTTCGATGAAACAGAATATTACATTAATCTTCGTTTGTTTCTGCGATATGTGTAGGTGGGCATTGTTGCCATTTTGATTCAACATGAACTTGACAAGCAGTATCGAAATACACGTGACGTTAAGTTGCCAACAAAGTCAATTCAAAAAGGGGGTTTGAATCCCACTTTATAAATAGCACAGAAAATTAATTTGAGCGAATCGAACTATAATCACAACCTCATAGTAGATTTTTAATGTGTGGAAGCTGAGTTGGGCTATAAAGGCTAATATTTTTAATGTTATCCACTGAGAATTAATCCAGAATGATTACCTCCTACCTTACTTGCATTTTCAATGGTCAATCGGTTACAGCGAATCAATGCAAGTTCTTTCATATTAAATGAAGGAAACAATTATGGTTTACTATAATCGTAATACAATAGAGTAT
The DNA here is from genome assembly GCA_907163375.1 of Prostheceraeus crozeri. Lineage (NCBI taxonomy): Eukaryota > Metazoa > Platyhelminthes > Polycladida > Euryleptidae > Prostheceraeus > Prostheceraeus crozeri. Next base: position 169,821 of record CAJQUW010002233.1, read on the forward strand.
AGGAGGAATGAATATCTTTACATTGGTTTTATTGCTCACTCTTATCATTGCTGTTATGTTCTTTGAACATGCCGCGAGCATATTTCCTGAAGAGTTGCTTAATAGCGTGCAAAGACTTTTTAGTGGAAAAAATAATCATCATGAAAGTCAGCAACCAGAAGTACATTGATAGTTTCGCGTCCATCCTAGGCATCAGCGCATTGGTGAGTTTTTAAAAGGATTTATGTAATCTCAATTTACATTACCTGGTATTTATTGATTTGACTATACATAGTTATTCAAAGCAATCAAAAGTGGCACTATAACTTTTAGTTGAAAAATTTATGTCTATGATAATCACGACAACAAAACAATGAGCACAATGACGGATTTGAGTCAATAATTTGTTTAAGTCAAGTGACTTCCTTTATCAATCCATGGAGGCCCATAGGAGGAATAGTCTGTAGCATGTTTTGGCTATTTCAATTAAACCTATTATTTGATAAAAACTCATTACTTGGTAACATTTATTACTTGATTACTAAATATACTTGACTACCTCAATTTAAGTGAAATTAATTTCCGTGGATTTCTGTGTCATTGTAGCGCTACTTCATAATTTGTAAAGCGAACGTTCAATAAGAATAAAAGAATAGACTGCCTGACTATTTTATACGGCTGTTGTAGCGGCCTAGTCACTCATAACAACACAACAAATTTTGGCCCGTTATAATATACTAATATGTACCGGTATAAAGATTCTAGTCCGGCCGCCAGACCGCGTTTCTGCAGGGAGTGACGCTGAGAATGAGGCCTTTCCATATGATGTGCATGTATACCGGATACCTAGTTCTACATCCGATTACTAGGCAGTCAGACAGGATCAGATTAACAACAATGAAATTAAATAATCGATAGATCAAATTGCCACGCAATAGATGTGCGGCTGGTAGGATTCGAACCTACGACCAAGGTTAAATAGACCTGTGCTCTACCAACTTAGCTACGAGCCACTTATGCGACTGTTTCAATTGGCAGGATCAAACCCTCAACACTACACATCAGTTGTCATAGCAATTATAGTCAATGAATAAATATCTCGTCACAATAATTGTAACTGCCGACATTAAGGCAAGTAGCGGGGAACGATTGTCTACCAAAGCATCTTAAACCGTACCCTCAGGTTCAATAGGAAACAGATGGAATTTTTCGCTAGAAATGAGATTTTCCATGTTTTCTCTGATTAATTGGGAAGAACTCAGTCTAGAGACTTGCTCTTTGCCATGTCTTCAATAATTTCCTATCATGTATATCTGTTAAATAGAATAATTAAATATTGAGTTGAATCCTCAGCTGAAAAATGGAAGCAAATCTGAATAACTGCTATTTCATCCAATTTAAGGTATCATCAGCAGGTCTAGTTTACATCTCTCAACATCGGCACGACTCCCTATTTAAAGCTGCAGTCATGCCCATTTGAGATTTGCGTATCTTAAATTGACATGATGCACACTATATTTTTGGAAAATTAAGAACTCAAAAAAATTCCGACTGGATAAAAAAATAATGCAGCGTACAGGCCAATTTCTTATTTACAAGCTCTGAGAATACATGAGAGTTTGTGAAATTTCGATGCGCATTCATTAAATATCACTTTGAACACACTACTAAGGATGTAACTCAATATTTAATCATCATCCTTCCGATTGTTGATGTATGAGAAAATGTGGGCAAATATGTCTCTAAAATTAATCAAAATGTTGTTTTTGCCAACATGAAGATCCTTTATAGATCCAAATGCGCTTAAGTTCGCAGACTAAGGTACATGAACACAGGACTGTATGTGAAGACATTCCTTACCAAAAAATTGCTCTTAGGTCTTCCCACTTAATCAGAGAAGGCACAGAAAAATGTCACTTTTAAACGAAAACTTCAATCTACTTCCAACTGAATTTACATGTGCTTTCTTTAATGAATTTTCACTCGAACAAGAACCAACTAGAGCTCGGCAGACGCACAATTTGCAGCATTATATAGCGTTGTTCACTGTTGGCGGCTGGACTGTCCGACTGGATCAAAAGCCCTTATCCGATGATCCGGTAGGAACTCTATTATGGGACGTAGCACAATGAAATGATTTTCTGCTAATGTGCATTCAATACAGAAGCCGAACTAGAATGTTTAGTTTGAATTGGAATGCATGTTTGAGAATAGGATATCGAATTGAAATGTCCAATGCAGTGCATAAATTACATTGAGCATCGTGTATTACACACGCACATGTACGTGTGTTGAGCATGATAATACATATACATGTTACACAATGTTACGAACATAACGAAGAGGGATGTTGAGTAAAAAAATAATGCAGTTGCATTACCACCAATGCGTAACATAGTTGAGATCAGATGCTACCGAAACCTATGCAGAGAAGACAAAATGTGATATGCCTATGTAACACTAGACCCTTCTTAAGCTCTGAAAACAGATCTAGCTCAGGACTGACTTTGTCTTTGAATAACTTCGCTCTCACATTTTCATGCAGAAAAGATACACTAGTCGATACATCTTCCTCCGTCTTGTGAAAAAGCCAAAGCATCTTGCACCGCTTGCGCAATATCTTGTGCATTTTTGGTAAGATGACTTATCGTAATTTATATTGAGGAAAATTAGGTGCTTTCTTGTGGAAGATTGTCAAGATATCTTACAGTAAGGCATCCTGTGAAGAAGAAGGGCTCATATATGATACCGAAAACTGTTTGGACGATGCGGATTACTGATCGCAACATCTCACTTGTGTTAAGTTGTAAGTGACACAGATTAATCCCACCAAAACGTTCGACGTACACTTTAGAGAAGCAACTTGTTCAATTTTTTAATGAAAACGGACCATTGATAAAATTTACCATGAAATTGAAAATGTAAAACAAAAAATAAATACGGACCACTGACCACTGTGGATCGCATGGAATAAATTAGAAAAGGTCATCTTGTGACCACAGATTTATGAGAGTTCCCTCTATTTTTCCTATGATTAATCTTCACAACCCATTGTAGCCTGACCAAGTCGACACTCCCAATTGTCCATTAAAAAGATTCTACTGGCAATTTTGTGATTTCGTCTTTGATGATCAAAATTTGTTATTAGCATATTTCAAAACCACTGGAATCAACAGTGATCGCTTATTCCTGTAAACCATGAGGTCATACCATCAACAGCGTCACAAACAAATGGCAAAAGCAAATACGAAAATGCCGTATATGCAAAAATACGAATATAAAACAGACTCAATTCCCTCCCGATATGTTTAATGCCAAGTAAGTTAAAGTAAATTGAATAAAAAATATGGCCAGACGTTTCGGGTTCAGATCCTTTGTCAATGACAGAACACTTGATTATAAACATATCATCTGATGACATTGATTGAATTGAGTCTGTTTTGCATTTATATTGAATTGCGGTCCTCCCGCCCACTGCCATTTCATAAAAAGGAAATTACAGTGAATTTTACTAATGAAGTCTCCACTCCTCTCGTTAACAAATGTGTAGAAGTTGCTTTCGATCAACATCGCTTCTAGAATTTTAGGAAGTTTTGTTCTACCACAGCATTTGAAATTTTCATGTGATGGATTATGCACGCGCATAGATGTCTCTGTGCGAGTCAGTTTGACAGAAATGTGCTCGTTTATTCAAGCTGCTAAATGGTGTGTTGTAGCGCCAACGTATGGCATTTTGCAGCGATCACAGCTGTAAAGGTATACAATATCAAATTTGAGATCACTCGAAATAGTATCAGCGTTCTGAAAAAACCAAGGGTTTTCAGAGATTTAAAAATCAATCTAATTTTTCAGGCAACTATTCATTGACAGCATGAATGCGTTTCTTTAGCTCTTCGAATCCCTTACCGAGCAAGGTGACAGGGGAAATTCCAGTCGATAAATTTGAGATCACTCTCATGCTTGGTGTGTTTGCTATTTGGCTTGCGTTCAATCTCATCTTTGATTTTCAGCACTAAGTTATCAGAGTAACCATCAAACGACTGAATTTCAAAATTTCATAAATAATGTTGTTCTTTTTGAATTTGTGAGAGAAAATACGGAGGCTCGATAGAATTACATGTAAGAGCAGAAAACCGATGCTTATTGTGATCTCTCAACTTGAACATTGATTTATGTCGAGTTATTCATATAGGCCAACCAGATATGTTGCGATCTTTCAACACAGCGCACATGCACTGTGAGCATGATGCAGGCAGCAACTAAATGAATTTCACCCTTTATGTGCCATCATAGACATGCACAAAATCAGTTTTCATTTGATCATAAAAAATTAGGAGAAAATTTCTACACCCTAAGACTTGAGTACACCCTTGGCTTATCTATTATGCTTCTGCTGACTCCACATGCAAAATCACTGTCAAAAATGATGATTTTACATGGGCATGAGCAGTTGATATATCATCTGCAGAAAAGGTGAAATGGAAAAATATGGCTACTGGGTCCACTGGACCCCCTCCCTCAGGTCTCATGGTTAGGAGATGTGATGTTTTCAATTGAATCTATATCTACGTAACCTATTCCAGCCAGGGTTGGAACAATTACACAATTTTTTTTCAATTACAATTACAATTGAACTTTTACAATTACAATTACTCTGAAATCAAAATCTTCAACTACAATTTTAATTACAATTACATGTGTGACTTTGCAATTACAATTACTTCAAAAGTTATAATTAATTACACAATTACAATTACATCGATTTTCCGAATAATGCTGTCCAAAACGATTTTAAGTCTTAGTAAATTTCATTTTGAGCACAAGTTAGAGAAAGAAGTAGGGCCTATTGTTTATTCTAATTGCAACGTTGCAACCTTCCAATGATCACTTTAAGATGAAACATACCAAAAACTTTATCTTAATCAGTCATGATATGAGTCTTATCTCGATGATACAATTACAGCAGCCGCCAGAAACAGGATGAGTAGTCTGTCTCTGAGTCATCATTAACAGCAGGCAACTATTATGCTAAAGTTCGGTAGGCCTATTTCTAAAAACGATGTTAACGCCCAAAAATAGATTGCGCCATCTCCTCCTATAAGGATCGTCCCATACCCATACAAAGTCATTCTCCTACATGTACATTCTTTTATATCAAAGCTAGGTCTCATGTTTATTAATTGACCTCTCACCTGTGGCGTTTACTAGACTTTGGCGCAAATTATTAGAGGAAATAATATAATAATAAATAATTTATAATTATAAATAATATATAAATTCGAAAACGCCCATATTATGACATTTTTAATTTTGTGAGTTTTTTGTAGAGGCTTTTATGTTAAATTGGCAAGGCCTTTCAGCCGTCACCGACGGTCATCTTCATTCATAATTGAATGCACAACTTTTAACTAGAAATTATATTGACACAAAGTCTAAAACATTGTTTTAAAATTTTTTTAAAGCATATCAAGATACAAAAACGTGCAAAAATTGAATACTTCATTTTTTAATATAATTTTGTGCTTCGTCTAACCGAAAAGAAAAAAGTAATTGAGGTGAAGTTGACCGACATTTTTCTTCAATTGCATCATAAAAATTCAATTACAATAATAATTGCAATTACAGTTGAACTTTCGTAATTACAATTATAATTACAATCACTTCAAAACTTCAATTTATTACACAATTACAGTTCCTGCAATTGCTCCAACCCTGATTCTAACCAAATATTACGGTAATTATGGTAGGAACAATGTATAATTAGCCTATATTCTAAGTGTGATTGAACTATGAACTTAACTTTTGTCATCCAAAACAGTCTTCATATTTAAAAGCAATCATCAACCTTATCCATAACAGGCTCTGAAGTTGCTCTGAATCATGTCGAGATCCAAGGAGTGTCGATTCAGCCTCCCTCCTTAAAAGAGGAAAATCAGCAATCTGTCGACCTATCTCCATGGAAGTATAAGTTTTACAGCTGGCATCGAGAATTCGAGTCTAACGTCCCTAACCCTTTACAGCATGCTGTGGTTCAGATATCTTGATCGCAATATTACACCGTTTGTCACCGCTAGCACTTAGCGGTTCGTTTACGGCAACTCAAATACTAGTAAGTTTACGTTTGGGGTCATACAAGCAAGGTTGGGCAAAAACTTGGGGTCAAAACCCAAAACCGAAGCCGAAGTTTGAATAAATGAATGAAATCAAGTAAACGAATTGCATTCTTTGTATTTTGTGCTGACATAAGGATTCTTCTATAGGCCAAAAATCCTATTGGACCCATGAGAAGTGTGGTATTAGTGAGGAGCGATTTATTATTGCAATTAGTAGCCTCCGCACATGTATTAAGTCATAAAGTTTTATTTTAGTTTAACTTACACTGATATACTGACTAATTGAAGATCTTTGAATTGAAGAATTATGATTGAGCTACACATTGCTCATATCAAAGCAATTGTTTTCATTTTATCTTTCAGAAATATAAACAAACTTGACAAATATTATAGCTGCGCAGTAAGTGAATGGTTAAACATATTTAGAATACGAAATCGAAATGAATTTATTTTTGGATAAATGTTGGCTATCGCAGAAAGTTAAGGGTGCGAAGATATCTGCGAAGATATAAAATATACGGAATATGTAAAAATTCAATATGCACAGATGCAATAAAATACATGAAAGCTTGCAAGTGCGCGGCATTGTCAAACCCAGAATGAAATAGCTAATAATCACAAGTATTTCATTTTGAAATATTCTGTGAATCCAGTTGAAATTTGATAAAATATCAGAACTTTATGCCCTTATCCTGTAGCTCTCCTAAGATTCAAATCAAAATATTAATTTCTGTAACTTGATCTACATATATTCAGCATTCATAGAAAGCCCAAGTTTTGTATCACTTACCCAAGGTCGACCCCAAAACCCAAGGTCCAATCTTGATATAAGCATATGACCACAGAAATAACAATGCAAATCTGATCCAAAGCTCCACAGGAATCTGAATATTTGATATTTTCAATTACACGACACATAATCTAGGCTCGTAGAATTAGTTATAAGAAATAATATGTATTCAAGCTATATTGCGTAGTATTGCATTTATAATTTGTTGTATTAGGCCTATTTGATTATTCCATAAATGTAAGATAAACATGTGTATATGTGCAAACAATAAGAACAAAACGTTTCACCCACTTGTCTTGTTTGTCAGACATGGCTTGAAATTTTAATTGAAAAAATATTACGATTCCTCTGCATGAAAATTTGAAATTGGTCACATATGACCCAAACCCGTAAACGATCCGTTAGCAGATTGCAAAAGAAACACTACACTGCTATTTTACTTGTCTGTACTAATGCTCTAGATTCTAGAAATCTATGCAATTCTAATCAATCATAATTATTTTCCTGAAAATGGAAAAGTACTACTTTCCCATACGAGGATATCTATTCACACGAGAGAGCGCCAGCGATCGAGTGTGAATAGAAATCCGAGTATGGAAATAGTGCTTTCCAATGAAGGAACGTATTTTTTTCTATGCATATCTATGACATCATCATGGAAATGTATTGATTTGCAAAACCATAGACTTCCGTGTAGACTTCTCATTTTGTAATTTCAAATTGCTAAATCAACTTGTTGGTAGTATAGTTAGCAAACTGCAAAAGAAATGAAGCGTTCTGCTGCTGAAATTATTGATGATATTCATTCTATGAAAAGTGTTAAAAAATACGATAAGAATTGGAAACAGTTTCAGGAATATTCTAAGTTAAACAACGAAAAACCTAACGAAGAAAACTTTTTGTAATATTTCGATTACTTGAAAAGAGAAAAGAAGTTGGCTTCAAGTACATTATGGTCTATTTATTCTATGTTGAATAATAAACTTCAACTATACCACGGAGGAAAACTCCAAGCTTACCCACGTTTGACTCTTCTATTAAAATCTTATGAGGCAGGTTGTAAGCGAAAAACTGCTAGTGTGTTTTCTAAAGAGGACATATTCAACTTTCTGGAGAACGCGCCGAATGAGAAAGAATTCATACATATGAAGGCAGCTGTCACCGTGTGTTATTTTGGAGGTTTAAGGTGCGCAGATCTCGCCAACTTAAACAGTGATGATTTTGAATTTAATGAATCTACAGGTATGTGGGTCACCTATTCCGTGAGCAAACAGAAAGGTGAGCAATTCAATAATAAATTTAATATGCTGGAATATTGTGGTTTTTTGGAAAAGTATGACAACATGCTGGCAGACTGTGAAGCTTCTGAAGGAAGATTTATGAAATCATATCGCTTGCATAAATATGGTCGATCGTATTATACCAAACAACCAATGGGAGTGCATCTATTACCTAAAATAACTCAGAATGTTGCGACGTTTTTGAAACTGGAACAACCAACAACTTATACGGGGCATGCTATGAGGAGAACTTCAACAAAATATTCTTGCTGAAGCTGGAGCATCTTCAACATCTTTGGAAAAACCAAAACACGGCATTAAAGTATGTGGACAATACAACTTCTCAGAAACTGAGCATTGCGAGCTTAATGAAAAAGCAACCGTCAAGTTCTTCGGGCATTCATATGCAGAATCACACGTCCGAAAGGGCTGAACAGTCAAAAATTATCAATTTTTCCAATTGCTCTAACATTGTTTTCAACTTTTGATGTTAGAAAACATTCTAGTTAATGTGTTAATTGTTCGCTAAAATTATTTGCAGTTAGAACTCTTTTATCATTGTCTACTGATAATTTTATATAGCATGCAATACACACATATTGTTGCTTGCTATTTTCTTAATTAATAAAAATTTAACAAAAAAGTAAAAGTTGCACGGAAAAGTAAAAATGAGTAGGGAAAAGTAAAACTTTTCCATAGATATATTGTAAGGAAAAGAGAGCTTTTTACTATATGCATAGAAAAAAATAGTTTTTGAAACTTCACATTGTTTTTACCACTGACATAAATGCCTCAATGCGTTTTTATTATTTGATTTAGAATCTCAATAAATCATGCAATAATCAGAAAGCTTCTGCAGGGTACATAATTTACGATACATTCTTTGTTACCAAAATTGGCAATAAACGATTTTTGCTAAAAATGTCCTGATTTTTAAAAGTGTCAATTGACTGCTTCCATATTCTTTCAGATGGCCATGGAGAAAAATCACAAGATCGATGACTGTTTCAGCACCTGTAAAGGCGCCCTGAAGGGCGACTTCCAGCTTGAACTATTAACGCTAGTCAAGTAGTTGCAGTCATTGATTGAAAATGTCTAAATACAGCATATGAATATCAAGAGAATTTATTGTTTTATCTCATTTAAGTCATTATTCATTATCTAGGATATCAGGGCAAATCTCTAATCAGTCATTTTTTGGAAGGAGTGTCTTCCTATACTCATTGTTGCTTTTAAATCAGCTTTTCTCAAAGAGTAGAATGTTTTTTTCTAATGCATGAATACGAACGATTTGTATATTTAATGACTTAGCGCAACTGATCAGTTTTTCGTGTTTTATTTCTTCTTTAATCCTGACTCCGATTTTTCAAAGATGTTAGCCTTAAATTCGAATTACAGTCAAGTATATTGAAATCTGTGGAAAACTGATTTTCAAGGTAGGATTCATGTTTTTTATTGAGAGTTAATAGCATGCAGTATGTACAGCAGATAGAAAGACATCGCATCTATTGTGCATTTTGCGCATCCATATCACATGGCATATAGAACTCACGTGTCCATTGCATAAAATGCAAATTGTGGAATTTTCTGAAAATGAGCGTATATTTTGAAATTCTTATTCATAGCCATAGGATAGAGCTGTAATGGTAAATCGCTGCCATTTTCATCATTCATCAATAATGTTTCATCTTTGGACAGCTGAAACCTATGGGTGTTTTCTATGATGGTGTGTTCAGTAATTCTCTTGTGAATAATTAATCATTGCGTACTTTAAAAGGTAGCAAAGTGGTGAAACGGCAAATTATCTTCGCCTCCCTCTCAATCAGCGACAGGTAAGTAATCCAGTTGCCAACCTACAAATACGAATCCCGGATATCACATCTTATGTATCTATCCAGACTTCCCAGAGCCGCGCCGCTTTGTTGCGGGACTCCTCCATTAAGCCGACGATCCAAAAAGACGGCCCTTCCACCAGACAGAGACGGACTACAGGGATTATGGCCCCAGAGTCCATGAATGAAAATAAATACGATTGATCCGTGGTGGCCCCCGACTAGCCTAGTTGGTCTTCTGCTTCATTAAAGTCATGGAATCTATCCTTCCAGTCAGCTCAGATTTCATTTCCTCAGCTAACTAACCGATGCTTATTGCTCACCTTTTATATAAGTAGGCCCATTGTGTAAAATCAGAGTTTCTGACATATTCATGTTATCTTATGAGCTTCGTCACAATATACTGTAAAAACTATTACTTATCACTTAATGAAAGTAACAAATTATTCTTTCTAAATTTAAGTAAGGAATGATTTTATTGCTAAGAAATGAATTGGATTTTGCTATTCATGAGATTTTTGAAACTTCCAGAAAATCCGAGAAATTTCTTAATGTGTTTACATTTCTTCTCTTCTGCAATTTCATCATCCATTGATGGGCTCATGATGGCGATAAAGCCAACTCACAATTCAATCTGTACTCTTTATATTTTTGAATGTTGACATCTGGGCATATAGGCTACATCATCATGTCGTCATGGACGCAGAAAGAAATATATGAAACCGTCTTGCGTAAATAATTATAAATGCTACATCTGTGAAGTTAGAGAAACCACCCAGCGGAGCCAATTTCATAAAGAGTGATTCTATTCGAAACAAATTCTAGTTTATCAATTTCAGCTTTCTGATCACGAATCTGGGCTCAGATTCCACAGTCGTTTTGAGAGACTCAAGATGAAAATGGTTCCTCTGTTGAAGTTAGCGGAATCACCCAGCGGAGCCAATTCCTCAGCTTCGCTGATGGCATAGTTACTGTAATTTATTTTTTCACTACCTGATATAATTTATTGCGCTGAAGTATATTTTTCATCATTCATAATGCAGTTTTAAACCGGAAATCCGAATTCTTTTTCTGCAATCTCATTGTGAAGTTGGTGCAACCATTTTTTCTAATTCGAATTTCTCGGTAAAATCCACCTATTAGGATTTTTTCTATATTTTTGTGACCAACGCAACTAATCGGATCAGATAATGACAAAATAAAATTGAGTGCCTGCGCCCCTCAACGAGAGAAAGAAATTGTCTCCGCTGACGTCACACACGTGAAAATGCTGTCATAAATCAAGGACGATTCAATAAAGCTTGTATTTGCGTGTGCTCCATCTATGAAACTCTCAAATAACTAAATATTTTGCTAAATTCCCGATATATTATGGAATTGTTTAGATTTCCGCTTATTAGCATGACTTACTATTTTATGATTGAAACTTAATATGATGCATAATAGACTTATTTGACGATATTCAATGAATATGCATTTGATGCATAAATTCATTTTTTCACACAAGCATACCCCATGCGGCATTGCACGTGTTATGGAGTTTCCAACTGAACATTGGAATCGAATCGATAGCTACGACTTGAGCATAGAAAATGCAAAAAGCATGCTCACTTTTGTCTGCTATAACTATGAAATCCAATTTAATAACAAAAATTACATTCAAATTAAAGACTCACATTTCAGCCAACCATTTGGCGTCATCTACATGCACAAAATTGAAACTGCTGTGCTAAATATTATTGATAGAAGATATGACATAAAATCTCAAATGAACAACCGATAAATTGACGATATAATCATTGGTCCGCTAAAGCATGATCACATTGTTTTGCAAAACTTGCTGGAAGTCTTCAATGATGTTAATGAAAGCATTCAATTTACTATGCAAAATCGCATTTCAGCAGGATGAATTTCTTAGATGCCATTATACAGTAGGCCCTATACATAGAAAATAACCAAATTAGATATAAATGGTACGAAAAAGAAGGCAATTTGGGAAATTCATTTAGCAAAAATAGCTTTGTTCCAAATCATGTGAAAACGAATTATATCGACAACACTATTAAATATGAATAAAAGCAGTGTAGCACTCCGAGAGAGTTTGAAGAAGCTAAAATAGCTATTGATAAAAATTTAATAAAAATAGATTTAAAATTTAAAAGCAGAATAAGAGAAAAAGAAAAAATAATGACAATGGGAAACAGTCTTTTCTAAAAATCAAATTTGTAAATAATCGAACAGATTGGCTTATCCGGAAATTAATTAAAAACCATGAGCTACCGACAGGATTGGTAAATTGCTCCACACGTAAGAACCTGTACAACGCACGTTACCTGTATAACACAGAACGGGTAAAGTCAAAAGGAAGCATCCTAACTGTAACATTTGTGAGAAATTGCCGAGTAATATTCTCTGCACTGATCGTTTCCTAGTCTATAAATTTAGTTGTTTTATTTGCAGCAACCTTTACATCGGTGAAAGCAATCGCTCATTTCAGATCCGCTATCAAGAACATTGTCGTGCTATCACGAATAACAACAAAAATAGTGCGTTGACCGAACATTTTGGTTAACATGCATCAAGAAGCGTCTAAATCTATTGATTTTTCTCTCTAGAGAATTTGGAAAAGTGCAGAGATCCATTAGAACCCGCGTAACAGAAGCTCGCTACATTAAAAACAATTCACCGAAGACAAATCGCAAACGCGAGCTTGTGGAGTACCTACACTGAATCTGATTGCTGCTCTATGCCTCTGATGGATCTCGCGCAGGACTGTGCCGATTGAGTTAACTCCGCCGAAGAGGAGAGAATTCCCAAAACGCGAGGCATTTGTACATTTCTTTTAATTATACGTCGTTTATTGGTCAGTAAAAAGACGGAGTGACCACTTATTTGCTTTTTCAAATAAAAACTGTGATACGTACATTTAATTGATGTCAAATAAATTGCTTTGAAGGTATCACTGACAATAAACATTTAGAACTAATTTTTCCGCATATTGGTGATAAAAGCTCAGCGCTGAACAAGATAGCATACTACATGCATATCTATCTAGCAAATCATGCATGCAAGATGACCAGCAACACAATTCGTGACTAACATAACGACCACCAACGAAGACAAATGAAAAAGTGCATGTCACACATCACATATCGGACAGGTCTTAAACAGACACATTTCTTAATGCTCACTGCCTAGGCCCTGCAACCGAAAAAATGAAGTGACGGTATATTGTAAGGGTCGCTACTCCATTACAGACTTTACGGCATCCTTTCACGTGACTTTTCATAAGATTTAATAATCAAATAATTTTATATTGAGTTGCGTCTTCAGCTGAAGAAAGGAAGCATACCTGAATTGAATAGCTGGCATTTCATCCAATATCAGGAATCATCAGCAGGCCTATTTCACATCTGTCAACATCGACACAACTCCTTACCTAAACTTGCAGCCATCCCTGTAGTAAATCAGAGACGTGTAATGAGCACATTAGTTTTCTCTTCGGGAACTTATGACGCAACTTTTAATTGACTGGATATTAGCTTACAACTAATTATTTTGCGACTTTTTAGAGAAGACTAAGCAGTTTTTAATTGCTTTGCAACACAGAATTAAACATTTTGTATATCTGCTTCGGTTTGCTGGAAGTGTGATTAATACGAAATTGACGGCACATCGAGGAACCTATCAAGTGGGCAAAAAGGAATTCCTAATACCTTACAAAGATAGGAAAAAAAGTCGTGCATCGCTTGCGGATTAATGTGAGTTCCAGCAAGTGCTTCGATTGCCAAAATTCCTTCAGATTCGAAGAATTCAGATCATTGCGCACAAGCTTTCCCCATAATGTTGGCCCTTCCGATCATTATTAAAGAAAGTAGCAGGCGTACGAAAATTAGTTCACTTGATGATTTCACTTCCTCTCCTCGGCATTTCTCACTGTATAGTGCATACACTGAATCGAATGTTAGCCAGGCGATGTGTGTTTTGGTGTGTGCGAAGTGATATCACAGCACGCACGCATCTCTCACTGGCTCTGGTGTCCTCCGCTGACAGCTTATTGTTTGCCATTTCCAATAAGCAAGCGATACACGAATTATCCATTCTTGAAGCAGCAAGTTGTCTAATTCTGTGATGTGCCATTTCAATATTAAGGTTACATGTAACTTCCTTTCTATGAAACCTAAGCGCGCGGAGATGAATCTAATTCTGTTCTTTGCAATGCAATACATGTATTGCCATGTATTGCATAGATTTTCTCCATCAATAACAATATCTCTAATAGAAATGTACTAAAGAAAGACAAATATTTTATTAAAGAAATAGCGTCCGGTAGTTCGATGGATTCAATGATATTTTGAAAATAGTCAATATTAATTCGAAAATGAGCATATTGTTTATGCGCTATCATCTCTAATATAGGAGCTAGACTTAGATTAACTGTAAAATCAAAAATACAAATATGCAAGTTTGTCTAAGAAGCCAGTCAACATTGATAAGCATTGGTGTACCCTTACTGATTCCTATGGTAATCCTGCATGCATCCAGGCGCATGACTACAACTCTTGACATCAGGCTTCGCAGTCATACATTAATTATAAAAATGCTCACAGCACAAAACATTCTTTTCAAATTTCCGTGACATTTTTTGATAAAGCAGAAGCAGTGCTGCCAATCCGACTCAAGTTGTCAAAATTCAACAAATGAGAATTATTTGGGCGGAAAACAGGTGAGTGACGAGAAGAATTATTTACGAGAATCTCCAAGCGTCTTTTAACAAGGCGGATGGTCTTCTGTAAGGAATGCTATGTCTTGAAGCAGAATAAGATTCATTGACTGCTCAAGATTCAAAGATTTATGTTCTCAAGGGACCGAGTTATTGGGGAAAAAGATGTGGGCAATCACCTTCTGTCTCCAAGTAGTACCTTCTGCCGGTTCTCTCTGCCCATGAACAAAAGATGCGCACAACAGGTGTTGACGTCATAATCAGCAAGATTGACGAGCTTTGTAGATCCCGAAGGAGAAGACAAATTGGCGGAAGACCTCATCGGTCCATATCGGAGTTTAACATGTGACTGACTAAATGTAAGGTCATTTTGAGGGCAATCAGTTCATGAGAATCAACATTGACAATAAAGTTTTTATAGACATCCATTCAACTAAAGCTTTGCAAGCTACAAAGCACGAAAGAAACATGAGAGGAATTGAAAAATGCTTAACGCCTTCATTCGTTTTCAACTAAACAAAACAGAATTTAGCACAAATATTGAATAGAAGATAATAGAAAAAAGAGTCATTTCAAACATGGGAAATTGAATGTACTTTATGTTAAGTAGAGGCTTCCCCAATTTTGCTCAGATAGAAGACTTCATCTTCTAGCACCAGATCTTTATCGTACATCGTGGACCATTCTCAAGCGACTGCACCGCATTGTTGAATTACAAACGATTAACACATCTTAGTATTATTGTTGTATTTCTTCATGAAGGAAAATTGATCGATATCAAGGTAGCACGTATCACAAAATGATGCAATAATAACAATAAAATACATGACACATTACCCGCTCGGATAGACGTAGTAGCACAAAGGAAAAAGGTTTGTGAATAAAGACACGTTCTTGAAAGAGGAATGCAAAACTTCTTTGAAAAATACTGCCTTTGTGAAAGCAAATTATGCATTTCTTTTGACATGTTTAAAGTATTTCATGGATACATGCGTTCTTCTTTCATCTAAATGTAGTCATTACTACAATTGGATAATCTATCATCAGTTTTGTTAATCACAGTGCATAGCATTTGCGCCTCAACTTCTTTCATAATTAATCGCAACAATATGTAACAGGGTGGGTAGTGTTTTAAACAAATTGTTTAAAACACGCTGAAAAACATGTCTAAAACATGTTTTTTAGAAAGTGATTGATAGTATGTAGCAAATTTTAAATCCCATATATAGGAGCATCTAATGCTATATGGTCGAAGTTAAGGGAGTTCGTTCAGATAGCACAATAGCCAAATGTTAAAACCGGAATATGAGACACTCTAATGCTAGGTATATTGTTGTTCTAATACCTATCATTAAAAATTCCGATCCCCACTGTCTGTGCAATTAATGCCAAAATTGATAACTTTTAAAAGTCAACGAATCGATGTTAAGTTGTCCAAGTGATCAAATCAATGTGTGAGTTTTTTGATAAACCTACGTTGGCGTACCTCACTTAATTATTGCAAATATGTCTACAAATTAGCTTTTTTGGTGTATGCTAGAACAGTGATTTGAAATTGCTATCTGTGCGAAGCATATGCAAAAATCTCAGCATGTGTGCTTTCCTCAAAAATGCAGCTGTAATTTCTACGCAAGTGTATTTGATTAAAGCTTGCATGAGAAGTAAAATGTGGTCCCATGGTGTAACGGTTAGCACTCTGGACTTTGAATCCAGCGATCCGAGTTCAAATCTCGGTGGGACCTCCATTTTCAGTATTTTATCATTTCTGGCTGTAGTCTTGCATATAGAGTCATGTCATATCAGAATGATCTGATCTATTAACTTAAGAAGTGCGTCTTTAAAACTCAAGTGAATTAGGCGAATGGGAAACAATCTTCACGATCTGTTGTGAAACTGTTTTGAATGCTTCACTCAATGCAATTTCTTGAATAGTTGCTGTACAGATAAATGCTCACAAGTTTTCGCTGGTGGTTAGGCATGTATGGCTGCCTGACAAACGCTCAATAGCAGGTGGAAGCGATCTTATGCATCCAAGCTTCATTAAAATTTGATTCATATCTCGACTGTGACAGTATTCATCAAATGTAAATTGGACCATCATATTTACACAGTGTATGCAACAACTGCATAAGGTCAATTTTAAAATAAACAATGAATGAGAAGGGGACAAATGATAGATCAAATTGCCATGCAAAATATGTGCGGATGGTAGGACTTTTGAACGAATGACAACAAATTATCTAAACTGAAGCTAGACTGAACTGAGCTGCGACTACCACTTACATTCGACCGATGTCAATTGGCACGATCAAGCTCTCAGGTTCAATCTTCACAACAGGGAGAATGCAGTTCACCTGCATCTGTAGGAACTAATTCTAAAGAAGCTGCCCAGCTCGAAGAAAATCAAACGAAGCGCAGCGTCTAATGATGTCAAGGAATTATGTGCTTAAATTGTTTAAGTCTGAGGATGTCTTTCTACTCTATGCCCGCGCGAGCTGGCACTCTGAAGTCTTCATGATTGTTATAAAATAACCCAGAATCGATAATTGAAATTCTTATTCGCGCCCAGAATTGTTGTAAACGAATTCATCAAAGTCGTCATATCTGAACAGTGAGCACGTATGATTTCATTTACAGATAAAATTGATGAAATGGACAAGGTCAAAAATACCATTGAGGTTTGCCTTTCCGGAGAGTCCTCGTCTACAGATTCCAATTTTGATCGGCATTGAAGCAAAGCGGCCACAGACCTTCGAACCTCTTGCCACTATGATTGTCAATTGTGAATGACAATCCTCTCTCCTCCTCACCATCTCCTTCCCGATACTGTCAGACAGATCAAATCTATCGCTTCTCCATCGACTTCACGCCGCAAGCAGAGAAGCTGCAATGATGCGTGTGTTTTGAAATTTCGCCTGGAATCGCGATAAAATGAGATGCCATTTAGCTTTTCAAAATTAATTTATCAAAGATAGCAGAAGTAGGAGAGAGCGAGCACGTCGTTTGCCCCTCACCAAGTCAAGATAGAAAGAGAGGGAAACCGGCCAAATTCTCACTCAGTACGAAGAATGGAGAAGACAGGAAAACGGGAGGGCACTGGTTTCCTGAGGAGGAGAAGAGGGGCTCCAACCAAGACGCAAACTTGAAGGAATTCTTCACCAACCGTTTCATTCGCGCCTTCTCATTGCTAATTGTTGGGTTTCAGGATCCCTGTTTCGAAGTAGAGTCGTCTTAGTTCTGATCGACGATTTGAAAATTGCAATCAAGCTGTCAGACATGTCAGGGTTTTCTCTTCGGAGCTCCACAGTGGAATCTCTGCAGCTGTGAATCTCAATCCTGATGGATATGAAGCTTAGTTTCTTCTTAGCCATTGTTTAATACGGATGAAAGGTTAATTCTTTCATAATATTATCCTAATTTACTTACTTCAAATTCTAATGAAGTATTTAGTAATGCTGTTTACTTAGTCCGATTTTCGGTTCTTATTCCTTTTTTCATCTTCTATAGATCAATGAGTCAACTTAGTCAACAAATGCTCATTTCCAATAATGTCGGAAAACATAGATGTACAGTACATGTAGAACATCTACAAAGCACATTTCAAAAATGCGTGCGGTCGCTTTCAACAACAGCATTTCAAGTCCGAAAGGAGAGGATAACTTTCAAACTTCTATCGCTGAATTTCGGATATTCTTTGTACAAGACTTTCATTAGTAATCAACTGTAAGCTGGTAGCTTCCTGAAGAAAGTTTCTGATGGGTTTCTGATAGATTATCTGGAATTAGCGCATTTAGTAATGTGTAAAACTCAGCTGAACTGTCACAACAACACATAGATGGTGATATTTCTTGACGTAAATCTTGATATCTTGAACACTCGATCATAAAGTGGTACTTTTGAGTCAGTGCATAGTTCACATATAGAGCAATCGATTTCCATAACTTCTGGCCACAAAATTTGGCTTTTGATTTTTCGTTCTAAATTTCAGTGTGATATTGATGTTATCATATTTGATTTCAAAATCTAAATGTGGTTCCATAGAATTCTCAAGCCGACATAG
Source organism: Prostheceraeus crozeri (assembly GCA_907163375.1). Classification (NCBI taxonomy): domain Eukaryota; kingdom Metazoa; phylum Platyhelminthes; order Polycladida; family Euryleptidae; genus Prostheceraeus; species Prostheceraeus crozeri. Next base: position 188,598 of record CAJQUW010002233.1, read on the forward strand.
CGCTACGAAATTCAGGTCCGAATGGCTATCTTTCTGATGTCCATTTTTCTCTGAAATAACGAGTTATACGATCTTTTGCAGTCTTCAAGCATGAGTTTTAATCACCCGTTAACTATCTGCTTCTGTTCATCCCATAACTCCGATTAGCTAAGTTTTATAAGCAATTGCTTCATCCGCCAGCACCATGTATATCTACTTTCTATTTCATTTGATGAGATATTGAAATGTATTGAATAATATGCGTCTTTAATCAAACTTATTTCATTGCTTGTAATTATTCTTATCCAATAACATATTGCTGCTCCATAGAAGTGAAAATCAATAGAATTCATTCCAAATTCTCTAATGAGACAATAATGTGGTGTATTCTGCTTTAAATGGCAATATCTCTTATAAAATTGATATTGAATTTGATTTAAACTTGCAGATCATTAAAGAAGCAAAATTCTGGCCAATTTTAGACAATGAAAACATTTCAAAAATTTCACTAGGAACTTGTTCGAATTCTCCTAACTGTTTTTCTGTGAGACATGCTGCTTGCTTACCCTATTCCTTAATTGTTTTAAATGCCATTTATTATTTTTTATGTAGACATCCCTAAATGCTTATATTTATCAACCACTTCAAAGGATATCGTTCTGCTGTCAAGATTAATACCTAATTTATCTAATTTGGCACTACCATATGGAGTCATAAGCCTAGTTTTTTTCATAATCGATGTTGAGACCGTCTTCTGTACAAAGATCATAAAGTATTTCAATTTGATTACTTCACAAATCATGCCGGCTTTCATTCCTTAAAGCATACCATTGATATACATGTACATGTACATTATTGTATAAAATTATGTGGCTCACTCAGACGCGCAGTTTATATTTACTTTGATTTATCTTACTTATGGCAATTATATGATTTCATCTTTGAGCATTTGATTGGTGTATTCTTGCAATTCTGTGAAAGTGATTTACAATTTCTGTACTTATGAATGCTTTGTATGATTTTCATTCAACGAATATAAACACATCTCTATTCTATTCTATATCATCTGCATATGTGAATGATGACATTTCCAAATCAAGTAAATGCATTGAATCAACTTTGTTTCTTTTAGCAATTAAAGCATCAATTAAATCATTCTTAAAAATACTAAATAATGTTGGTGATGGAAGGACTCCTGCTCTCTGCAGCCGCTCACTTTTCTCTTTATTTGTCTGATCCCAATATGATGAATTCAGCAGTTTTCAAGAATAAACATTTATCACAATTAAGATGATGAGAGAGAGTGAATATCTTTATTGACTCACAAATGAAAAACCGTGAGAGCAATACAATGAAAGAGTTTCATGTCACAAAATTCATCAAGAGGGTCAGATGTTATGATCAGTGCGATATTTGATAAAAAACTCACCAAATCGTTTAGTCTTTACACGAGGGCGTTTCAATGAACACAGATTTCGAGTTCTAGTATTGGGCCTTTCTTCAAACATAATTCTAAGCGGATGATCAAAATTACTTTCTATCTTTCTAAAAAAAAATCACATGCTTTATCAGCAGCTGTAAACAAACAAGATTTATTGATGAGATGAACAATTATGCTCAAGACTTTCTTCTCCAAACACAGAAGCTGCTTTCTACGATATAACAATAAATTTAAAAAAAGATGGATAAGAGTATAATAAAAGTGAGCGCATAAAAACAACATAAGCACGAAAAATCAGTTCAGGTGGACAGTCACAACGCTTAGAATTTCTAATCAAATAAATGCTATTGATATGAGCATTCCATCTTATTGTGGAAGTGAAAATCACACCTAAAACATTCATCTTTTGTACTTGTGGTAGTTCCAAGTCATCTTGAGCAATCACAGGCTCCAAAACAATCGATCTCTTTGTCACAATGTCCATTGTATTACACTTCGAGATGTTTAAAGGTAATTGATGTTCTTCGGATCAATTTTCACAATGTTTCTACTGTTGCTGAAGTCGATCATCTGACGCACTCCGAAGCACCAACAATAATTGATTTTCCGGTGAAATCTCACTGATTGCACAATCGCTTTCGGCAACTTCAACCTACCCCCAGAATGTCCCGTTATGGCGATATGAAAAGCCTCCCCTATGCGATCATCCAATTCTTGATAAGCCCTTGTGGTAATTCGATCCTCATTTCAGATATGTGACATAAGATTTAACATCATTGCAGGAAATCTATAAATGAGATTTGAACAATTCTTATTAACAATAATAATGTGAGCAATACAGTGAAACCTGTTTAAGTCGAACGCCTTCGGTCCATCCTAAAATCATTCAATTTACAGCAGCAATGCATATATTTTATGAATAAGCTTATACTCAATTAGTACAAGTGATGGAAAGAGAGAACCAGATCTTCTAAGCCTTATATACATGAACATCTTTCAGCAGTATTTTATTGAGTGAAAATGTTTATTCCAAACTAAAAAAATCTACGACAGCAATTGTCCCCAATGCAAAGGTGAGCAGTTTATAGTTGTTCTTGTGTTATGATACTCGAGTCGACTTGCTGTCTTACTTTGACTGCATTCATCATATATCCCGTGTGTGTTTGTGCATGTGTTCCTTGGATTTCGTTGCAACAAATTCTAATTTGATGAAAAGATTTTGTATGATTTCAGAAGTGATCGAAAATTCAGATTTTCATTGATACTTGTCATTTAAGATTTCAGAGAAGCACATCTTATAACATGCCTTGTTAGACCTACTCATACCGGGCTCTGGCTGGGCACTACTGCAGTTTAGTGCACCCTCTTTTACCCCTACTGCAGTTTAGTGCACCCTAAAATGCATGTGAGAACAACATGATTTAATCAACAGAATGAATGCCGTTCGTTCTTCCCTATAGTTATAAATGAGTGTCTTGGTGTCTTCGTGTGTCTTCGTCTTCGCACATTACACCGAGCGCGCGCTTCGGTGTAATGTGCGTAGTCATCGTTTGCGGGAGAATGCGCCGTTGTTTTAGGGTGCACTAAACTGCAGTAGGCGCGTTTCCGTCTCTTTCATAGAGGGTGCACTAAACTGCAGTAGTGCCCTCTGGCTGAAGCGCATTGAGGTCCCGGAGATGTATCCATCCTCTCTTTAACTTCGGAAGCATAGCCCGAATCACATTAAATTCTCAATATCCAATTTTTTAGAGCGTGAATTTTCTTATAGTGACATTCATTTTCTCTGCTTCGCTTGTCTTCCTATGCCCTACTTTAAATAGTAAGCGCAAAAAGATCAGCGATTTTGACAGATTTTCGATTAATAATGAAATTATATCCTGCCAATTGACACAGTCGCATGTTAGTGGCTGTAGTTCAGTTGGTAGATCATAGGTCTAGTTAGCCTGGGTCGTAGGTTCGAATCCTGCCAGCCGCACATCTCTTACATAACAGTTCATTTAATAAAATTGAAACTGCTTACATATCGGTGATTTAATTAATGTTGACTTGTTGCTCTACCTAACATGCTTACTCTACTTCAGTTTTTCCAAGGAGCCGAATTCAGTCCTGTTGGGTCTCAGTCAGGATTGTCGTGTCGCCCGTGTAGCTGAGATTTTTCAATGTTATCAACTAATGAGATGTAAATGCAAACGTCAACATCAGGGAAGGCGGAAGACGATGAAAAGGGCATGGGCACTAAATCAAAAGGGCACTTTTATGCCTGAGTCTTTCGACCATATTATAAAACATATTCTAAAATGCTACTCACATTGAAAATAAAATATAATAATAAGCGATTTATTATTAACACAATTATCAAAATTACCAGTCTTTTGGTTTTCTGTCAGATAGCTGAAAATGTTCGATAAAATTGACTCCTTCGATCTTCGTATCTTTTGCTACTGCTATTTTCTTTATTGTCACTTCTGCGGTTCATTTCATTTTGAAGTCGCTATTTGGTATAGAATGTAACAAATACTGGATATCAAGGTATAATTCTGATCAAAGTTGAATTCAAAGTCTTCTTTTCCAATGTTTAGTAGCCTAGTAGCCTATGTCTATTCCTAGTCCATGGATAGAAATATTATGCATTTCTAGCATGGACTCCTAGATATATAGCACATGGACTGCTAGATCAGAAATGCAGTGTACAATTGGCGAACAGTAAAAATGAAGGTAATTGTATAGATGTTTATTTACCATATATTCATGTGCGAAAGCAGAAAAAATGAGATTTATCGGAAGAACCGGATAGGCTCTAGATTGATAGAAGTTCCAAAGATGACTATTCATTGATTTATTTTTCTACCTGCATTGCCATTTACATTTAAAGTTCGTTTCAGATTACAATGTTTATCATGAAAAGTCATATTTCTGGTGCCGCCCTTTCATCAGTGTTACAAAATCTTGGTACTAAATAGAGCAACAGTGCATAAGCAGGAACCACTTGTGCCAAAATTGTATTTCAAATGAAAATCATCATCCAAGAGGCTTTCAAAACAGTTTTCCCAATTTTGAAGCCTCAATATCAAGACTGAAAGGGCTGGGATTAACTGTTCATCTGCAAAAGCTTCCTCGAAAATGTGGAAGGAAACATTAAATGCAAATGTTATAAAACTTGGTCGCAACAATCCACCAGGATTTGCGATATCAACATACATGAAATTCATATCATCTTTGTACAAAGAGCAAGAATGCCTTCATCAACTTCAGAGGAAAAATGCTTCATTTCATGTATATATCTAGGAGTCCATGATTTCTAGCATAGAAGTCTATGATTCGTAGCATAGACTTCTATTCGTAGGTATGGCCATAGACTTCTTAATGTCATGGTATAGCCATAGACTTCTAAATTTAGAAGTCCATGGTATGACCGACAAATAATTGTTTCATAAAAAATGGATCACCCTTAAACATCGCCTTAACTTCAACTTTGTCTAACTCCACCAAACTTGAACGAATTTCTCTGAAATTTGGAAGATATGTCAATTGTGCTTACTAATATCATTGTTGTAAATTTCAAGCATGAATATTGAGTTGTTTTCCTGTTATAGATAAAAAAGTAGTAGATAATTTGATCTTCATTTAGCAATGTTACACAAAATCATACTTCACTCTTATAAAATTACATTTGTTTCCTTTGTTATGTAATCTGTTGTTCTACAAGCCAAAAGCTATCAAGCAAAACAAAAATAAAGAAAATCGGTCAATCAGAGCCAGTATAGCACCATTATTCATCAACAATAATGTAACTGCTACATGTGATTAACTGGACTTCATGTTCCATAGCTTCCTGACTTCGTTGCGGTGGTGTTGGCAGCACTCCTGATTGCTTTCAGCTAGAAATCTATCTCTTACCGGATGAAGACAATACAAAGCACAAATGAACAATAACGAGATCGCATTCACAAAAGGCAAAGTGTCAGCCTTACTAGAACTAGGATTTTCTTTGCGAGCTACAAGCAAGCGACTAAATGTCCCTTACACAAATGTGCATCGATGACATAATGATGATTTTCGACTCTGTCGTAAAGAGGACTCTGGCCGTCCACGCAAAACATCCAAACGTAGAGACCGCCTAATTTTAAGATTTGTTAAAGTTGATTCAAGTCTCTCGCTAACTGAGATGGCTGCACTAGACTCGTCTATTTCTAAGTCCACTATTCGTAGAAGACTTATTGAGTCGAATTTCAAGAGCTGTAAGAGGCCCTCTCAGATCGAATTATCAGATCAGCATACAAAAAGACGTCTCAGATGGGCAATGAGTCATTGTCACTGGCGAAATCAATGGGATCGGGTTGTCTGGTCTGATGAGGCATCAGTCCGTCTGAAGGATAGTGATGGTCGATTGAAATTATGGATAAAATCTGATCAGGAAATTCCGAGACATTTACATCGTCCCCGGGTACAAGGTGGTGCGACTCTACTGATTTGGGCTGGCATTTGGACCAATGGCCGCTCTGAACTTCACATACAGCAAGGAACCATGAATTCTGAACGCTATGTGAATGCTTTACGAATGAACATTGGCCAAATGACAGATCAACTTGGTGATCCATCGACTTGGTTATTTATGGATGATAATGCTACGTGTCACAGGAGTAGTAGAGTCAACTTATGCAAGTCTCAATTAGAGCTTAGGACATTATCTTGGCCAGCTCGTTCTCCTGATCTGAATCCCATAGAAAATGTATGGAGTATTCTAAAACGTAACGTTCGTCGTTCACTGGTACCTACAGATGGCGTATCACAACTTACGTCACTGTTAAAAAGAGAGTGGAGAAAGTTAGATCAGTCAAAAATCAACGATATCATCGAATCAATGCCTAGACGAAATGGCAATGTCATTGACAATAAGGGTAGGGCCACAAAATATTAGCTTCTTAAGAACCGTTACTGTATTATAGCTTATCAGATTATATAAGGACATTTAAATATATTAGGGACATGAAAAAACATGAAAAATGTTTTCTGTATCATACTTATGTTTTATTTAGTCAAATTTTAGGATGATCCACTTTTTATGAAACGGACTGATATCTAACATATTCTAGATGGATATGCATGCATAGAAATAAATTACCTTCAGTCGATTAAAAAATTTTTTAGTGCTCTGAGGGATATCGTTGTCTCGATCGCTGTGCTCTCGACAACATTATCGCTCCTCGTACTGAAAAGTTCCGACACCTTTTTGGATCAAATAAATCGCACTAGCACTGTGATCACAAAATTAAACAGAAAGTCTCTGCTTCTATTTAACTAGAAAGGAAGCATTGAAACATGTAACGCTAATGAAATGGCACAATCTGCTGAGCAATCGAACAATGAGAGGCCAGTTCAACATTGAACGCGCCAAATTGTGCGAAGCTTTAATAGTTTATCAACCGGATCATACCACAGAATTAGACAGGTCGTCTCTTCCTCTGTTTGACTAGAAAGGAAACATTGGAACATGTAAAGTTCATGAAATGTCACAATCTACTGACGTAATATACCATAGCAATCGAAAAAATGACTTTTTAATCTTCGTGAAAATAATCAGACTTGAAAACATAACGACGGGCTAAAAGTGATTGTGTATCTCGGTACAACTTGGTCTCGATAAATTACACCGTCCTCGTTGTCTGATTTTCTTTGCTTAAAAGTTCAATCATGAGGAGTTAGTGCTCTTCCTGTTGTAGAGGAGTCAAATCGTGTTTGATGTAAACATGGAAAAGTGAGGAGTTTGTCTTAAAGATGTTGCACTTCTCAATATTTTGCTTTTCTGTTCGCTGTTCTCGAGGATTGCAAGCAACGGTCGTTTGCCATCGGATTCTTCATATTGCCATTTTCTAATTCCAGCTCAGTAACACGCCTAGTTAGTTGCACAATTTCATCCCTCATGCATTTGATCTGATTACCCAAAAAGTTGATGACATTGTTTTCTTATGCTTGGATAAGAGCCTTTATCAGGTCCAGAAAAGCTGCTGACTGCGATCCAGACCTTGTTTCACTGGTAGATTTAGGGGTTTCATTGTTTAGCTTCGGAGTAGGCATCGTTGTGAAACCTTTCTTGTATTTCAATGTCAAACGTGAACTCAAGGACCATGACAATAATAGGATGACGTTGAAATACGTAGAGGTTTTTGACATAGAAAGTTGCAACAAAAATGAAATGTAAGTCCGCTAACCAGTGTTTCCCTGAATAGGCAGCAGAACGTAAGCAAATCGTCAGATATCACGTATCCAAAAATCAATAATCAGACGAAAATTTGTCAAGGGGTCTTCTGAATAATTCACTAAAATAACAGCTGATTCAAGAAGCAACTGACAATGGCAGCTGATACAAACACGATCGACAATCACAGTAATCGAACCATGTATGACGAATTAGGTACACTGATGCAAGGAAGCTAATAATAGATACCCAGAGACGGGAACACTGAGGAAATCCAAAATCCAGAATACAGCAATTGCTACTTTTCAAAAACTAAACGATGATCAATTTCAGATAAGAGAAAACCCAGGAAAGCAGGAACACCAATTACAAAATGATTTATACAAATGTTTCCACCGGAACAAAACGATTACAGCAATATTTTGAAATGACGAAAACAATCCACAGAAACGTGTAAAACCAAAAAAAACTACTAAACTACGCGACAGACAGCACAATACGTCAGACCTCACAATACGTCAGACCAGCAAGACAGTGAACAAAATATCTTATCTGAACTTTAATGTAAAACTTCTCTTTTGTGAGAAATAGTCTCAATAACTTAATTTGCTGTGATCACAGGGGATGTTACCTTTCAGGGAATCCATTCATTGATTGATATAATATCTGTGAAGTTCGCTTTGATGTGTGTATTGTATATAAGTCAATCGGTCATTTAGAGGCAAAGTAGGCCTACTGTGGAATGAATAGCAATGACTAACACAGGGCTACTCATACTTAGGAAGGGACCCTCCATACTACCATATTGACGACCCAACGTACGTTTAATACTGACAAAGGGACATTGAGCAAGAGGGGCACCTGATCCTACTGATAAGGTTTCCCCAAGAGTAACAATGGACTTTCAATACTGAAGGTCCCTCAAAAATGATATAAACCTAATAAAATTACACTTCACTTGCCACAAAAACAGTAGCTGTAGATTGCATCACATTATTTTTTAGTTATATCTCAGAAGGTAGGACTTAGATAATTCACAGTCGCTTGACATGTCGTAGACATATCCGCTATCATAAACAAATGAGTTAATTCTGCCTTTTATTTGCTTGTTTTATCAATTGCCTGTCCAGTATGACATAATTACATCCATCCCACGCTTTAACATTTGAATGGGATTGTGCTTATCAGATAAAAGTGGAAATGATAACTTGGCAACTCATCGGTAATTTTTGGATCTTTCAAATCAATGAGATGTCTGAAAGTTTTGAGCATCAATTATATCATGGGAGACGGGTATGAAAAGTTGTTGCATTTTTAGGGAAGCACGTACCCCCTGTTCCCCCTGTTTCGCCGTGCCTGGCTAACATGCATCTGAATTGAATAAATATCATATCAAATATCACAGCATCATTCCTTTCTCTGCCATGATGCTATTTTTTTTGTTTTTGTTCATTTGTCATTTCAATTTGTCTTCTCATTTATTTCTTCGTTATCGTTGATACGCTTCCGCAAATTATTTTTTCTTTGTATTAATATAATTTTTCTCATGTTTCCTGCTGCATGTCTGTTTATGGCTTCCAATTCTTTGTACTAATTTTCTTTTGTTCTGGTCGATGTTGGGACGACAGTACATGCATTTGTTTTCGATGTGAATTGGCATTACGAGAAGTGATTTTCTTGTGTCACAACGGTCGTATACTCTTCGTGATGAGAAGATGCGAAGGAGCCTATGAGACTAACTATAAAAAATGGTCAATTCAGTGGCGTTCTTCTGTCTGCAAATGTTATACCGATATGGTTAAGCATACAGTCTTGACTTAGGTCGCCAATTTTTTTAATGAAGAGCTCTAATTTGCTGTAATTAATTTCGGCCAGGTCAGTTTTCCCACTAATTGCTACTGGTAAAATGTAATTTGCTGCTACCTGTTGCATTCTTTTCTATATTCCTTATTTTTGTTCATTGTTGTTATATACATATATTGCGATGTTTCATATATGACTTCTATACTTTTTGAAAGCTATTGTTAGCTTTGCCAAATATATTTCAAATTTATGGTCAATCTGTCTGATGATGGTCAGTGTAATTTTCAGTCTATATTGACCGAAACTAATTGTGGCCAATTAATGTTAAATATCAGAACTCTTGACTCTTCCCACCAACCAATATTAAGGGAACAAAGCTGAACAATATTCCCGAATCTTCGACTATGCAATGCGGCAGCTGATCCGATCCCGGTCATCAGTTTATAGCGACACCAAACCAGAAGCCCAGATATCTGGAATTGTAGTCCATAATGATGGTTGTAAAATGGCGTGTTTACTGCTTAGAACTAACTCATATACATGGTTCAAACGGTTAACTGCCGGTTAGATTCCGGCGTTGCGGTCAAGAAATTGATCTATCAGCACATCTCTAATCTCCATGTCTTTACTCTTTCTAATGTGGAAGGGCTACATACTTTGAAAGATCTTTGATTAGGACTTGATTACATCCCTTTAAATGCAGCGTTTCTCTGGCTTTTCTCATCAGGATGGGAGACACGTTCGTCATTTTATGTCTTGACTGCGGCTCTCGTCAGCTTTTCGCTTCACTTGTCCTACCTTTATCCGCTCCTCAGCCGTGCGCATTCAAGGCCCCATTCTCCTCTCCTCCTCAATCCCCTAGAGGTCTCAGCGCACATTTTCATGCTCCGCTGCTCTCTCCAGACTCCAATCCACACTAACATACGGCCATCTTTCTTCTCACTTCCTCACTTGAGCGCGCATCTTGCGTGCACTTCTGATAGGAAATTTTATTGGAGGCTCGAAGAATCGCAGTTTTATTGTCTCATTTCACTTTCTCCGTCCAACGCTTTAACGACTTGTCATCCGGAGGCGATGATGGTTACCGCTTGGATCCCATGCTGAGCGGGAAGCTGTCCGGTCCATATAGCACCTTCTCCGTCAGCAACTAAGCGGCATTGACGACAATTGGGATCTTTGTGGGACACAAGGGAATGATAAGAGAGTGTCTCTCATGAATTGCTTCTTCAATCTCAGTCAGTTCTTCATTCGGCACGTCTCTCTCTCAGCCTCTTGTTAATATCGTCAGCTCGTCCAGACCTCATTGACAAGTAAACAGTTCGAACATCTTCGAAAGGTAGCAACGCGCGTGCCGCCGTCTTTCACAGTTAGCAGAGGAGCAGCTCACCAGGCTGTCTTTTGTAAGATGAATACTTAAGATGCCACTCATTTGCCCCACAAGTAATAAAGTTTTTTTAATTCCGGTGATTTAAATGAATGTAAATGCTCAAGTGGACAGGAACTCAATCACAACAAATCAAAAGAGAGCAAAAGGTCGCTCAGTAAGCCGCATTTTCGATTGAAGGAGGTTTCAATATTTTCTATCGCTTCATAATGTAACAATTTTCTTTTGTAGGTTGCAAGAGAGATTTGAGGAATCTAAAAAAGCACGAAGATTTCATGTGCAGTACATCGATAGATGTTTGTTGGGTTTCTGTCCTAAAGAGATGGGATTGATAAAATCAAAATAGGGATGGTCTTGCCTTGTTTTTCTAGCACACTGCACATCTCTGATACGAACCGCCAATTCTTCCAGGGTTGTGCATTTGATGGGTTCAGGTCTCGGACCATGTGTCGCATACAAACAGTGATTTTTTTAATTCCCTGTTTCAGTGATTTACTATTTGATATACTTTATATGCATATTTTTACACCAACGACATTGCGTGTTATTGGTTACTTTCACTAATCACTGATTTTTTAAATTCTAGCACATAGATCATCAAAAAGTAAATCAGCAAATTTGATTATCATAAACAAGGGAAAAGCATTCAGCAAGCATGCATAAAGTTGGCGCAACGATTTTTACTTTGACGGTAAAACTATCAAAATCCACTTCAACCACACAACTTGAAATTGCCGATTCTGTGCCGCGCATTAGTTTCTCGAAATTCAAACTTTATTTGCCAAAATAATCGGAATTCAAAATTCAAATTGATTGCGATGTTGATTTAGCACATTCGCTCTTTACGAGACTACTGACTTCAAAAAAAGGTCAAAAACTACTAAACATATCGGCATGCAAAAATTCGAATTTCAATTGAATCTTTACGAAGCATGAAGCTAGTAGCGTGGTGCCAGTTAAATCACAGTGGTAGTGTGGTTTATTTAATGCGAAACGGTTTCAGGGCTGTAATTTGAAAATTGATCAAAATTGCGCTGGATTTGACATATAAAATGAAATTTTGCCGTTGAAGCAGACCGATTTCGCAAAACTGATCAGTGTCACAATCAAAGTGAATATGAAATGTGCATTTCAGGGCTGGCTCACTCAAAATATAAAATGTCATGGGAAAGCATAGAAATGAAAATTTCATATTTATTGCTCTCATATTTGTAGTCATATCTTAGTTAAGAAGCGAAAATATATAAAATGATGACTTCACATTATATCTCAGATTATAGATTGCTAAGATGTCAAAGATGCAAAGATGGTCAGAAAAGGAGAAAGGTCCTTCCGGAACTACTAGAGTTTCGAATCAATTGTTCATAGTTTCTAAGTATCTCGCTTTGTGTTTGCGATGTACTCTTCCTCAAAAATAATTTTTTGTATTCTGCTAGACAACATACTTTGAGAACTTTGTTTCGTGAGCGGGCTCCAACATCAAGGAACAAACGAACTTTGTGTTCTCCGTTCGCAAGAACACGTCGATTCGGAGAATCGTTCATCCGTTTCGGCCGATGACATGTATATATGACCTTGATTTTTATGATTGGATTTTTGTGATTTTATAATTCGATTTAAGAGTTCAGATGCATGTTAATAATTGCACTACAACATTGTTATGATTTCACCGCATAAAACAATAAAGAAATTTCTTCTTCTTCTTCTTCTTTTAGATATGCTACACATGCTTCATTCGCTTTGGTATTCGGAAATAACTTATCTTCGAATAATAAATTGGTCAACTAAACTCCAAAAATTATGCCACAAAACATCACCTATTAACATCACCTATTACATCATATTTCTTTCCTCATCATAATAAGATAATGATAAACTCACTTTCATATAGATGTAACCCAAGCGGAGACAGATTTGCATTCTACTCTAATTTATTTCTTCCATTCTTATAGTATGGAGCTAACCAAAGCATTTATTTTAGTTTGCTATTTGCCTCAAAAAGCTATTTCTTTGTTTGAGGAATTGGTCAAATTTGGCATTAATGTCTTATCCTTCAAATTAATTATTGAATTAGAATTAGGTCATCTACAGAAATGTGGTTGCCAGTTGCCACCTTCATTTTTCTAGCAATCCAACTTTAATTAAAGTCTCATGAGTTTTATGAATTGCATTTGAAATTCTACAAAATGAATTGCATTTGAAGTTTAGAAGCTATATAGTCTATTTACGCAATGCTGACAGTGAAACAGACAGTTTTGCTGTCTTACAGATAAACTGTTAAATTAAGCCTGCTTACTGACATCTTCAATAGGCCTATACGACTAGCCTATTGAATGATTCCGTCAAAACTGCACACCTAATAAAATAGCGTATTAAATCACAAATAACATATGAACCTGACAAAATGCAGCCAAGAAAGTTACATTTTGATCATGAAATGATAACAATAATGAAAAGCTCCGTCAATAGGAATACTTTCATCACCAGGAAGCATCGGGTGTCTGTTTTCGTATAGAATGCTGAAAGAAGTCAAGTAATACCAGTAGGCTTGCCTAACTAAGACGGTAAGGTAAAGTTGCACTTTGCGTCATTGAATCAATTTACATACATGTCGAAGATTCAAAATCGAATTTACCGTCAATTTAAAAGCATAATTAAGGTAAAGGGCCTATAGTTGCTACATGTAGATCTACATAGGCTATAGCTACACCGTTACAGTTATAGTATACATGTATCATTTGTTCATTAATTTCACCATGTCTCGTAAGTTTCCACTGAATTATTGATATTTTATCTTCTCTCAAATTCGAGTGTGATGTCCCAGTTTGTGCATTGCGGTGTTTGAAGTTGCGAACTGTTTTACTGCATCAATATCGCTTCAGGCATTTGTCTGTGATCATTAATGGGCAGGGTTGCCGGTGGGAATGGGACGATGTACTGAAACACACTGTCCCATGGGAAAACCGTGGGCACTTTCATATTACTAATTGAAAAGTGTTGGTGTTTATTTTAGGAAGTTAATCGCACACATTGTGACCAAGCATTCATTCAATCTTAAACCGCTAATGCGTTGTTCTAAAGTGCTAGCAATAGGAGCATGATTAGGGATTCCAATTCCGGGATTGGGATATTAACAATATAGCTGCATTCCGTCTAAAGCAAGGCAAATTGGCGAAGATAAAAATACCAGATATCCATACACGATAGATATACTTAAATAGATTTACTCTTCACACTTCAATATAATCGTAAACGTTGCGTTTTCAATAATCCATTGAAGAGGCTGTTTCAATAAAGGTCGAGACTTACATTTGAGCTTGTCATTTGCCAAAACTAGCAATATTTGAAGGCATGACCAAGTTGAAGATGAGCATTGGCGAAGTATAGGCCACACAATTCCGGGATTAGGAATCGAGGAACCTCGGGATTGAGATCTAAGAGGCAAACTGCTCAAAAGACCACAAATTCTGTTAAACATAGTTAGTCTCTGGTTAACTCAATCCCGGGATTATATAGTTCAGGAAGAACTATTCTCATTTGACCACAGTTGTTATTGCAATTTTGTCCAAAATTTTGGCCATTGCGGTCAAGTTGTGTTTTTTTCTAAATTAAAATCAATTAATTGTTGGCTTATTAGCCCTTCTTCCGCAAATAAAACAATTAGGTAGTTCTCCCAAATTTTCGCCGTAGGCTTTATCAAAAGAATTATTTACTGCTAAAACTTTTATTTTTTTAGCAGTAAATAATTCCCTTGATAAAGCCTACGGCGAAAATTTGGGAGAACTACCTAATTGTTTTATTTGCGGAAGAAGGGCTAATAAACCAACAATTAATTGATTTTAATTTAGAAAAAAACAGTTGTTATTCACAACATTAGCTTAGCTCACGGTAAGATGGCATATAATAGATTCTTCAATCGCGCAATTCCGAGCTTGGGATTTTGGAATTTCAATGTGCTCGTACAATGAATTGAGGAAAAAGTTGTGACTTTGATTATAATGCCATTTTACTTGCATAAAGCCACAGCTGGTGTGCTTATACTTTGTCAATCTCGATCCCGGGTCAAAACTTGTAATCCCGAATCCCGGTATCAAGAAAAGTCGGGATTTTGTAGGCAGGCTCTAATCCCGGGTCTTCAATCTACCAATCCCGAATCTCAGTAAATTGCAGACTGAAAATGCAAAAATCAGGAATTCGCAACTGTTCCCTTCTACCGACACTCTCAACATTGCCGTTGTCAATTTGTGCATCGAGCGGAGTAAACCTTTAAGTCGACTTGTCAATTGCGATATTGTAAGTAAACCGACTTTTGGCAATTCCGACTCTGCTATTCCCATATCCAGGTATCCCATATTATTAGCATACACATGTGCTTTGTCATAGCATATTTACTATTCTACTCAATCCCGGAAACCCGTGACCGAGATTTTCCAGGATTGTGGAATCTCTACCCTGTAATTGCAGTGTATGATTAGAAAACATAAAGGGGGTAAGTATATAATCACACATACAAGTATGCTGACGCAACTGTAATATATAGGCTGCAATATTGAGGTAGTAATTCAAAGAAAGATATCGAAAGGTATTCGAAAATCGATTCGGTTTCCACTAGCGAAGCAGTAAAACATCTGTAAATTACTGCCAAAAGAAGGGTGGTAGTGTCGGCAGTGTGGCCGAGAAGGTCTAACACCCGGTTTTCGGATTTTACACTAACCGACGGAATCCCGGGATTGCAATATCCCTACCGGTATACCATGCCGCTAACATATATCTATGCTTTGAAATAGGATGTTTACCATTCTATTCAATCCCGGGATTGAGATTTTCCGGGATATTGGAATCCCTAAGCATGACAGCAACTACTGTCTTGCTTGCTGTCATTGACTCATTGTTGATCCTTTTTATTGTTAGACCGCATAGGATGCGGAGAAACCTGTATTCATTTCACATCTATTGTTGTTCATCAGGTGAACAGGAAACGAGTGACCAGTTAACAAGGTGTAAGCCAGGATGCATTCGTGATTAGCTAATCGCCTCAAGAAGACGATGGGGAAGTCTGCATTTCAAAACCAATGGACAAGCTTGAAGAAATATGTGCATAGGGCCTATAGTCCAAGGATAAGCCCTAGCCTATAGTTATAGTAGTATCTCTATGCTATCATGCCCCCGGTATATAGTAGGCCCATAGAGTCGCATCGCATTGCATCTTATTATAATACTCATGCCTTTACATGCATGTCCATCTTATCATAGGACCTATCAATGACGGTCGATAGCTTTCTCGTGCGATGGGATGGGAATTTTTCTGTGGGAATGAGACGAAGAATTCCGTCCCACCGGCAAGCCTACTAATGGGCCTAATCTGCATTTTTCATTTCTGAGCGCATTTTCAGTCGCATGGTTTCCCCAGTTAAAACAATTATGTGCATTAATTGTTGAATCGCTTATAGGAGATATTTTATTTAGAGTGACATCTTGTCAACCTAATAAATGTTGGCCAATTGGTTATAGCCTAGTTGCGTGTTAATAGCAACCAGTAAAAGACAATCCCTATGAACAAGCGTAGCAGCATGTCCCTAAACTAGACGTTCAGATAATTTTCATATCTAATTTTTTACAGAAAAGTTCACTAGCTTTTCTCAAAAGTAGCTTTGCTGATTTTTGTGCTTCATAGATGCACAAAGAATTAAGATTTAGAGCTAAATATCTTGAGGTCAACCGAATATTCGGTTAAATCTGTCATCGAAATGACTGTTTTAACTTCAATAATATATATATATTATTGAATATATAAAAATTATAAATATATATTTACAATTGTCCTACAAGGATGGCATACCCTCAACGTGCTGGATTACAATACTTAATTTTTTAGATACCGGTACCTACATGTCATTTCCCAACGTGCACATTGCAAATTTTGATATTCAGAAAAATGAATTTGCATAGGTATTTCACAGACAAAATTTGCATACATTTTAACGCCAAAACATGCACCGGTACTAAATATAATTAAATACAAATTATATTACTACTTACTATATGAAAACAATTCCCAGAGCATTAAAGAACTGTCAAATAATGCGATCAATGTGAACAAACAAAACGCTTGTATTTCTACAGTTTGTGTACAATCAAGTAAGCATCGAGAGGATATACAATGTCTATAATCTACTGTCCTTCAACAATCTCATAAGACCTTAGTGGCTTCAAGTGGTTCAAGCAGATCGTCTGGGTCCTCCTCGCTTGTGAATGTTTCTTACATGACGCTGCATGTTGGAAGAAATGGAGAAAGATCTTTCGCAATAAGGACATTGATACGGCTGTTCGCCAGTGTGTGTGCGAAGATGACGATTCAAATTTGCGGCTCGTGGGAATTCCTTTGCACACACCGGACATTGGTACCGCGATCTGCGTCCGGCAGTGGAGCCGATTGTCGGGTTTGTGGGGGCGGCAAGATCACGACCTTGTTCAGAATTCAAGACTCCAGCAGTCGCAGACGGCAATCGATTGCATGTTTCTGGGGCGTTTCGATCTCTTGTGAGTGAGGCCATCCAAGACCCCAGTTTGATGTCATTAGAAACTCCGTACCCAAGGGCAGATGATGTATGAGGAAGGGGGAGGGGCTGGAATCCTGAAGGAGTACTGGTGATATTTGACGTGATCCACGGCAATTGGAAATGACCAAGAGCTGGTAGCAGCTGAGGTAGAACGTCAGTGGTTGCGAGAGGACGAAAAGGAAGAACAGGAGGTGTTGTGGCAGGATAAGGTAATACAGGATGTACCATAAAAGGCCAGCGATCAAATGCAAGGGGTTTCCTGCTTAGATCAAGAGGAAAGTCGATTTGGCTTCCTTCTGTGCGTGGAGTTGGGAAATGAAGTAAATCATTTTGTGATCCAGGTAGACGCCAGTGAGGTAGGACAGACGAACATGGATCCACTTTATTGATAGAGCCATTCGTGTCCGGTTGGGATTCTGAGACTTCGTTTACTCCGAGAACTCCGCAGGAAAGGCGATGTTTCTCCAATGAGTAGTCAGTACTGAATTCTTGTGAACATTGACCACACTGCACTTTCTGGCGACAGCGCTTGTGAAGACGTTTGTGACGGCACAGGTTGCTGAACTGAGTATAAGCCTTGTGACAAACCTGAAAACACAAGAAGTCGCAATAAATAAGTGGAATATTATTTCCTGAAAAAATTATTGTTACATGATATGCACATCAAGAAGGAACTCAAAACGAACAGTATAAACTGTACACCGCTTAAAGCAGCGAAAATAACCGCTAGTATCATCTATCTGTGACGACGTCACACTAACAGGTTGATGACATCACACTAAGAGGTTAATGACGTCACAGTTAAAGTCAGTTAACAATAGAAATATAGCAATTAGACCATTTCTCCGGCTTCCTCTGTGCATACTGAAAAAAACAAAATTGCGGCGACGGTGTCTGCAGGCAGAAGCTTCGCTGATTGCTTTTCCTCCGTAAATTATAAGACCAATCTTCCAAAATAAATATGTTTCTTCAATAATAAACAATTTCAAGTCTTCTAGTCTACCAAAAATCAATTTATAAAAGACAGTAAAATTAGTTCTAACTTGCGATTTTAGCATCGTGTACAGTCTATAGCAACAAATAATTCAATAATTGTGTACATTAGGCTATACATATCAAAAAACGCTTTTAAGGCTTTGATGCGATCATTTAGAGGATGTAAATTCAAGGAACTGGAATACAAATTGCGCAACTAAGTCAAAAAGTGGAGCATGTGGATGCATGTATGTGGGTCATCATTGTCCAATTTCCTGGAGAATGATGTTGAACCTCTTAAAAGTGTATGGTAGGGGATAAGAAGGAAAAGACCACCACTAAATGAGAGCGGCACCCAAAAAGAAGTAACATTCATAAACTACAACTGTGAACTCCGCTGAAATCGTTATAACTATTTGTCACTCAAACTCAACATCAGCTCGACAGTAGTCATAAAAGCAACATTTCAATGAAAAAGAAAGAATACTGCGCGAAGAACCCTGAATCTCGCTACAGATGGATTACGCACCCGGATATTTCCATAAGTTTATTTCAAAAGGTTGTTCTCTAGGGTAAATCTACAGATTTTCGTTTTCAATAGTCTACCACTGGAATGTCATCAACACACCACACGTACACTCAATTGATATAAGCTATTAGAATGCCGCAGAACACCCTCTTCTCGGTCTTGCAAACTGAGGACCAGCAATTACACTGTATACTAAAATTTCCACCGGAGAAGTCGCAATCCTTTCACTTAAATCGGTCTGGCAATTGGAACAGACATTCCATTGACTTTCTCTTCGACATGTTGGTACCTTAGGGAACCAGTCATTTCTGGTAACCTGTCATGTCTGTGAATTAATAGGCTTATGACAATTTGAAAAAACGATTTCAATTTTGTTGCTGCTTCTATCTATTGACGTGCAAATCTTAAAACAATGATTGTATTGAATCTCTACTGATTGCACATAGACGGCGTTGTCTTGTCTTGCTTCGAAAATTGCCTACTGACTGCATAAGTGACACAATAGAAATTCTATGTATAGATAGGGAAACAATTTCTTCGTGTTTTTATTTATTTAAGCAAATAGTGGCGGCTTATACTAGCAAAAGCAAATAAAATATTTTCAAAACAGAATTCTAAATTGTTTAGCCTTGTCATGTGTCCTTACTCAAGAATGTCTGTAAGCAAGATAAAAAGCACTTGTGAATTATCGCCAACAAAAATCGTGATTGAAAAGCAACTTATTGCACCTCCTTGAATAATAATCAAAAATTTTCAAAATGCCTCTCCTCACCCTTCTGCTGAACAGAGACCCTTTAAAAATCCAACAATCAAGAGAAAAGTTCTCTTTCGCATTCTCTGACTAGCAAGTATGATGATTTTAGAAAACAGATATTTGTAAAATGTGGAATTTTCCCATCAACCCTTATATAAGATGGCAAGGAAAATCTGTTGCTTTCATGGGTTTATAGTTCAGATGCGGTCAACTTTCCGGAGGGTTCAGGATAAACAAATGCCGCTACGGAAAGGCAAAAAGTTATGTTAAATCACATGTTCTTCAAGAGTAGTATCGATCAAGATCATGTTTTTTCCTAAACCGAAGATTGCTAGAATATATGATACAGTAAAATTTTGAGTTCTTCAATTTACTTCAGATGATAATACTTGGAATCCAAGCCAACGATGAGGAATACATTGACAACATCAATAAATACATGCCTTCTTATGACAATTAAAAGAATATTTGGAGAATTGTTCTCCATTGGTGACTGGGCACAGATTCAGACGACTGTGACTGAATTTTCGGCTTCTTTATTCCCGCTGGGACAGACATAATCATAAAGGATAGTCGTCTATCGATCAACATTTCTTAAGAAGCTTCCTTGAGTTTGCAGTCGACATAGTTATATCCACAAGCATTTTAACAAAAAGATACTTACGGTGCCAGTTTAGCGCAACTTATTAGCACTCAGAATTATGACAAATTAGAGCTGTGATTTTTGTGGTCTTATCGAAATGCAACTGTTAGAAGCAAAACGCGGATAAAACTATATTACAATAATAATAGGCTAGCAAATTTTATTCGCAAGCTTCAATTGTCAGTCAAATTTCCGACAAAAATTTAATAGCACACTTACAAAAATTGATCTCGCAGGTCATACGTCATTTGAGTAAACCCGATCAAGCTCTATTACCTTCTTAAAATGCAAATCAAAGTTTACCATGATAAAAATTTCTTATGCAGAATATGTCGACAGATTAACAGAATCCACATATCTAATGACAGGCTCATCAAAATCCTAGAAGCTTTATTTAATATTAGACATCACGGACACATGGCTGTGATTAAATTAGGAGGTGGTAGGATAGCTCAGTTGGTTAAAGGACGTCAATGCAATAGTGCAGAAGGTCCAGGGCTCGAGTCTGTCCACTGAGAAGATACTTCCTCTCTTAATACAGATTAGTTTGACAACCCTAGCCCTGAAAGTTTCTAGTGCACGAGGGTTGCCATAGCACTAATTGGCTAGCTAGTATATAAAATGCATCCGTGCTTTAGAAGGGATAGGTGGAAATATCGAAGTCAACAAAATATTGATACAATAATTACTATACTCTGAAAAATAACAATCAAGACTAATACAATGAGATGTTTGATCTTAAACCCCAAGCGCTAGAAAATGACATAATACTTCGTAATATCTCTAAAGTATTCAACCTAAAATTAGTCGTAAAATGAACTGGACAAGCTCTCCTTGAGTATTGACAATGATTTCTGAGAGAGTTCACTGATGAATTGCAATGAGATCAAAAAGCGCACATTTAAACGTCACGGTGAACGCTTATCTGCTTACACCGTCCGTGGAAGGCAATGATGCAGTGATTGTCGCTTTACAATCCCACATACGGACCAGAGATCTTAGGCTTTTTATCCTTATGGGCCTATAAAGCGAAGTGTGTAATTTGGATACTTAGCTGCATCATATGATTTTTTTAAGTCAAAATATGTATTGCTAGATACTCAACAGTGTGAATTTATTTTCTACGCAGAACTCTGAAATGAAACACTATTTCACGGATCAGTTCCACAGATACAGGGATCTCTGCGTATATAGCATATATCAGATACATGTCCACAACCCATGCGCCGAAATCATCCGAAGTGATGTTAGTTGGGGATCAGTTCTCCTTCCTACTTCGATCGATCTGATCGAACTTGGCTGCTCATAGACTTGCAGCCAACCGCCACCCAACATATGAAGTGCATCCAACTGGTCTAGACTCTTTGTCACCGCATTGGCATCTTCTCATAACGACAGTAGGCCTTATGTGTACAGTTTTCGTACAGCATGATATGCCCGTGGTGAAAAACAGAAACCCAATGAAAGCGATCAGTTTGGAGGATGGCGAGTGCGGCACTGTTACTCCTTTCTGCTACTTGGGAGACATGTTGGATTTCGGTTGTGGAACGGAAGCAGCTGTGACTGCGCGAATTCAATCGGGCTGGAAGAAATTCCGAGACGCCTCTCCTGACCAGTCGTGCTACTCCATACTGGATGAAGGGCAAGCTCACACGTCAGAGCCTGCACGACGTACGGAAGTGAGAGTGGGCAATGACAGCTGTAGAGAAGAGGAGAATGGATGTAGCAGACAGGACGATGATCAGGTGGATGTGTGGAGTATCTCTCGAGGATAAAATGAGCAGTGAAGACCTTCTGGAGTGCCTGAACCTGAAGTCGATCGATGAGGCCATTCGGGTGTGCAGATTGCGATGGTGCGGCCATATGGTGCGGAAGGATAACAGCGAATGGGTGAATAAAGTATGGAAGATGAAGATCAGCGGACTAACGCCAAGAGGCCGCCCAAAGAAGACCTGAGTGGAAACAGTGTCCGCAGACTGTCGACAATATGGCATAAAGGAAGCCGACACCTCGATCGGAGCACCTTGAGGCATTCCACGAACAATCATCGTCCAACCCAACGGAGGTGGAGAAAAGGACGCTAAACGGATAAAGTAAAGCAAAGTGATGATATATGCGACAACATCACATTATAGATTATAGCGTGATGCACTCTCGTTGTTCGGATTCAATGCGTCACTACAACTTTTTTTGTATTGGACATATTAAGCGGCTTATAAAGCGAAATTGTTGGTACATATTATAAATGGAATGAATCCGAACCGGGGTTACCAGGGTTTGATAAGCTGTTGGATTCATAAAGAGGCGACCACGGCATCGAAGTGCCAATCGCTGCATGTTATGTTCTTTTTCTGATTCTAAAACAACGGAGAATAACGAACAATTCTTTTTCGAATCCAAATTTTGCATTTGAAGTTGTCTTGATATCTGCCGTGAGGAAATACGCAAACTAGAACAGAAATCTAGAAACCAATTAATTTCCTGATAAAATTAAAGTAGCACATAACTAACATCGGTACATTACTTGGCAATTGGCACGCAATTAATCATTTAAAGTCATAATATCTGCTGAGATACATTTCCTTGAGAAAGTCCTCAAAGATAAATGAAGCTATGAGATGGACGCCAAACAACGCAAACCATTTGGGAAGGTGCAAAGATGAAATGTCAGGACACAACTCTATGAAACCTCTCATGTCTTCATTACAGTAAGGATTCCTTCACCACCTCCTGATATTCATGCTCGTCTTTTTTCTGGTCTGGAAACTGACGCGCTCTCTAAATTCAGTTAAATTTGAAGTCATATTAGATTATCGGCGTTAACTTCCAATTTGCTGCTCAATGACTGAGATGACAAGTTGAAGGAGTTGTGAAGAACTCCAAGCTAAATTTACACCGTGTCATAATATGTCAGATTCACTCACAGTTGAGGCATGGATGAAAGAAAGGAAACAATATTTTCACTTCCTCCTCCAAATTAAATTGTTCCGTTTTTGACAAGATAGCTGTTCGAACTCGAAATAACTCCATTTCCTACATATGTTGATAAATGAAAATAGTCAATTAGTCCACTAGTGAAGGAATTTTTCGGAAACAAATGTAAATTGATGCAAAAGGATATGCACTCGTTTTAACTTACAAGACTGAAATATCACTCCATCGAAACACCATTATTTTACCGAACGCCCTCGGGTCTGACCAGTTAAGGATTGTATTGAAATAACAGAACAGTCAAATGAAATACGAGACTGCAGAAAATGTAGTTTAGTAAAGAGATCAAGAGCTTGTATACTCACAAACTTGAACATTTGAATTTGAATGTGCGAATTTCTGCTTTTCGAACATAGATTCGGCAAAAATTGGTGAATTACGGTCAAATCGGCATCAGAACATGTATGCAATTCATAGTTTGCTTTAGAGAAATCTAAGTCTTGTCTCTTTCATTTTCAATTTGATATACTCTAATCGATCGATGGCCATCATCAACGAATGTACAATTTATCCGTCATTATTGAATGATTTTCAGAGACTGCACTTACCAGAATACAGCATGTGTCTGATTAGATGAGTGAGCAGTAGTAAAACGAAATAATTTTTTTATCGACTCCCAAACATCCTACGATAAAGAATGGTGATAAAGTGATAACCGATTGTTTTGAATTTTTTCAGCTTATGCATTCTACATAAAGCCTATAAAAATTCCCAAAAGAGACAATTTCTAGCAATATTGATATTTCGTTAAAAAACCGCCATAATAGGGCATGTATATACAAAACTTAATTTCTTTTTCAACGGGTCTTAAATAGCAACACAAATTGTGATGCATCAAAATTAACTTGACAAGTTTATCCGAAACAAATTCACGACGCCTTCGTCAGACACATTAACAGCAAATGTTCTGTCTTGTGAAAATAAGTTTGGAAAATAGTCAAGCTATTTACTGTATGATCTACATTGGCAGTACGATTCGCCCCTTCCGTGTCAGTATCAGCATTTACACTTTTCGTGAATCAATTTTCAACCACAAAATAACATGCAAAAATAACAAATTTAACATTAAGATATTAGCAACAGCACACGATGAACCTAATTTATGGCTCAAAGAATCTATTTTCATACGGAACTAGTCGATAAATAGCCGAGCTGAATGTGAAGGGGTAAAAGAATTTTTATATGTTTAATTTTTATATATCTCATAAAGAATTTTTGGATGGGAGGTTGGGCAGAGATGGATTAGCAGCACATTTCTGCTGCCATATATCTTTCCATTCTACGCATAATATATATCATTCATGTTTCTAAGTCAATGTGGTATAATTCTATTATTCTTTACATCAAATTTTAAATCTTTTGTCTATACCATAAACTAAACCTCAGTCTTTTCTTGAGAATGGCTATGGTGTAAATAGCTTTTTGCATGATAATTAACAATAAATAACTTGATTATCTTCCAAACTTATCTTGAATTATGCACAACAGTCAGTGCGTATTTCCTAAACTTTGTCTCTTGTATTTCATCTAACGAAGGCTTCAACCGAAGAATTGTGCGTGATACGCTTAATATATTTATCTTCGATGCATCGCAATTTCCTTTTCATCATGACTACATGAATACATCTTATAGGCGTAGTGGATTTGTGGTGGAGGGTTTGCTCTACATGTGGGAGACATTGGTTCAAAAACTGATCGGGTCAAACCTAAAATTTAAATCAGGTTCAGTCTTCATTCCTGCCTAGCACTGTACACAAAAAGGATTGTGGGATAGACAAATCTCGGCTACATGGAAACCACATGCTTCCGAGCGAAAATAAGTTTATATTTTTAAAAATCCTCCTAAAATTCCATTGAAATAACGAATTCTTTTTATATCTATAAAGTATTTGAAGTGTGTTAAATAAATAAAGTGAATCATCATTGAAGACATGGAAAAATACATCAATTGGCGTTTTTGATAAGATCTATTGGCATGTTCACTGACATTTGAGGATGAACACAGATTTCTTACTTTATTCGTTTTTCTGAAACCAATTTGCTAATCACTTGAATAAAAACTTCTTTAGGACTTCAATGTTATATTTATGATCATGGTCATGTCGTATCTTTCTTTCAGTGTACATGATCAATACTCATTTTAAGCTCAAGCTATAAGAGCAAATAACATTTTAGGTATCGAATACCGAGCATTGCTGTAGAAATTCGCATGTTGTGGCTATAGGAAACAAGGCAAAATTTATAACACGCTTGTGTATTTGGTATGCAAATTCACAGACCTCGATGTCTGTGAATTTCTGAAGTAAAAGCCATCATTGAAGCTAAACATTGGTTTTTACTCACATTGCTTGAGCATATTCAAATGAATTTTACTGTTCCTATCATTATCACAACCACAGAATTAGACAGGTCGTCTCTTCTTCTGTTTGACTAGAAGGGAAACATTGGAACATGTAACGCTAATGAAATGGCACAATATCCTGACTAAATAACATAGCAATCGAACAATGACCAGCCAGTTCAACATTAAACACGCCAAATTGTGCAAAGTTTCAGTGACTGTCATCAACCGGATCACACAGCAAAGAGACACAGATGGTGTCAAGTTCTACAGAGAAGTTTGTGAACGTTTTTTCATGCGCCTGCTAACTTTTTTAAAATGATCGTAGGGCCCAACATTATCAAGAAAACTTTTGGGCAATAATCTGAATTCTTCGAATCTGAAGGAATCGTGACGATCGGAGCATTTTGAAGGAATTCACAGCAATCCGCAAGCGACGCACGACTTTTTTTCCTATCTCTGTAAGGTATTAAAAATTTCTTTTTGCCCACTTATTAAGTTCCTGCATGTGCCATCTGTTTGAATCAGTTTGCACTTCTAGCAAAGTAATATGATTAAACAATCTAATTCTGAGATCACAACATTGTTATTATAATCAATGCATCATTGAAATAACGATGAAATTCTTGTTTCCAAGGATTTTGATGTAAATCGGACATTGTCTGAACTAGCACTGTATACATGAATTTGACATCAGACAGAAAAAACTGCTGATGTAGGCGGAGAAAAGAATACCTCATAAAGAAGACGGGTGCATTATCTTGTGAATGGTAGATTTGCGAAAATCAGTGGAGCATTTGATCAACATGCTTCCATTTTGATGCAATAAAATCAACATGTGATGAATTTTCGAAAAATAAATGTCATGAATTCAGAATATTCGAAAGGAACGGTCATTCATATGTCAGGAATCGGTGGCATTTACAACCACATCAACAGCTAATGCATAAGAAACAAAGTTCACGAAAACCAAGATGTGTGACTTTTCGTCTTTACATATACGACCATGTGTAATTTTATTTTCTACCTTAAAAAACTTCTTCCAACGGAAATCGGTTTCTGGGTAGAGAGAATCTCATGACTTTCAGACCGACCTTTCTCTTATTTTGATTAATCGACCTCAAACTTAGGTGACAAAAGCAATAAAAGTGTCAGATAGTGTGCTTACGTTCTTTCTTACTTCTTGTGAAATGGGTCAATTCATAAATATGTTTGTTTTAACAGTAATCAGAATGTTTGAAAATGTCTAATATAAACGAGGTGGTGCAGATTATTCTTGTCGAAAACGTAATCCGTGCAAATGACATATTATGCTCCTTGCACAATAAGGTAGGCTTTAAGGAAGTATGTGTCACCCTAGTGAATTAAATAATTCTTAATTATTCAAGGGGGTTCTTACACCGAAAAGTAGTATCATTTTTGCCAACATTGCAGGATGAACAATATGCATTTTAATCAGAGGAGCAAAATGTCTCAATGATAAATAACAGTGTTAAATAATGCATTGGGATTTCACGGACAGTATTTCAATCAAGTTAAAAACGGGAAATGATGCTCAGCATTTAGACAATGCGTATGCACGGACATGCGTGCTAAATGCAATACATTAATAAGTTATCAATAGTGAAAATTCTAAAAGGACAAAATAATTGAAGTGAAGTCGTTCATAGGGTGAATAACTCCATCTCATCAAGATGTAGAGCTACGTCAAGAGTTTATGCAAGTTAAAAAGCACAAACATCTCTTTCAATGTAGACATGCAAAATAACCAAATACATGGTATCGCTGTCAAAGAGAAAAGTCACTACTTGCAGCGCAATGCAAATAATCTCATAATCATCATATTGAGAAAGAAACCATAGCTAAACTACATTTATTTGAAGAATTCACTTCAAGAAAGGTTAGATGAGATCGAACTAGAGTCGTTTTTCAGCCGAAACACAAACACGGCACGAACACAAAATCCAACCGCCTACGGATAGCATGAAAGTACGAATTCATTTAAAACAAGCAGTTCAATGCAAGAGGAGACTACATCAGATTAAAGAAATTATAAAGTGATTTGAATTAGATTAAAAGTTAAGTGGTTGGTTACAGTCAAAAAGGCTGCAGACTTGTGGCTGTTCTGACAATTAGTTGCCTATCAAGCTGCACCGAACTCAGAGAATGCTGTCTTTTCGCAATGACAAACCCCGCTGCTGAAAATGCACATTCACTTGCAGCGGTTTAGGTGGCAACAATAGCAAATAACCAGCTCTGATCAGGTTGTGATACGTGGTTCTCAGCAATTCTTCATAGTCGTGGAGTCATATGGATTCTAGGCAGCTTATCAAATTATCTGAAACTAAAATTTTACGGTGAACCCTGTCAATCCGGAAATAAAGCACGACTAGAACAGAAAAACACGAACACGACACGAATGACAAAGCTCAACAAGATCGTGTTCGAGTCACGAACGCAGACCTCAAGGTCTAACTGATTTAGGCCTACTGCAGAGGTTTACTCATACCGCTCAAAAGTCTTGTAGTTAGAGAGTATACCTACTTATTCTGCAGCTCTAACTTCACTAATAAAGGCCTCATAGAGAGAAAGACGTTTCATGGATGTTTCATCAAGTGAAAGTGTTGCTATTGAAATCGATGGTCCACCTAGTTTTCATCTACTGTTGAAGGCGCGGGATGCCGAATCACCGTCCATTTGTATTGCTTTTCACTTCAATAGAACATCGACCAGAAAATAAAGGGGAGTTTGCTTTGCTTTTGTCTCAAACATATCTTAGATCACCCGTCGTTTGGTCAACTATGTGTTGTTGAATTGTCCAGAGAAGAGTTTTGATTAAGATCGAAGTCAATTCGTAAATGAAAATTTTCAAGACAAAATCACTAATAAGACTGTCTCAAACAAAGTCAAAAGATTAAAGATAAACTATTATGAATTTTCAAAAATCATCAATTGAATTGCCTTATCCAATTCTGTTCTTAAACATCATGTTCTGCTGCACATACACAGACAAACCCGAAGATGTGAAATGGGACCTAGAGTATCAACAATCCAGTTCAATCCACCAAGACTAACCTAATTCCAGCCCTCCGGCATCCTTGGCGGCCTTGATGTGTTACAACGGATACAAGAACCGCAGTGAGACTCCATCAAACCCGCAAGGGACACAGACGCGCTTGTGGGAAGGTCACCATCAAGCTCATTAACCCCGGTTAGTTCACAAATGTGCCTTGCAGACTTTCAACAAGCAACTTGATCAGCAATTCTCTGCTTCATCTGGGATCAGCGCTGACTTTGGCCTCTCACAGACACTTTGCCGCTTGTGCACAAATGTCCCCGATCAAAAGCACTGACACCACTCAATAAAGTTGCATAGGTTGTTGTACAAGGATAAGCTGTTGGTATTAATCAATTGTACTCTGTGAGTATGACTAATATGCATGCATTTATACATGCTGTACGTAACTCGATAACATACATGCATACTTAATAAATATTCTATTCCGGACCTCGTAACATTTAGGATTAAATAAATTAGCATAAATCATGTTGGAATTCCGTGTAATAATAAAAGTTTTTCAATGATTCATGCCGGTTATTACTCGATATAATAACTATATTTATATGACCGATATCAGTAGAATTGTAGATATTTAACGATAGAATATCATCGTTTATTCTACTAGTAGATTATCGTTTATTCTACTGGGTACATAGATCCATAGTAAAATATTGAAAACTATGATAAATTAGTAAATTGAACAAATTTTAATAATTTATCAACAAAAAGTATCATACTATGATGAGTCATGTCACATTGTCTCTTACTTCTCAAACTTGACATTGAATACACAGTTTGAGAAAGTTCCACAAAACATGTCTTTCATGTTGTCAACATTTGCAGTGTTAAACGCCTGAGTTTTATGAATTTCTATTCCCTTTAAGATATCGGTCATATAAATTAGGATATCACACCGATTTCCGAAGATAAACGCTGCTTGAAAATCTACTCGTATCATAAGCTATCTATTATCCTCGCATAGATAGTTTATGATACTCGTAGATTCTCAACGTTTATCTACTGAAATCAGTGTGATATCCTATACTTATGCTCCATTGATTTCATGATGATATATAGCAACCATTGAATTACATACATGTATGCACCATTGACTGTCCTCTCCTTCCAGTGTTTTCAATGATCATTTATCATAATTCTATCCTTTATAAATATCATTTTGCATCACCGCATCATCGCACCTCATCATCTCATTTTTCACTTTTCATTCACAACATTGTTTCATCCCTTAACGTGCTTTCCTTTGAAAAATATGCATTCTGCTGCTATTCTGCTATTTATACATGAAAATGTAGTGATGCTATCATACATTGTGTAAATATATCAAATTATACATAAATAGCAAAATCACATTCACTATATTAGATGATTGTAATCATGCTACACCGTCGATGTAAAACGGGTGCATGTTAAAATATATGTTTAGATATTTGAGCAAAATTATACTTAAATGGTGCCAAAATAAACATCAATATTGCATGAATAATTCCAATATTTGAAAAAAATCATAATTGAATTTTATTCATGCTTTTGTAGGATGACACGTTCCGTATGAAATGTTCAATTCTTATATCATCAAAGTTCACTACATCAACACTCTTTATTAGCATGATATTCGCCTAGGTAAACGTAATCAAAGTATCAGTTAAAATTCACTCTAAATTTGTTAGTGGGCGCAATACAGCCACTATAGAAGCAGAAAGCAAGTGGCAGGCCTTCCGGTCTCACCTGGACTGCAGTCCGAGTGCGCGACCGGTCTGGCGATGGGACGGTGCCTACCTGGCAACGAAACGGTTTGAAGGAGGCGTGAATGTGCATATGCTGCTTTAGACCCGACATCGTAGAGAAAGACTTGGCGCATACAGTGCAGCGATTGATTCTCCCAGATATCAATGTACCAGATTTATCTGACGATATTTCTTCTGAGCTATCAGCACGATCCCTGGAAAGAAGAAGATAATACTTGCTGCCGTTTTCCTTCCAACCAGTTTCTCAATGGTTTCAATTTTTTCTTCACTCAATGAATGGTCTGGTACAATTAACGTCGTGGAGCTACACAGTCGAGGAGTATAAATTATAATCAGTCGTGGAGCCCAAACACGGTTCAATAGAAAAATTAATTTCTCCTGCTCACAATGTTCATAAGCTCCGATTAAAGAAAGGCGAATTGAAACGAATGAGGCATATGTCTATAGAAATATCTTGTTAATGCCCTTCAGAAATTGTCTCGATAAATTGAATAATAATCTTGATAAATAATCTGATAATAATCTTGCCAGTTTGCTGATAATAACATTTGATAATGTACCTGAACTAATGAATTAATAAACTAACTTAGATCTACATCGGCTAAAAAGATGACAAATTATTTAAGACAGAAGGAGCCATTGAAAATTTACGTGTGTGAAGTTAGCGGAACCACTCAGCTAACTTCAATAACGACTGCGAATTTGTGGAATATGAGCTCAAATTTATGATCAGGAGGCTGAAATTGATAAATTAAAGTTGTTTCGAATAGAATCTCACGGTAATATATAATGGTTCCGCTGGGTGGTTCGCAAATGTTAAATATTTAGTGGATCGTGCGTTGATTGTTCAGTTTTTAGTTATTCTGAAAATTCGCCTGCATGTAATAACGGTCACAACACGTTCAGTTGTGAAACCAATTATGTAACTCAGAGTAGCCAGTTCAAATACGGATTTTTCAAGTTGCGACCCTTCTCGGTGTGTCCAATTCTACATAGTCCCTAAATATTCTAATGACTGAACGGTAGGACCCAGTATTTCGACCATCCGAAGTGCACATTAAAGAATAATCACACAAAATTGGTATAGAACATTTAAGCAAATGCATGGGGTGACAATTAATTTAAGACACTGAGGTTGGTGACTTCCCCTCCTAGTTTCACTAAACCCGAGAGCACGATTTCAGCGAATCAAGTACAAATTGAAAGAGTTCATCGAGACGTTTCAGATGAGATGGCCAATGTATTGAAGGTGATTGATAAGTTTTGTCATGCTTCAAAGGTGAAACATTTTATTTCTCTCTGTTACTTAGCACAGTTCTCAAATGAAGATTACAAATGATATAAACAAGGCAAATATTAAACAAAGAACTTATAGGATTCACAATTACAATTCCCCAACTAAACAATGATATTTAGATAAACTCCATGCTGTAAAGCCATCTGCGATGTCAGGGATGCATCAAAAAGTCAAGCAAGTTAACTTCAGTATCAGACAAAAATTGTTTGTTGCTCAATTGTTGTATATTCACATTCAAAACTAATGTAGGCCTCCTTTCAGCTGAAGCTATGACCTACTAATTCAATTCTGCTGCGACTAAAAGTTGATAAATATATATAGGCCTACATAAACATAGTAAAAAATCATGAGACCGCTAGATACTCCGCTCAGGAGTTATCAAAATTATTTAGTAGGAGGTCAACTTTATTCCCGAGTGCGAACAGTGTTAAATTAAAAAACTAATTTCGCACAGTACCCCATGCTATTCATATAACTAATCACGCAATCAATCTTCTTTGCTCAAAACGCAAGTGTTGGAATTCGTAAGCTCATTTTCCATGACATTTTCAAAACATTTGCATTTATTCTGCATTTGCTCAATGCTTTACAACTGTGAAGACAGCAATGCAGGACGCAAATTGCTAATATGACGCCACTGACCAACAGTCGACCGAAATTTAGGATATATAGTACCAGCAAAATAAGTCACATGCAGACCTGTAATCAGGCACTTCCCGATCAAGGAGCATAAGGAATCAAAATTTCCAACTTTTAATTTGATTATCTATCTGCAGTCACAAAAAGTAATAAATCTACTTTGAATATTTTGGAACATTTTGTTTGAATTTCAAACAAAATTTTGCAATTTTTCAACTCAATAAAGGGAGAAAATTAAGTAGAACTATGTAATTTGACAGGAAAAGATGCTTGACCGAGTGTGTTAGCTTACGCGTTTGTTTCCTTGCTTCAGGATTGGTAAGCTCTCAAAAATTGCCCTAAAGTTTAATTGAAGTTAAGATTGTGGACTGAATAAGTTTGGAAGCAGATTTGTGACACTGTCGACGTGCACGTGCTTGACCATGAGCGATGGTCTCGAAAGTTCACAGTAAAAGAAGAAATATTTAGTGAGAACCATGCTTTGAAGTACCAACATCGTGAAAAATGAGCTTTATATGACATCTAGATATTGCGCTTGAGGACACTCTTACCCACTGATTTGCTCCTTAATAGCCGCGGAAGACGCTGTCATGCTTTCTGCGAACTTTTGAAAAGAATGGCTCCATGATAGGCCATCCTTAACTTCCTCTGAAATAGAAGGAATTTATTTCTTACTATTGAATATACATAATAATGCTGCTTGAATTTAGAAATTTTGAAGCAAAACGTAACTGAAACAAATTCACACGTTTGCAAAATTATATGATTTCAGTTTTACCATTACTAATCAACGAATGCATACAGAATCTACAAGAATTTGAACCCGACTGGACAACGACGCGTTAAGTCGATAAGCTATCATTCTTTAGAAGTTCGGAATGGTTGCTATCAAACTAAATCTGATTAACGGAAAGCTTTAGAGCACTAATGCTTTCGCAAATTTAAATGCTACCAGAAAGATGAAATATAACTTCAGAATGAAGCCTCCTGTAACATTTGCATTGCGAGTCTTACGAAATTTTCTAGTGTGTATCAGATCAGCTGCTCGAGCTGAGAACAGCAGGTTAAAGTAATCGTATTATTTTTGATGGGAATAATCAAGCCTTTAGTAGCAAACAAAAAAGTGTGTGTTGTCATTAACTGCAGATCATCTTCAGTCGATGGCTTGAACTTGTGAAATGCTCCATCCAACATGTGAAATATCGAATCTGACTGGCTCATGAATATATGTTAACAGAATAAGTTATGTTTTAAATATACCTCAGGAGCGAGTACTGTAGAAGAAATACAAATACTGTAATGTCTCCACGTGCCTCAATGAGTTAATGCTTTCAGATTTAGCTTGAATGGCTTTGTTTGCACGTGGCGCAAGCGGAACAGCAAGCTATTTGCAAAAACAATAGTCATAATATCATGCAGGGAAACGTCGGAACGTTATGGACACTCCCGATCGTATAGCTGTGCGATATTCCACGTTGACTAAGTACGTAGAATTGTCACGTTGAATGTACTAA
The DNA here is from genome assembly GCA_907163375.1 of Prostheceraeus crozeri. Lineage (NCBI taxonomy): Eukaryota > Metazoa > Platyhelminthes > Polycladida > Euryleptidae > Prostheceraeus > Prostheceraeus crozeri. The sequence continues at coordinate 222,471 of CAJQUW010002233.1, forward strand.
TGTAGGATCATCCGAGAAAAGCAAACATAAACATCTAGAGAATCAATGGGTTTAGGATACGTCACTTCTGCATACATGCAACTTCTGCTCTTTTCATTTCTTATTTGTAAACAGCATTTTGCCGTAAAGCAAGGGTCGGTAACCTGCAGCCCGCGATCTCTTCTGGTCATTGCTCGCAGCTCCTTTCCAAAAGTGCCGTAAGGCAAGAAAAATATAGTAGTTTTTGTTAGACCGACAAATGTTTTGGTCATGCCTTCATTACTTACATAAGTTTTGACTATACGATGCTACTATAGTTTATCAACGCATTTTGTGCCATTTTGTTTGGTAGATTTCTTTTCTATTGAACACTATCCATATAACAATATGCAATAAATTTAAGGTATGATCTAGTGTGACTTCTGTATTTATGGAAGTACAAAAGGAATTTTCACCTTTGTCCTTTGTTGTCAATCTACAGTGTGATGTAGTCAAATGACAGGCTGATATGGTGTCTGGCAAAAAATATGAACGCTGGTAGCGCTTTGTCAAAAATAGTAGATGACAATATGCTGTCGATATCACTTATAGATGACTTCTGTCATCACTCGCATTCCTTTTGCACCGTCAGAGTGGCCCAATGAAAAAGGTGCTTGATCTGACTTCGTCTGTTCGACGGATTATTGTTACTCGTGTGTGCATTGTTCTCTCTCCTTCTACGTCTCATCCACTGTTATTTGAAATCTTCCCACGACCACTACCTTGCCTCACCTTCCTTAAGTTAAACATGTTAGTGTAAGGGATGTGGCCTGGTCACCATCACTGCACGAGTTGTCGGGAAATTACTTCGTTGACCTCAAGTGCATTCTGCTCCGACAATGAGTTCAGAAGAAGTCAAATCAAGTTACAGACATCGCTGCACTTTCCGCCCACAAGTGCATTCTGCTCCGACAATGAGTTCAGAAGAAGTCAAATCAAGTTGCAGACATCGTTGTACTTAAAGTTCTCGCTCATCATTCAGAAAGTACTCGTCCGATTTAGCCAAAGTTTTGTATGTGGGTAGAGAATATCCTCACTTACGTGTACTCAAAGTTTTGTAACGATTGATTCATTTCTGCGGAATTTAGACAAATTTGGAAACGTGTGTGGGAGATAACCCATAAGCCTTGGGCTACAGCAGATCTTTTGTTCAATTTTGCTGGCTGATCCACGCGAAATTCGGAACGAATTTGGTAGCTTGCACGCGTTGAGTTACAGAGTTACAGAAATGACACTTAAAAGCACAGAGCTACATAGTTAAGTAATTCAGCTCCCTCAGTCTTCGCTTCCAAGAAAATACGAGTCGCATCTCGTGTACTATAATGAAATGACGCACGCTTTCTACTGCCATCAGGCAATAAGACATAAAGGGCAGTTTCGGATACCGGAGGCGTGCGGTTTATAGACGTAGACAGAGCCAAATCAGCATCGATGCGCAGAAATTTTTTTTCTCATACTTAATATGAGAGCTTCAGAAACATTTCAGGGATGCAATATGACTCAATAGATTAGGTTGATATTTCATAAGTAGAACGGCGATCGATGGATCTATCGAACAGATGTAATGTTTCACCGACTAGCGCGTGCGATGAATTCGGATGTAGCATTAAATGATTGCAGAATACATTCCGCCCACAACAGGCATGAGTATAACTGTGTCTTATGGGTAATTCTTCTCTGTAAATGATTCAATAGTCTTGTGGCTAGAGGCTCGAATTTCCTCAAGCTCCAATGTTGCTGTCTCAAACCGTGGTCACAATTTATGAGTTAAGCTTATTATAAATCAGAGCATGCCTTGCAGTGGATATAGTCCGGCAACTACTGACACTTTCTTCCTAAATTCGCGCACAAATGGCTTAATAGCATGGATTTGTAGATCTTGAAACGCTGAATACAAAAATCAAATTCTGAAGTGTCACAGTCACTCGCTTTCGGTTATAGGTAGGGTTGGAGGATTCCCATTGGGATCCAATGGTAAAATTCAAGAAATATATATGGACTGTGAAACACTTGGCAATTTTCGTACATTTTCTTTTGCAGAAAAGAAACTATTTATCAGAATGCCATGAAATTTGAAACATGATTGAATTCAGAACATCAACTCATTTTGTAGAGGCTCTCAAACATCAAATACTGAATCATGCGACTCACTTCAACTTATATATCGAAGTTGATGTTCTGAACTCAATCATGTTTCAAATTTCATGGCATTCTGATAAATAGTTTCTTTTCTGCAAAAGAAAATGTACGAAAATTGCCAAGTGTTTCACAGTCCATACATATTTCTTGAATTTTACCATTGGATCCCAATGGGAATCCTTCAACCCTACCTATAACCGAAAGCGAGTGGCTGTGACACTTCAGAATTTGATTTTTGTATTCAGCGTTTCAAGATCTACAACTCCATGCTATTAAGCCATTTGTGCGCGAATTTAGGAAGAAATCGTCAGTAGCTCCTGTCCTAATATGTCTGTTGAGGCTGGATGATTTTATGTTGAAGCAATCATGAGTATGACCTCACAGATGAAACTGGTAATCACGTAGACTAGCTGTGATTCCACTTTCCAAAAGAAGTTTCTTTTCAATAAAACCTCAGCAGTAACTTAGACGGACTTCAAAACAAGCCAAAGAAAAATAAACACGAACCATCACTGCTTCAATAGCCATTTCAACAATCGGCATAACAATCACCAACGAAGGAGTTAATATCAAGGACACACCGTAAGAAATGAAGAATTCCAAATCACTACCGGCAGTGATGAAAGCGAGAAGCACAGACGTGGAAAATCGAATGCTTCCTCTGGAATGAACGGTTTAACTCCATGATTACAACTCTTTCCTCAATTCATGCACGAGTGAACAATTCACTTCTGTTCACGCGGTAAACAAATATTTCATACTTTTCTTTTGTTACTCTTTTTGATTATGATTATTGTTACATACACCATCTTAAGAGTCAGTGAATAGACATTGTCAATACAGTGAAGACAATGAGGAGCTCTTCAATTCCTGATACAGTCAATCTAATTTCAAAATGTTAAGCCACTAAAGTGGGAAAAGCAATAGCCTAGGGAGAGTTGGAAACATTTGCACGCAAAACCGTCTACCATGGAAAAATTGCAACATTCATCATTTCACCCTCGTCATCATATAAGACTGCTGAGGGAACCTCCCCCCTTTTCCAAACCCCAAAACTATTTGATCGATTCTTATGAATCATGCACCAATCCATGGAGCCCATCAGGATATATCAAGTAAATAATAATATCTCTATTGAAGGAGGATGCTGAGCTAAAAGCGTTTTTCAATTTTAGTTAAGAAGTACTGAGTACACGCCAAAGAATATAACTATATTTGTAATAATGTAATAACTATAAATTGATGCAAACGCGGCATATACCACCTTATGACAATTCATTTTTATCTTGACTCCACAGTCCGACTCCGAGAAAGATAATTTTTTGGTCTAGAAATTGAAGTTTATTGGCGAAAGCACGACGGACATTGGTTTACCGTGCCTTCTGAGGTTGATGGTAACTATCGACCTGAAGGGAAGGGACAGATTCGGCCACTTAGAATATTATGTATATGCTACTTAAGCTAATTGATGCATTGTTTGATATATCATTGATGTAGATCGTCTTTTGTGCTACTCGAGATGGCAAGTTAAATATAAAAAGCTTGACTACTACAATCATTCTCAAATTAAGCTATCCATTCATTTTTCTCATATCTGCTTTATCCTTTTGGTTTAATCCTTGGCTTTAATCCAAGAAGCCCAACGAAATCTAAAGGAATCTTGACATCTTTCAGCTAGCATCGATGAATGAAAAATGCTGTGGCAACTGAAAAATGGGAGAGGCCTAAATTCAAATTAATGTCTAGTTTATTAAATACTAATGCATTATGATATTTACATTTTCTGAATAGTATGTAGTACTCAGTAGAAATAATAGCTATGAAAATTCTTAAACTGTCGCAAATTCATCATCCCGTATGGCAGTCTGAATTTTATGCTCTCAAACATACAGAACTTGTTCTGGGCCAGATTTTCCTATTTTTGTAGGATTATTTGTCCGCGTTTTAAGACGCTTCCTTTGTTAGCCTGACATTTACATATACTGCTAGTTTTCTTGTGGCTTTTTTATTAGACTTAATATATTTGTGACAAGCTGTCTGTATGTTGTAGGTGGTCACCAAAAGGACGTTTTTGCAGTTCAACGCTTTCATCATGGAGAGTAAATATGATCACCTCCTTCTTTATATTGACCAAAAGTCGAGGTTAAGTAAAACAAAAATGTACAAATGCCGAACGTTTCGGGAATTCTCCCCTCGTCAGCGGCGTAAAGTCAATCGGCAAATTCTTCTGTTAGGTACCCAAAGTGACATTTATATCATCAGAGGCAGAGAGCAGCAATCAGATTCAGAACTCTGCAAGTTCGCGTTTGTGGTCTATGTACGGTGAATTGTATTTGATCCTTCTGATGATATGTTACTCTGGACACCTTACAGAAGACTTTGCCGATTGACTTTACGCCGCTGATGACGGAAGAATTCCCGAAGGGTTCGGCATTTGTACATTTTTGTTTTACTTAACTTCGACTTTTGGTCGATATAAAGAAGGAGTGATCTAAGTGAATGTAATTAAGTAGACACTTTATTCCCTGGTTTCTCTGATTTCGTCTCATCAACATGGTCTGTCTATTGAAATAGACGACATTTCGATTTAGTCTTCCTCAAACTTCTCTGACGAATACACTCCACTATTTATGTAGAAAACAAAGCTCACTGTTAGAAATTCGTAGCACTGAGAAGTAGACTTGAGAAATTAACAATGGTCAGAACTCAGAAGAGTAACCTTTATTACCAGCTGTGACATCTACGATGGCAACACTTTTTTCCCTGTAAATAAATCATGTTGCCTTGAAAATCGGAAACAGTCTTGAAATAGTTTGACATTTCATTTTCCTTTCATCCAAATATTTGATCACATTTAAGCTACTTTGCCGATTCCATAAATGCACAAATGGTGCCCGAGCCAATGTAGATCAGATAATGAAAGAGAGAAAGCATGTGGAGTATAAGTAACTTGAAGTAATGATCGTAGAGGAAAATTCATAATCAATTATAATGAATTGCTGAATGAAAACATTATTTTGTGCTTATAGCAACCAACTTGCATCTCATTGTAAGCTTGGCAAAATATCAGATGCCTCTGAAATTATCCAATGACGGTGATATTGTAATTCAACTTGATGAAAAATATTCTATATAATTGAATTGTTTAAACGAGATGTCTCATTCTCTGTCTCATTCATTCAATCTCTAATGCTCGATTGCAACCTCGATTGCCGACAGACGTTGTTATGAAGGGATACAACTGACCGGTCAAGATATCCGACAATTGATTGACCTTGATGGAGAGGTCAATGTCCCTTCCACCTTTGAAGAAGTGATAGTTATCGCTCTCTAGGATTCGTCGAGACCGAAGGTCGATGACTACCTTGTTGCTTGACAGCGCGGTTGCACAGTTTAAGCCATAGAAATTGACAACAATGAAACCTCTAGAATGGAAGTAAAGCTTCATGCAGTAGACAATAGTGGCACATAAATCGCACGCATTTTCACTTAGATACTCTTGTCAACGTCTTTATCATTGCTCTAGAAACAGGCACATGTGCAATTCTAGGCTTTTCATTGGTGGTTCATGTCCCAACTTAGTTCCCCCGAATGTGCTGCGACCTTGAGTCAATTTCCATGCTAGTCAACTTCAGATAGACAATTTATTTCTATGGTTTCAGCAAGCTGTCACACTTTGACACTTTAATCAACCATTTAGAAAATTCACTAATTAGAACGTCTAATCTATTCAACTTGTCAACTCTGTCATTCCATCTGAAACAGAGATACCGATAGAACGCTAAGTTAGCGTCCTCAAAGCGCAAACCATTGGCAATGATTATTCGATTTCTATGGCTCAATATAGCAATGCACAGGCTTATCAATCCCTCCATGATAGAGTTCTTCAAGTGAAAGCTACCTTATCGCAACCAAAGCGTCGTTTATCAGAATACTTGACAAGTGCTCCAGGATAACTATATACTTAACCTTTGTAAATATCAATTGTTCTATTTCTATGTCCTGAAATATACGTCTGCATACAACGAATACATTGCATACAATAACAGTGCAAAAGGAAATTTCAACAGCCATGTAGCGATAAATTCTTCGATAATATTGCACGATGAGGGTCATTTATCAGCCGTCGCCCAATAATTACAGACATTCCACATCCAAAATGCTTCAATACTAGGATGTGTGAACTGGACTTAATGGAATAAGGGAAATGAATTAACCTTGTTAGCGAGTTTTCCAACAGTATTCGTTCAATGATGCTTCAACAGACTATTGGCATTTTATTTTGACAGGGCTCTGATTGACAACAACTGACATCAAGAGGGATTTTGAATTACATGTTCATTGAAAATAGAATTTACAAATGTCGTACAGCCTTAACCTTCCTGGGGAATTTTTTGAATATCCTTTAAACCAAGTAATCTATGGCTACCAGATTTCTAATAGATTACTTTAAAATGTGAATGTTTGGAATATTTCGGCTGATTTCGGCATATATTCACTTCTAATGTATATTGCGATGCAATTTTTTTATGAAAGAAGTTGAGATCACATTAAGGATTCTTCCTATCAATATAAAGATATTCACAAGTACAAAGCTCTTGAAATTATCTGCTTGTTATGTATGCATGCTTGAAATTTGAATTTCAAATGTCAAATGTGATTTTTTTATTAATTTTGTGCACGTAATCAGCAATTATTGAAAATTTTCAGAATCATGTTGCTTATAGCCTCAGTGTCTCGATAAAAGCTCACCGAATTGGGTTGTCTCATCACCTCCAGAAACAAAATGCTAAAATGTGTGATTACAGTGCTGTTTGAGCTGAACTAAAGTTTAAATTATTTGACCTTTGACCTCATTCAATACAATGATGTAATCACATAACGATTAATAATCATCACTTTATTAACCACCTTGACCAGATCTTTCGATTAGTACATGGTTTATCGGCTTATGTTGTCATTTTCCTTTTCAAAAAGTGATCTAACGGAAATTTGTTAAAAATTGTCGTTTTTTGACCTTTGACTTTCACCTCAGCCCAGGGATGACCTCAAAAAATGACAATAATGCTGTTCTCTGAAATCCCGTTCAATGCCCTTTCGATTGATGTGTAGTTTGGCTAAATTGATATAATAGTTTGGGAGATCAGTGGGGGAGGGCACTGTGGCAGGTTTTAATCTGAAATCAATTTCACTGAAATAATGAACAAACCTTAATGAAACTTCAAATGATTGTTTATTTAGAGTCGAATATTCTTCAGAAAATTTGGATAGCTTCAAGAATTTTCAAAATTCAGCTACCAGAATCATGACACAAAACTGAAGTTACTACCGATATCATGAAGACAGGAATGTTGAGCAATTCATACCTAAGTCATTAATTTGTTGCGTCATCATTTAAGAATTATAATCAAGTGTCAACAGGATCCATAACAATTCCAAAAAAAGGAATTCTTTAATAGTTGAAAAACGAAGCACTTTTCAGCGGTTCGATCAATCGTCAACCCATTCAAATATTGCATAGAGACTGAGAGATGTTCAGCAGCATGAAGTTAACATGTTGTGCATTCTAGAGACGCGGCAACTTGCATCTAGAATTTTTGAATATCTGAAATCTGCCTGGAAACATAATTTGCTAATAAAAATTCTGGCAAAGGGTTTCGTAGTAAAGAGAGACATAAGATCCATCTCGAATTAGATTGCTCAAATTCACTGAGTTTAGTACATCAACAAAAGATTAATAATCTGACCGATAATTCCATGTCGGATTTGGACTTCACGTGCATGAGGAATATTATTTTTATCAAAATTTTGGTTTTGTAAATACAGATTACACACTGTTTAAGTACACGCGCGTGCACGTACAGAAGTAAGTACAATGAAAATACCTAAAATCCCATTAGCAACATCTAAATGCAATTTGAAACATCAAGGTTTTCATTTAGTGGCTTTTCTCAAGATGAACACCAACGTGGAAGAAATGTAGCTTGACGACTGAATAATTGTACGAGAAAAAAATTGAAAAAACCCGTCAGATCTATTTTTCCGCAAGTATAGATAAAATCCTCGACTATTTCGGATTAAGATTCTGAAGTAGTCTGTCTTTGAAACATTCAGGCACAGAGTTGCTGTTTAGTACTTTCAATTAAAGTGAGTATTTACCGATAAAGTCATTGACTCCCATGATAACAAAGCTTTCATTGTAGATAATTGTATTCCTACCTACTGGAAAATTCGGAAACTGTCACAGGTCTTAGCATTCCAGTCTCCTCGAATTGACCCACAAATTCTATTATTAAGCATTTGATTAATAGAACTGCAAAGCTTAGTAGTGACAAAAATGCATGCATGAATACACATATGATCTTGGACAGAATTTAGATCCTCCACAGTGCAAATTAATTCAGGAAAGTCTGTGCCTTGTAATACAGTATATAAGATATGGGTAGTAATATAATTCTCGAAAAATTATAATTCAACTATTTGTTTTATGAAGATTTTTCTACACTGCCACATAAATAAAATTTCATTCCCAATTCTCATATTTCACAGTTCTATCGGCGAGCGCTTTTTGCATCCTGTGAGCAACATGACTATCCTGAATAAAGATGACTGTAGAGGCAAATATAAAGACAAGCGGTGTAATAGATGTTGCATTGCAGAAATTAAAAGGTGTTTCATCATTATAACAAATGTGGACATTAAATGCTATCCGCCATTTGAAATCAGTATGCACATTCAATTCCTGACGTCAATAAATTCGGTATTCAGATTATATCAAATCGTGGCCAATCCAACTTGCTAAAGCTTTATTCATCAATGTTAAGAGTCTTTTAGCATCCACACTCAAGCTTTTTTTCAATTACCTTAATGGCATAATATTTCTGCTCCATGAACTCTGCATAAATATTGTAAAGTACCATTGTTCTCTCATTTGGACAATGGTGAATTCACCTGAAACATTTGTGTCTATCTCTGTAAGTTATTTTCATCAGTTCAATGCTCTCATAATGAAAAAGTAAATATGCAGATATGCCCATTCGTGCGATAATTTACAAATTCAATTTTGAGGAAAGATATTAAGATATTGGGAAACAATCTTTCCTCAAAATTAAATTTGTAAATGATCGCACGGATCGGCATATCCGGAAATTAATTATAAAATATGTTCTACCGATAGGATTGATAAGCTGCCCCAATAACAACCCGTACAATGAATTGAGAAGGGATGAAGTCAAAAGGAAGCATCCTAATCGCAATATTTGTAAGAGATTGCCGAGTAATATTCTGTGCACTGATAGTTTGCACTCTAGTTTGCAAGTTTGCTTGTATCATTTGCAACATCTTTTATATCGGTCAAAGCAATCGCCCATTTCAGGTCCGCTATCAAGAACATTGTTGTGCCATCACGAATAGTACAAAAAGTAGTGCGTTGACCGAACATTTGACTAACATGCATCAAGAAGTGTCCAAATCGAGTGAAATCGAGTGTTGCCATTTGAGTGTTGGCTTTTTGTAGCCAAATTTCAGCTAGCGGTGTTTAGCTGGATGAAACTCGGTCGCAACGATTTCCTAATGGCCGTGTAGCAGCAGTCTGAACCGCTTCCACCTCTATAATAGTCATTAACTTCTATCTTAACACATGCTTTCATCATCGCTTCTTTTACACCGCTTGTCTATCCACATGAAAAGGGTACTTGATTATTTTTCCAGCTGACTAGTGTTCGAATCCTGGTCAAAAGAGTAGCGGCCGAGAAGATTGGATGCTGGAGTCCTTTTGGACCTCATTTATGTCATATCTAATCATCATAAATAAGCAATCACTGCGCGTTCTTAACCAATTTACGTATGGATGAAATAATTTTCAAAATCCTCTTTTGAAAAAATATTCACAATGCAATTTGCGGGCGTTTTAGGCATCGCACGAGGTTGGGAGTGGTGCCTAAAGAATCGCATTGATCGCCTCTTTCTTTTGGTTACAAATGTTTGCCGTTTTGAGGTCAACATTCGGTCCTAAGAAGTGTGGGTCGCAATGTTACTTAAGAGAGACAGCATGCGTAAATGGCTTAATCGAAATAACATAATATCTTCCATGGCAACTTTTACACACGAGCACCTGCACGAACGTTAGTTTGATATAATTTTAGTTTTGATTCTTATGGACAAATTCTTTCAGCAATTCGTCATAATACGTTGCGTCATCAGTCAAGTGTTGCACTTATCATAATTGTCCTTAATGATGTGAAATCAAAATGGAATTTAACAACAGCAGTCATTCTCTTCCTGAGTCCAAAAGCAGAAATCCAATGAAGTGAAAGATTTGATAAACGCTTCAACTCATCTCGATTGTCATTGTCAGCAATTCTCAATGCCTCCACGATAATGACCTTCATTACACAATGAGACAAGCTGCGCTAAGATTTGAGTCAATTGAACAGCAATTAGCTATTCTAATCATTGTCACAACATTATGAGAATGAGGACTTACCGATTTGTTTCAATTGAGTTGTGGGAGAGCAAAAATGCATCGTCAATAATTCGCAACACCCTTTGAAAGAATTTCTATAAGTGAAGTTATGTTGAGAAGAAAATATCATTTATTCCTTTAATTAAAACTCACGCAGGAGAAGAAATTGTCGGGTTGGTTATTTGTGATTTGGGAACGCTTTTTATTGAGTTAAGGGAAATTTTCTCATTTGTCAGTGAGTAGCGGTTTCGCTCGCGCATTCAATGCGTACTCATCATTCATCGCCTTCAACTTGCTTTCTCGAAAATTGAATTCAAGCCATCCATGCTCCGTGATGAGGCGTTTGTCACCTGCGAGAAGGAAGATCCCTCCAGGGAGATCCCGCCTGACAACAAAATGCGTCGATTCCTTGACATCGAGCTCGTTGATAAACGATGTTGGGTGTGTTATCGCCGACGGCTTCTTTTGTGTCCAAAACTCTGGAAATGCAAGAAGAGAGACGATGTTCCAGCGGCTGGAAGGGGGCAAAATCAGTGTCAGCATAAAGAAGGTTTTTATAGAGGTGCCTTCTGAGAATTGAGAGCCACTCAGGTGAAAGAGGGGACACATTTGTCAACTTGTCTTGATTGTGTTGAGAGTGAACTTAGATAACGGATGGAAAATGAGAAATCTCTCTATCAGAATTTTATCAAATATTGAGGTTGTGAGTTCTTGTTTGGTGTCATTAAATTGTAAATTCACTGGTCAATAGGCCGGAATATTTCTCTCTTGTACAGCCCTAACAGCTGGAAAGCGGATGGAATTTTTAACAAAAATGTATTGAAATTGAAATAATGAAAATACTTTACTTTGATTTTCAAAAATAAATTATGCCCTAATCAAAGACATCATTTTTAACCGACAAGAAGATTTGGTAGGATAAGAATAATCATTTTCTAATCACAGTAGATAGATAAATGCACATAAACTAAGCTAGGAGAATGAAATGTAACTGAATGCATGTCATAACACACATTTTTTAACTGACATGCAATATTAAAAAATTCCATTTTGAATTCTAGAGATGCATTAAACAGGGTTACTAATTAAACGATTATGAGCAGGGTCTATTTAAAACATCTCACTGTCCGACATTTTCAGCATGGTGAGGAAAAGATGCATGCTTATCGAACATGAATTTTTTGTTGCTACTGTATAATGATGCTGCATTTCAGAAAACACTGCTGCCTAAAATTAGTTACCGTGACGGTCGAAACAGCATTTTACGCAAGCAAGACCATAATGATGAACTGCGATGCTTCTTGTAGCATTGGTGCTATACATTTTATAATTATTGTTTACAAATAGAATTCACAGATAAACGTTTTCATCAAGGGTTTAATTAAAAATATTTTCAAAATTGAATTGTTCTGATCAGTTGCAAATTTATTCACCGAAACTACTCCCAATTATACATTAGAAGCATTAAGAGCATGAGAGAATAAATGAAGAAGAACAAAATTTTAACGTGCTTCGTCGATTTAGTTTTCAGAAAATGATCGAGCGATGTTAAGAACTACAGAAGCAATGACGTTGTGTTCTGCATGTATAACAATGTTGAAAGATGCTTGATGTGCACGATTGATAAAATAATAATAAATAAATCATAAATGATTACACAATCATTTACACATGTGCAAAATAGTCCACTCTGTAATTTTGTATGACGTTGACTTATTCCTCTCACGTTTGCTAAAGCAATTTAAAGAAATCAATCCATTGTTATCAGCTTTGTCAACTTCAAGATGATTTTCCCAGAGTTTAGAACTTTCCTTAGATTTAACTTGAAGTCACTCAATTCAGAATCATTTTATGTAAACTTAAATTTGCCTAAATTAAATATATGTAAACCGTTCTCTGAAGATGATGCGAAGAGCGCACCGAACGTACTCACAACATTAAAACTAGCTTTTGTTTGCCAACATTGGGCTTAGGGATTTCCTCTTAAACCAATGATGACTAAATTTACAACGCTGCATATTTCAAAATGTCCGCCATTGTTGTCGAATGATAATCAAGCACTTTAGAAAGACACCTATTCACGAAACTTTGACAAACTAAGTATTTTTATATTTTAAATTCCTTTTTGAATTTGCGTTGACAACTGCAAAGTAGCTCATTTAACTAGGTGACTTACTCGTAGCAATAAAAAAGACGAGCAAAAGTATATGCATACACATTTTCATTTCCAAAAAGAAGAAAACAGACACTTCCAATTATGTTTATCCGCATTTCTATTGTCAAAAACATGATAGGTAAAGATGCTGCAAATAACTTGTCTTGCTTTTAAAAATAGAAAAGAGGATTAACAGAATTTGGAGCTGTTTTTTTAAACTTTCTTTTGTTGGAAATGAAAATTAACATCCACCCGTACATCATGATCTGTTCATGCACATTATTTTATTTCTCGTGTAAAAAGCGGCACTTAATAGAAACGTTTTTTAGGTTCTATGTATACATTCCAAACACATTAATATACGAGTACGATCAAGATTAAAAAACATTAAGTGTTTATTTAAATCATTTTTTTAAAAATTTACAAAAGATGACATTCTATGAAATAAATCTACTTATAGAAATTAGTGAATATTGGTTTTAGTAACATATTCCATGCTTTCATAAGTGAACTTGTGTGCAGAAATGAATTTGACAGTCGCTATTTGCACATTTATGCAATAATGCTCATTACACAGAAGCATATAGGAAAACAGGGTTGGAACCGTTCGCCGACCTGGGCCGGCCGCAAAGTTTGAAGACCGGCCCGCCGGTTAATTCAATTAAACCAATGTCGACCGTTGAAGACATTCAGTTTAGAATAAATTGCTTAGTCAATCATCACAACATTAAGAACATGCAAATGTAGCATAATTTCATAGTATCTACACACATGTTTTGCGATATGAATATTGCGAACTGTTCCTTAAACAGTTAAAAATGATTAACGGCAACTTATGCATGTAATTCAAGCCCTACTTTATCTCAAATAAAGTTTCCAGAACCATGTATTCTAGCCTGCATGAATTTTGGAGGCATTATGTATTCCTCAACCAATCTATTGTAAAATTATTTCAGATTTTGAATAATTTCACTACATGGGATAGTTTATATAACACTTGGAGCTTAAGATGCAATGAGTAATGGATTTCAATGTAACCTAGGGCCTACTACCCGAACATTTGACAGCGGATCGTGGATAGTGGATAATTGTTTGATAAGCCACTGCACGCGACACTTTGATTGACGTTGTACAGGTGTAGAGACACTCCCACTCGGTCTTTGGACACTCGCATAAATGAAAAATTGATGACAACTTTGGCAAACTCATTGTTCCAGACTCTTACACAGCAGATCGCGGGTTATCAATGCAAACTCAAAATATCTGAATTTGAAGTGTAGGGGAGCGAGTTCTTAATTGACGTCGCAAATCACTGGAATTCCCTCACAAGTGAAGTAAATCTCACTTCAGTGAATCAGTTTGAATAAAGTCTGCACGTCGCAGACAAAACATTTTGTAACATCAGCACAATCAGTGATCAAATTGTTCTTCTCAGAACTTTTGTCGCTAGAAAAAACTTTTATTATATTGGAACTTAGAATTTCTTGACCGCTTAAAGCTTTCTTGTGTATGCGGGATATAGATCTACGCATGTATTATTATTGTATCAATGTCATTAATACATCAATGCCCATTTGCGTCATTATTTTGATTATCTGCTTTCAATTTGCTTGTGTTTGATTGACTTTGAAAATGCAGTAAACATTATCGTAAATTATAAAGTAGACCTACTCATTAGATTAGTAAATAAGTCATCACGCGTATTACTGCTCATCTCACAAAACATGATATCAAACATGATATCAAAGTGCGATTAATTACATTGCATAATACTGCGTTGTAATAGGTAACTCTCGCTTATGCGGAGTACCGGTATAGGGCTACCATTCATGCATTTCACGTATGCTATGTGAAAATTGAATAATGTCTGGCATCATGTTGACCAAATAATGTCTGACTATCAAGGCCTTAACCAACTGGTACAGAGACGCCAGTTAACGTCATATCCCCGACTGGCTGGCTTTGAATACACCGGCCCCGGCCTGTTTCAACCCTGTGAGGCACGATTACAGCATGTTGTATTCTGCCAAATAACACAGGACTTCTAACATCAATTGAATAGCTGCATTGCTAGAAGTACAAAACTGACAGTTTTAACGCAAGGTCTTATTCAAGGCAATATTTAAAATTGCTCTTAAAACCCTAGTTTTTGTGCATGGTTTTTTTAATCCTACTTTTTACATTGCTTTCAAACTGCAAAGCTGGTTTAAAAACGAAGTTTTTGAACATCAGCTTTATACCCTTCTACACATTGTAAACAAGGCTGTAAAACCCTGTTTACAAACATGCTTATAAATAGACAATGTTTAAACTGTAATTAAAATCCCAGTGATTGACGAGTGTGATACAGACTTGTTGATAGGCGTCTCAAAGCGAGGAAAGATCAAGACTGCGAGTCAATAATGCTATTGTTTATCCATGGCTTACTAGAGATGCGAATGCGGAGGTTTAAGACTTTTCCACGAAATTTAGCTGCAGATTGCAAATATGAGTATAGCATGATATAAACACAAGTTTTACGAATAACATGCTGTCGACATTCAATATGTTGTTAAGTTGAAAAGAAGCGATGCAAAAAGCTGAAAAAACACATATGTTTGTATTTATGTTCATACACACGTCAGATCATGCGTTTTGTTCCTGCTCTACATGCATTCAGCCATTGAATTTCAAATTCTCTCTCTGGATTTTTTTTCATTCAGCGTAATGACATTGTAGTAATCCTGTTGGCACTTACATCACAATACATTTGTGCTGTGGTAAGAAAAATCCATTACCAGCTGATAACATCTGTTTTGGTTTAGGATTTCACTCTGGTATTGATGATATGTTGACTTCGTGGTTATTGACATTTACATTGCAGACAGTTTTTTACATTGACTCATGACCTTTGAATCATAAGACTTGACCTTCTATTATTCAGAGTTGATAATTGACTCTTTTGATTTTTTCTTGAATGTTTAATGAAATTTCTGTCACCATGCACACACTCGAGCAGTCTGAGGTTAAGAAAGAAGAAAGAAGATAAGTACAAGAAAATATAAAAGCTCATTTAATTCATCCTTTGATGTCTGTCGTCCTCGTGTACGTCTAATACAAAACTGAATCTACGAGTAGAATAATCAAAGAAGGATAGTCGGAACGCATACAGAATGAACAGACGCCGATGGACTCTTAAAATGATTGCAGTCATAACATATAAATGAGTTAGAATAGGTCTATGCATCAAATCGCAGATGTCGATCAAATGCAGAACGGCTAAATATCTCATGAAATTATTGGATGTGACCAGCCAGGACGTTTACAGCCTTACTTTTAATTAAGCAAAAAATACACGACGTGCTAGCAGATTAACACAATTTGACTGCTTAATTAAGTAAATTGCTAATATGAATGATTGAAAAACACTATTCCGGGAAGCCACATTTATCATCCGGAAATTAGAAAAGAATGAATTGTCTGCAGATTAAAAGACAATATGCATCAGAACGTAGCCTGCTGTAAACAACATGAAATACGCACCAAAAATTTCGCTAGTGTCAGCGAGGAATGTCCTGGGAATCGAATAATTTACAGATAATTAAACGTTTAAGAAAATTTATCTGATGCATTTCTACTGACCGGTTGACCATGAATTGGTCCTTCAATCATGGAATTGTAATGTACACAACTCAATCCCTAAACGATTTTACTCGGACTGGAATCATATACATGTTTCAAATAATACCAAAATTGCAACGAAACTGATGAACAAATTCACATCATCTGATTTTGAAAAAATTTCAATACACATGCAATGCTAGAGTTCACATATCATTGAATGTTTGACTTTTTATTCTTGATTTCATAGTATTTGAATATAATCAACAACCGATAGATAAACGGTGACATCTACATGATCCGCGTAATATACTCAGTGAATTCAGTGCAAGGTTGGACCTTGGCTTTGGGTCGACCTTGGGTAAGTGATACAAAACTTGGGTTTTCTATTAATGCTGAATATATACAGATCAAGTTACAAAAATTAACATTTTGATTTGAATCTTCGGAGAGCTACAGGACAAGAGCATAAAGTTCTGATATTTTATCAAATTTCCACTGGATTCAGAGAATATTTCAAAAATGAAATACTTGTGATTATTAGCTATTTCATTCCGGACTTGACAATGCCGCGCACTGAAAGTTCATACATATTGTATTTACCGCAAGCTTGCATGTATTTTGTTGCATTTGTACATATTGAATTTTTATATATTCCATATATTTTACATCTTCACAGTTATCTTCTAACCCTTAACTTTCTGCGATAGCCGACATTTATCCAAAAACACATTCATTCCTATTTCGCATTCTAAATATGTTTAACCATGCACTTACTGCGCAGCTATAATATTTGTCAAGCTTGCTTATATTTCTGAATGATAAAATAAAAACAATTGCTTTGCTATGAGCAATGTGTAACTCAATCATAATTCTTCAATTCAAAGATCTTCAATTAGTCAGTATATCAGTGTAGGTTAAATTAAAAGAAAACTTTACGACGTAATACATGTACTTAGGCTACTAATTACAATTATTGCAATAATAAATCGTTTCCCACTAATACCACACTTCTCATGGGTCCAATAGGAATTTTGGCCTATAGAAGAATCTTTATGTCAGCACAAAACACAAAGAATGCAATTCGTTTACTTGATTTCATTCATTTATTCAAACTTCGGCTTGGGTTTTGGGTCCTGACCCTAAGTTTTTGTCCAACCTTGTTCACTGTATCATTGAGTCGCGGATCACCCCATCAATAATGATGTCTCTTGCTAATTCTCACTGAAGAATCCCGCCGACTAAAGGTGATATTCAATCGGGACAGTTTCATAATAACACAAGAAACTCATAATTCAAAGTAAGCGGACTTGACGCATGCATGTATACATACATACCATACATTCGGACCGCATACATGTATACCATGCATACGCATGCCTATCATGTATACATGTTTTATCGGGAAAGACAAAACACTGCAGTTACCACAGCAATCCCACGCTTCTATAATTGAACTTTTCCACTTTCCAACCATGATTTGAAATTTGAGACGCTGAAGATGTGATCTCAGTCTGGCATGATTCGGGGAAGCGCTCCAGCTCCCAGCATTCGAATGTTTTCTCGTTTGGAGTCTTGCACGCCTTGAAGTTGAATAGAAAATTGATAAAAAATGACAAGATGCTAGCCTTCCCAACTTTCACTCTGCCCAAAATTCATTGTTTCACCGGCAGATACGAATAGCGAATCTGTGATCCAAAAATGACAGCTTTATATGTCAGCCTGCGGAATGTTAATTTCTAAAAATTGAATATTGTCGCGATCATCATAGGTTCACATGAACAATTGTGACAAGCTTTTTCAAATTCAAATGTATCTGATGCAATGATTTCTATTAAATTTGTTTGACACCCAATAGAATTACAGTCAAACAAATTACAAGCATTGGTCATTTGTAGGATTAATTTTCCACTTATTGAGCTAGTACTAACTCACTCGACAATCAGCTGTCTTGACTGAGAGTAAGGATTCGAATTCCACGCTGTTGTTGACGGAAGCGGCTACATGAGACAACGCGAATGGTTCGTTTTGAGGCATGTTACTTACGCAGTCAAGACAAAGACGTTCTGTCAGCTAAATGCAGCTAGATGAACGGCTGGACTAGAAATATTAACAAAAAAATGATATTGCACAATGTTTAAATACTGTTGGCTATTTATCAAGACATTGCCCTCCTTGAAAAGTAATAAATAACAACATTTCAACTCCCAAAACAGATTTGGGGAATCCCGGGCGCCCATTATGCAACTTGTCGTTCAAAATAACGTAAAAAAACTTCCACATATTTTATGTTAAAGACGAAGAACCTACCATACAAGACAGCAAGAGAATAAAAGTACAGTATATTTCAATTTCAACCCTGTTCACACCAGGTTCAGAAGCGCAACAAGATCTCAGAAGAGCGCGATTCAGACCCCCAGATCATTCCTATTAACTATTATATATTCCTATCAATTTAATCTTTAAAATACAAGTTTCAAGAAATTACAGCACAACCTGTTCAGTGTAAGAGCCTTCTAAAGTATTCGTATGCTCTAAGTCTGCTATCTTCATGCCATAAATAGTAATTAAAGCTTCTAATTCTTACAAGTTTTCAGAAATTTTGAATTTCGAACTTTGGATATGCCCCTATTAAAAAAACTTTACCAATCAATGCATTCGAACGATGCAAAATTGCAGAGATCGTTCGCTCAAACTTTTATTTATTTATTTAGGCTGCTCGTAATTTGATCCTTAATGATTCCTAATAACAATGATGAAAACAAGGCGAGATGTCTTCTTGAAGATTTATCGGCAAAAAATTGAGCCGAAACTATTTAAACGCCAACGTTTGGCGCATTCACGCTTCCTCAGGGGGAGATATAAGTAAAAACAGTCAGAACAACGTCAAAAGAGCGCGATGTCTGTGTCCTTAAATGCGGTTTGGTGGTGTGAGAGTCGGAAGTCGACCAGTTCATGCTTGTGGTTTATCGTAGGCTTACAGCATTATATGAACCGCTCAACCGAGTGTCCACTGGATCCTTGTATCGCAATAAGTCGCATCATTTATTAACGGTGCGCATTTTCCCGTTAGTCTGGCTACGCATTATCAAGATATTAAAATTGCTATCTCTAGACATACTGCTTTGCTTGCGTCTTTTATTTAAAAGAAAACTGTTTGCATGGATCCGTTGTGTTGGAATGTATCCTTTAGTATGCAGTTTGCATTGATTAAAGCATATATAACTAATCGCTATATTTGTAAGTTTCCGTACCTCCCAAATGAGATTATAATGAAGCAAGACAAGTTGAAGATGTCCAAAATATCACACGACAAAGAGCCAACACGAAAAGTATTGTTCACATCTGTCATTACTACTGACATCTACAATAAGTAGCATTATGAATAATATTGAAATTACTTAAACTGTATCCCATGTCTGCGGTGTAGCAGATCATCATGATGTGATTTCAGAAGCATACTTATAAAATACTGTACTGAATCGATGCACTTATTTGGTTGTTGTTATAGAAAAGGTTTGAAAAAGGGCAAAGTTCAGACATTTAAAAATGGCAATTTACAAAATAGGTCATTAATCTCACTTTCTATAGGACTAAATAGAACGATTTTTTTAAAAAATGCACCCCTATAGGGAAAATATTTTAGAGAAACGGCACCCAATGCCCCTATAAGGCTGGAAGATCAGAAATGTGAGTTTAATGCTAAAATCCATCTGACTATTTTTCGAGTACTTTAAAAGTAAAGTAAAGTAATGTTTATTCGAAAAATGAAAATCGGAAGGATAAAAGGCATGCAGATACAAAATAAACCGTTTCAGAAGAAAAAAACATGCAGCAAAGATTCCGATGAAAACAGGCGACGAGATACGTGTATGTCGAACAAGAAATCGGTTTACATTAAAAGTCGATTGAACTATCGGATACCCGGCCTATTCTCGTTGAACAACAAACATGACCAAGGCACAAAAGAGTCAAGATACCCGGTAGTCTTGCAGAATGGGATGCGAAAATGATTGCTCATAGGAAGTCTTTCGGGGATCAAATGATTCAAATGATGATTTGGAAAACACTCACATTTTAACAGAAACTCTACAGCTCGCTGTTCAAACTTGTGCTCGATTGACGGAAAATTGCTACATTGACAATCGGCACCACAGATGATCTTATGTGCACGACGTTGAAATCTTTCCAATTTCAGGCATAACTTACGTGGTAAGTGGCCATAGACAGGTGAGGCATATAAAAACAGACTCGTTATCAGAGAGTGATACACATTGATCAAATCTTTCTTGGGTAAGATGCTCTTTAAAATACGTATTACATACAATCGAGATGCTGCTTTCTTTATGGTTTGAGCTATCTGATCATCCCAAGAAAGAGACTGATGGATAACTAAACCCAAAACTTTCACAGAAGTTACAGTTTGAAACAGGTTATCAGTACAGGTTTGCCAGTCGTCGAGAAATCTTCACCTTCAGTAAAGTCATGTGAAAGGAAAAGCATCCTTAGATAGGCCTGTAGACAATGTAACTAGCCCTAATGTGGACAATAATTCATATCTGAGATTATTATGAGGTTCTATGATTTTTTGGCATATACCTTCATTTTCACAATTTTGTAATTTCGCTTGTGATGACTCTGATTGGCGCAAGATGTTGTCATTGTATCAATAAAGAATAAAGAATAAAATAAATTAATGAATTAACCTTGTTTATACTCGAAAGCACATTATGCACGAGGTCTTTCTACCATGTGTTATTCATCCCACTTTCATTCTTTTTGTGCTGTGTTTAGTAAGAATGCAGAGTGTACATATTTTAAAAGTCTTAGGTTTGACCCGAACAAGGTTTGAACCAAGGTCTCGCGGACGCAGAGCGAGCCACAAGGCCACAGCGCCGGTGAGTTAAGAGGTGATAAAGGTAAGTTATGATACAACCATATCAGGTATAATGTAAAATAGGGATAATACGAGCGCCATACAATAATTGAAAAGCGTGTGAAATTCAGTGCATATGTAAAAAAAACATAATAGACTGATGCATCTTTAATGATATGCACAATATGCAAAGTGTATGGGAATTAATTATACATACAATGATAGAATGCAAAAGCACACATGTATGGCCACAGAATTAGATTGTTTTAGCTTATCACTTTGCTAGAGGTGCGAAGTGATTCAAAACGATGGCACATACAGGAACTTACTAAGTGGGCAAAAAGAAATTTTAATACTTTACAGAGATAGGAAAAATGGTCGTACGCCGCTTGCGTATTGCTCTGAATTACTTGAAAATGCTCCGATCGCCACAATTCCTTCAAATTTGAATAATTCGAATCATTGCGCAAAAGTTTTCTCGATAACGCTCGGACCTCCGATCATTATTTAAAAAGTTAGCAGGGGCACGAAAAGACGTACACAAACTTCTCTGTAGAATTTGACATCGACTGTGTCTCTTTGCTGTGTGATCCGGTTGATAACAGTGACTGAAACATCGCACAATTTAGCGTGCTTTATGTTGAACTGGCTGCTCATTATTCGATTGCTATGGTATTTAGTCAGGAGATTGTGCCATTTCATTTACGTTACAAGTTCCAATGTTTCCTTTCTAGTCAAACAGAAGAAGAGACGATCTGTCTAATTCTGTGTGCATGGCATATTTAAGTATTCGTGGAATTTATGCCTAAACTGATATCCTGATTGTTTTTGACTATCCATTATCTCAGTTAGTTTCCTAATTCATGAGAAATTAAGGAGACTCATTTGGGCAATAAATGTCAATCAAATACCTTCGCATTTAGATAGAATAGTATAATCTCAATAAAATTAAGAAATTATAGCTAAGCAACTGATTCCCAGAAGTGACAGCAATTTAATGAAAAAACAGCAATAATCAAATAAACTTATGAGTAAAATGTCATTAAACCGTCCAATTCAAACTCAGAATCCTAGAAAATAAAGCTTCACGCAGTCACATTAGCGCAGTTCATGTGATTGGCCGTCACAATGAGACAGCTTGCAAATGACATATCTTCAATCGTCTTATTCCAAGAAAAATGAAATGGATAAGTAGATCTTTCTGTTCATTTCCACGCATTTCTCTGTATAACTAAGCCAGGCCCTATCAATTCTGATAAAAGAGAAGTTGGAAATTTCCTTCTGCATTGCATAAGAGGGCAACTGCATTGTTAGTTCTAGACAATTACTTATCTTATCACATCATTTGGATATCATATCAAACAATATGGAATAAATCATCACGTAATGCTATATTATGTTTGAAATCGCAAAATTCGGTTTTATTTAGCCTATCACCATTGAATACAATGACTAAACGTAAGACAAGCATGTCGTTGGATTCTAACCAACGACTTAAGTAGCAGCTGGCCCAGACAGTTACCAATGAACAACGAAGCAGTTGACGAGTGCTTGCTGACTTTCAGCATCTTTTTAATGCCCTAATGACCCACTGTGCCATCACGTGGATAATCCTACTAGTTTTACTGGTTTTGAATGATGGTGAACACACTTGCACATAACATAGCAGGTATATTAAATAGAGAAACAACTCAGAATTGTTTACATCTCCAATACGATTGCAGATTCGATTCTATTAAGTAAACTCTTGTTGCTACGTAGTACCATGTGAGATGAGCAAGAAATTAACATAGGATTGACTGGTTAGGATAGTAATGTATACGAAAGAACAGCCATTCCTTCAAGGCCTTGATTGCTTGGGACAGGTAGCAATAAGTGTCTATTTTTGTGTGAAAGCTTACATTGTAATGTGGCTCATGAAATTTCTTTGATAATCATCGCAATCTCCTTAGATTCTTGTTACCAAGGTTTCATCCCATCTGATATCTAGTGAGTTTCATGCAGCTTAAATATTAAAATCTCAAGTACCGAATCGCTAGTATGCAAACACATGAATAATTAGGAAAAGTTAACCTTTAAAAATTGTTCAATTATTTTCTAAACCTAAGGAATATTCTATCTATCATACACAAAGGGTACACACATAGAGTAGGGATATATAGGTAGAGTGTCGACTCAAAAAAGCATCTGATTACAGTGAAAATTTTTATATCAAAAGATTCAGTTTTTTACGGCGATTACGTTCCCGTGGTCCAAAAAATTGTTTGAGCACTTTTGAATAAAGTCAAAATTTGCCAATTTATATACTACCGAGATGACTCTCCTATGTAAGTAAGTAGTATGCAACAAGTTGGATATCCAGAGGTATGAATATTTGCTAATAATCATCCTAGCTAAGCGGAAATCAAGCTGATTATCAAGGGAATTTCGTGAATTGTATTATAATTGAAAATTATAATTATCTTCATGAAAAAGTCACGATATTATTCGTGCTTTCTTGGCAGAAAGTTCAAGTTTTCAATTCAATATTCATCGGCATGATTTTGTGATTCAATAAATTCATGTTTCATTTCTTGAACTGAATAGTGATGTGGACCCATTTACATCTTTCAAAGTTAATTGAAATCATTGTCTTTGATCGTGATTTTGCTCTTTCAGTGGCAGGTTGCCTGTGATATGATCACGCTCAAGAAAAATAGCAGGTCATCGAGTTGCTAATTTAACAAACATTGCCTATCCAAGGCTGTCATGACACGGACTATCTGTAAAATAATATCATTTCCTTCTGCATTACTATCATGATCACTCAATTCCGTTGTAATTTCTTCAAAATTGCATGAATGTGCATATCTCACATTTGGAAACAATTCCGACTGTATTCCCCTCGAGTTCATTTAATAAAATCGAAAGTGTATGTACATTGGGGATTTAATAAATGCGGAGTTAATACTCTACCAAATGTACTTACTCCATGTTAAAAACTGAATCTTTTGATAAAAACTTTTCACTTTATACTGACATTCCTTTAAGTTGACGCTCTACCTACTATATAAGCCGAGGCCTACTTGCTCTTTTTCTACATAACATTGAGCAACTCCTGATTACACCACAATATGTTACAAACATGAAAGATATGCATAGTTTTGTACTACCTTCAATTAATTGAGAAGTAGCATGTAATGCTCTTAATATCATGAACATGTCAATGAATTTTATACAAGCCATTGTTACCTCAATGATTTTTTTTTGTCATTTTTAGATTCCATAAACCTTCCTCGATGAATTCCTGCATACATGTAGAGTATGATTTTAATTCATGCATTCAAGTCATAGTCGCTTACTTTTGTCATATAGAGCCCAACAAGTTGCTTGCTGCACGGTAATGAATAGTCAGTCGTTGAATTTTATGAGCGAAAAGTAAATTGCATGTCAAACGGAAGGGGACTTCTGAAGCATTAAAGAGCTTCATCTAAAGTATCCGACATGTCACTGTCGCTATGTACCTGTTGACTAGCTCCTATAGAAACCAGAAAGAAATTTCCACGACGTTCATAAGTCAAATTGATATCTCAAATTTCAAATCAAGTATACTAGATAGATATACTTCTCCCGAAACATTTTCACATAATGCATGATTTTGTAAGGCTTTCTATGTCCACAGGTTAATAAGTTCCACGAAGCAGGTAATTATTTTCCTGACTGGAAATTATTAACCTGGTGCACACTTCTATGGGAAAAGTCATGCATTATAACAGATAATGCATAGATTTCTTCGGTCACTATTTGTCATAACAAGAGCTTTCGGCTCTCGGTAATTATAGCAAATAATGACCTCAAGTCTATGCATTATTAATTATAAAATTAAGGATTTATTTCGGAAGGATACCATAGCAGGTTCACATGCATATACAAAGCCAAAAAATTTTTTTATACCATGAAGGCGGAAAAATTCAATAATTCGGTTTCAAAAAGTTAGATACAAATGCTGGAATCTATGACAATTTGCTGCGTGTCTATGTTCTCAAGTTTCTGTATTTTAGAGTCAGACCTTTTACCTCTAACACAGAGAAGGCATGATCGAATCAGAGCAAAATTTTAGCTTGCCTTTATCCACGCACTTACAACAGTTTTCTGTTTTTTTTCTTTTTTCAGCTAATTTTTTGGAAGCATGTGAGAAAAAACGGGAGCATTCACGACTCATTCCTCCAAAACACGAAAATATAAGATGAGTAAATGAGCCATGCTCAACTTCAAGTATTCTTTGATTGTAGAGTCTTTTTTCTCGTTTTCATTTTTCCTATGCAATATGGGAAGACTTTGGTTCAGGTGACTTCTGGCCAATGGGTTGATCACCCCTACATCACAATATGCTGTCTGTCTCCTAATCCAAAAACCTCTCGCACAAAACATCAACTATCGCATGATCTAAATCTGTTGACGAAAAATATAGCTTTCCACCGGTGAGTGGAGTCTAAAATGACATTTGAGCATATATTTGATTAAATATCGTACGTTGGATCTCTGATTTCATTGTGTCGGTTGATAATAAACCCCCTCTCGGACACGATAGCGCATGCTGGATGTCGAAAGGCTTGCCACAAACACAAGTGGTTGGCATACGCTCAAGCGGAATGCAATACCGAATACGTGTAGCATCCCAAAACTCCTGCTTGTTTAAGAAAAAACCATTTGACTTAATTGGCAGGACAGTCAACCATATTGAGGCACCGTTTTCACAAGCTCCTTCAAGAGCTTTCAATTTCTTTTTACTTAATATTTTCGATTTTATATCCTCCAGTTCTGATTTCCCTTTCTTCTGCTTTTCATTCTTCATTTTTCCTTCCAATTTTTCTTTGTGAATTTTTTCATCATCAATAAAGACATTTTCCTTATCACATTCTTCATGGTACACTTGTAATACGTCGAGAATCTTCATAGATTTGATCACATTTCTGCGAGGGAACGATAACATTCATGCCACCAAATCTTGCAGGAAGTGAAAATAGTTTCCTTTCATCACTATTGAAATTGTAATTCTGCATTACTGTTCGTAAAAAACTGTCAATTGATTCATCAAGTGGTTTCAGCAATTCAGAAATGCCAGGTATAGTTCGCATTGTGAATGTATAGCGATTCACTAAGCCATGAATGAAGGCAGAATAGGATGAATGAGGCCGCGTTTCAGCAATGATGGACTAAGTTCTTCATCTTTCACTCTTCACCTTTCACCTTTTGCTTGAACATACAATGTTTTGTTTTTGTTCGTTCCGATGACTACACCGAGATGACGATTTCCTTTATCTGAAATTCTTATTTCATAGTCACGAAGCTCTGTTTTGGCAAGTTCTTTGTATTTCGGCTTGGTGATAAGCCATGACTTAGATTCATTTATATGATATCCAAGAAAAAGTCCATAAAAAAAGAATACATTTCCACCATATCTTTAAGTGCGAAATAGTGCCAACAGCCGTCACATCATCAGCGAAGGCTATCTGATCAACCGTTTAGTTATCTGGACTAAACCTTGATGATAAAGGCATCAATCCTATCGCATACATGCTCATAGCAGTTGGGTCACATTGAGTTGTTCCTTCAGTTGACAATAATTCTTTTCCGCCAGAAATGAAGAGTCTGGCTGATTGAATATAGCTCTTTATTATATAAGTCGCTGCTTCTGGACAAATAACTCTGATGTCATGCAGTAGCAATTGACGATTGATTGAATTAAATGCATTTCTAGTGTGTATTTGAATGATACTATGATTTGAATCATCTTCAAACAACTCTCTAACTGAATGGATATCAACTTCGCATCCAGCACAGAATTGTTGATAGGCAGTAGCATTTACAGCATCTGGTTTGATTATGGTCACCACTGCCGTTCCTATAATGCGTCGGAAATCCTCATCAATACCAATCGGTCTGACTCCTCCGCGTGATTTATCCAAAAGAATGAGGCGACATGATTGCAATGGCTCGATACTCATTGGATCATCAATTTCTATGGAACAGAGTTCGCGAGTCATCACGGCAGTGGAATGACATAGGTCATCAGAAGCAGAAGAATAAAGTTTGTTGTTCAAATTTTTTTCCAGAATTCAGTGTCTAAGCCAGATGGACCATGTGCACCTTTTGATTTCAACGCACATTTTCTTATTAATTCGCAGTAATTCATCGATTTCATCGTAAATAACTGAATTAACCTTCTGCAATGGACCATGAAGCAGCATCGTTCCATTTAGGGGACTAGCACTTGGATGCTTTTCACTCAAAGTTTTCAAAGTGTCTTCGGTCAGTGAAATAACAACGCTTGAATTTCCGTCAAGTAAACAAAGTTCAGGGTTTAATACTTTCCCCTCAAGCATGAGCTTGGCAAACCTTTTAGGCAGATTTTCATTGCTTTCAGATTTATGATTACTGCATAATCTTTTCTATATTGTTCGACTCTAGTTTAATAAAGTAGATTTTTTCTTTGTTCTTCCATGATTCCAGTCTTCGTTCGATGTGTTGCCTGATTTCAGCTGTCTTTCACTTTTTTGAAGTTCTTTGTAAAATAAGAGCAGGCAATGTCATAAGAGCTTTCAAGCATACGTCTCTCCGGTGATCTTGAACACCAATCATTGATATGTTAGGTAATTTCATTTATGAAAATCTTTCCACAATTACCTTTGGGCAGATAAAACAATTTTTCTCCAGAATAAGTTTCTTCATAAGCATTTTCTATGCTTGATCGATAAGAATTCGTTAAATTGGACGTGATTAATGTGTTGATGTGATTTAAATTTGAATCAGCCCAATTGCGAGCATCATCAATAACATCATTTATCGTTTCTTCCAATTTCATCATGTTCATTTTGAATATTTAAAAGATTTGATAAGATGGATGATGGGTCTGATTTCATATACTGAATGATGGGCTCATAATCGGTATGAATGCACTAAGTGCATAAAAAATTCTAAGCAAAATACTGTGTTTTGACACTATCACCTAGAATGGTAGCAGACAAACACGACCGACCAAGCCACCAATATTATTACCAAGCCAGCACATTTATTACAAAATTGCATCATCATAGACTTCTTAATCATGGTCATTGTGTTTAGGTTCGTATATCTTTCAATGTTAAAATATTGAACCGCAATATACCTGTTTAGCATATTGTGGTTCAATCATAGATAACCTCAACACAATGATATTGCAGTTCAGATCTCAGAACCGCAATAAGCTATGGCTTTGTGCCTGACGGCCCTCAGCCTTATAGCATATTGCGGTTCAGATATCTGAACTGCAATATTACATTGTAGGAACTAGGAAGGGAGATGTAGAGCTCTAAAGTCCAACGAGATAGAGGACTTGCATAGCTACTGTGGTTCACATATCAGCAACCTAGATATCACTCGTAGTTACACAGAAATCTCCGATTCCTCCTGTGTAACTACTCGCACGAGTAGGTTACTGTACATGTATCACGATTCGGTAGTTGAGTTGTGGATTTCGACGCATGGGTATCAGATCCATTCCTATGCTCTGATGGGAAACCCACCACCACGCCTGATATTTTGACGGAAACCTTTGATGAAGCCTTCGGGTACTGGTCGACTTGAAGAGAGACCGATCTCGCCTGATTCTTTAATGATCTTTTAGAAAATAGAAATTATTTGATGAACTTGAAGGTTGTTTCGACCAATTCGTTTTTCGACAATTTTCTTATTATCCAATTTTGATTCAACACGAGTCAATCAATAAGATTACTGTCTATGAGCAAACAAAATGACTTTGCAAACCGAACTGGGTTGATAGATAAACTTTTTATTATTGATAATAAAACAGTCTTCGCAACATAGCCCGTCGCTCCGCTGGCATCAAAAGAGATAGTCGCGGTCTAAATGCCAATCCATCATATCACAACTAGAAATTGGCAAATGTGATGTGATGACATCCTCTGAAAAGACAGAGACGGGCGAATTCGGTTTTCCAACGATTCAGAATCACGCGATTCAAGAACACAGGGTTTAGGAATCTGTGACGAACAATTTCTGGTGAATCATATACACATCTATGAAGAGATGGCAGGTTGCTTCGATTTTGAAAAGTCAAAGTTGCCACTTTAAAAAATGGCAGCTTATTCAGTGCACACATTTCCAGAATCCTGAAAACTTTTTTACTCACAACGCTGGATGACTAAGCTGCGAGAACGATAGTAGTTTACTGAGATTTAGTCAAACTTTGAAAATGAGACTCTCCCTCAATACAGTAGCAAATAGACTACTTTTATCTCATCAAGCAAATTTCATCAAAAAACAATTTTTCAAAAAATCACACGATTCTTGGTCATTCAGCAAGTGTGCGACTGATTTCGTTGCATGATCAATCGAGCGGAATCGATTAGCTGCGTCCACCCATGGTTACTATGACTTTCTGAAAATCCTATCTAACTATTGTAAACTACTGCTCAACATCGTTCACTTCTTCTTTGCTATCCTCCGTTTCTTCTTTTTATTGAACGCGTTGATTAATTTCTACATTATCCAACTGCTCACACTTCAATCAATCATTTTCAAATATTTCTCTCAAATAGTCTACGAAAATTGCACCTGAAAGTTCTTTCAAACTCCTACAAACCCAAGAAATCACAAAAAATTTATAGAAATTTACAGAATGAAGAATTTTGGAATGCGAATAGATTTCAAAAGGAGCATGATCGAACAATTTGACGGGTACCCCCAGACCATAGGGTTGGGTATAGGTAGAGTGTCGACTCCGAAAAGTATCTGTACACAGTGAAAATTTTTATATGAAAAGATTCAGCTTTTGCGGAGATTACGTTCCCGTGGTCCAAAAACTATTTGAACAGTTTTAAAAAAACTCAAAATTTTGCCAATTTATATACTACCGAGATGACTCCACTATGTAAGTAGTATGAAACAAGTTGTATATCAAAAGGAAAAAATATTTGCTAATAAGCATCTTATCTAAGCGGAAATTATGCTGATTATCAAGGGAATTTCATGACCCGCATTATAATGGAAGTCTTCATGAAAGAGTCGACATCTTATTGTGCTTTCTTGGCTGAAATTTCATATTTCTAATTCATGAAAGCAACAGCAGGTCATCGAGTTGCCAATCTAACAAATATATTACTACCTCTCCAAGGCTGTCATGACACGGACTATCTGTAAAATACTACCATTTCCTTCTGCTTTGCTATCATGATCAGTCAATTCCGTTGTAATATCTTCAAAACTGCATAAATATGTATATCTCACATTTTGAAACAATTCCGACTGTATCTCCCTTGAGTTCATTTGATAAAATCGAAAATGTATACACATTGGGGATTCAATAAATGCGGAGCTACCACTCTGCCTAATGTACTTAATCTACGCCCCAGCGCCTTGCCACTCCTCCGCAATCACCGCCCATGCTCATAGGTTTTGAGCATGTCGACGTAGACACATTTACAAAAATATCGAGATTGAACATAAGACAGAGTCTTTCGTGAGTTTTAAACTTGTCACATTTATTTTAATCAAGAACAGAAGAACGGGAAATTATCTACAATGCATATTTTCAATGTATCAAATGCGTATGTAGAAATATTTCACGTTTTCCTTCAGAACACCATAAAGTCTGAATTCGCTTGCAGCTCTATGAACATCAGCAAAGTGAGCAGATCCATTTTTGCTTTCTCCCCAGAGATACAACACAGAAGCATTCAAGGACAACCTATGATACCAACGGCATTTGAGTTTTGACTGTTTAGTAACCATGAGGAATCCTTTAGCATATTTGCACCAATATCGAGAGCTTCCAACTCGCAATTTTTCCCGAATGATAAATCTTCGTTCATATTTACTGTTTCCATGCATTGAGAACATTGCTGGTTTTCTCAATTGTTGCATCAGAGTTACATTCCATGGAAAAGCGTGTACCAACTGCGTTGGCAAAAACCAAGCTTTGTCATTGTTAACAGAATATCTATCAAATATTCGGAATACCAGCCTTACTTCTTCTTGTCCAGTGCTGCTGACTAAAGCAAGGTGAATGTGGGAAAATGGTGATGGTTGAAAATTAACCAATGGACTTTTGTACATGTCTTCACTTTGATAGATCGACTTTTCATAGACTTGAGAAGAGTTCGCTGGCATGTTCATCAACAGGTTATATGGCTCTTGATCTCGGGCAGCTATTGTTCTTAATATCAATAAATTATGTGAGGCATTCAAAGGTAAATATAGAGGAAATGATGCAGTTGACGAATTGATGGCACAGTCATGGTAATAGTAAAGGTTACAGGTACCGTTGTCGAACACTGTCATCAGATCAGGACTTAAAAGTGAGGCTTGTTTGATGCAGAAAGTGGATGAGGGCTTGTAGTTTGACCATGGATGCATCATTCGGATACACGGAGCAGATGAACACTCCAATAGAGAGAAAACCGCAGCAAATTTCACTATATGATCAAACACTTTGCACATGTCAATTTCAACCTAGTCAATGAGAAGTTTGAAATTGAATGATGCGCATCAGTTAAAGCTGAAGCTGAAAAAAGAAGTTTTCGTTATATAAACGATTGTGTTGCTCAGCACAATTAAAAAAGACAAAAAAGCCTACATTGCGAAACTGAATACCCCAAGTTTAAACATGCTGGTCTACAAACGGAAATATTTGATATAAAATCTCAACTCAACTCATTAAATGATGTTTGTTCGTAGTGTGCATTTTTGTTCCCTTCCTGCATTGCTTTGCTAACTGTGACGGATGTACGTGTCCGTTGTGGATGCACAGTGATCTAAGTGAAGTAACATCGCAATTTGCAATTCAGAGTGGTAAACAGAAACGAAATTTGAATACATGAGCATTCATCAGTAATTCACTTTGAAATGATACAGTTGCAGTAGGTGATACAAATTTCAGATACTAGGTATATCACTTATCGATAGCATTTTAATTGAGTGTCGTAATCGGAATCATTTTTCAACGATTCGTTCACAATTTAGAGCGTTTAGAAGTTGCTGAGATGACCTTTACAGAATCAATTTTCAACATGACATTATTGAAAAACAAAAGCATTTAATTAGTTCAAATGTGTCACGCTTTCATATTTTGTTTGCAAAGTCAACATTGAATGAAAACAACGACCTCGACGTTAATAAAAATTAGAAAACAATGGAAAGAATTCCATGGAGCCTCGTCTATGACTACACCTGCTCGATGTAAACATAGGCCGATGAATTCACAAGCAAACTTTATTGCTCGTACATTACTTGGATCGCAACATGACGCGCATAGTTTTTAGCGAGTTACGTTTTACTTATTTTCTTGAATATTCATTTTCACAAAAACAGTATATGGAAGAATAATATATGAACAATAAATAAGAACAAATATGGAAGTTATAATAACTTCCATTGTTGTCCATTTTATTTGCAGTCAAGCGCAACTTGAAGAAAGACAGAACGATATCAGGTGCACCATCTAAGTTTTCTTGGCATCTCTTTTCACTTTTAAAAAACAAGAACAATTACATACCCAGCTGCTCATCAATGAAAACTCTCACTTTTTACCTTCACTATTGCACTATACTTGTCGTTGATGAATACAATTAGTATTAATATAATGATTGGGGCGCTTGGTACACGCGATTATCAGAAATTCGGGCGCTTCGTACATTATAACAGTGATCAGGGTTCTCTGTACAAAAAGGGGCTCTGTACAGAATTCAAGAAAATAGGGCGTTTGGCACAAAATGTTTTTAGCTCTGATTACAAATTCATTTATATATTAGCAAACAGGCATGTACTAGAACCAAAGCGCATGAAAAAGAAATTTTGAATTTCCAATAAGGGCGCTTCGTACAGTATGTGTACCAAGCGCCCTTATCAAAAATATTTGTTGTTCTTATAACATACTCATTTATTTAGTAATGAACAGGTGTGTGATATCACTATAACGCATGCAACAAAATTCCAATATATTTAAATTTTGAATTTTCAATAAGTGCGCCTGGTACACTAGGGGTGCCACGAGCCTTTATTAAAATGATCAAAACAGCTACAATATATAAAATATGATGTTCTGATCTATCTTATGATGTTCTATAATTCTTATATAGATTCTCGTATCACATAAAGCCAACTCAAATCTCATTCTGCGACAAGTGTTGAAGAAAAAAGTAATTGGGCCTATAACCTCAGCTGTAAGCTTTTTGAAAGTAAAATATCTTAGTTTTTCTTAGACCGTGTTTTTTGTAATTACATTAAAGTTTGATTTTGTTTAGTCAAATCCAATAGTGTATCTACTCTTGATTTACCTATCAACAATAACGCATCACGTGATGAGATATTAAGTTTACTTGTTATGTCGATGATCTTGAACTAAACAAAGATGCTTTCTATGCAGCATTTCTAAAATGATCGATGCAATGTGTATATTTCATCTTACACATTATATGCTTCTCATGACTCAAACGATGAGATAATCAAAGAAAAGACATCAGTGTCGCCCTGTAAATCACTCAGGAAGCAAAAGTGGAATGACAGCAACCAAGGCGTTGTGTAAGTTGAGGCGACGACCATTCGATCGACGAGTTGCTCTCCAGTCCCTGCTTATGTCGATAATTAAAGCCAAATACAAAGTGGCAATAAAGGTGGTCCTACGACCTTCCTCAGTGGTGAAAAGCACAGTTACACTAACAGCCACGACTAAACCGTGGCCATAAGTCCAGAAAGTAAAGGACATCTGCTAAGTTAATTAAAAATGTGCAACCAGGGGTCATCAAGAAGTAATTGAGCTGCAGTTAACTGGGCGTAATGAATTTATTGCTGAACTATCAAAAAATCACACTAGATAGATATGATAGAACAATTGAAGTTAATTGATTGGGGTAATCGAATAATTACAATTTATTGATTGATGTCAGTCAATAATTACAATTAATTTATATATTGATTTTTGTTGTAATGGAGAAAGTATTTAATCGATTGATTAATCGCAATGCCATTATTAACATTCATAATTGTTGGAAAAACATCCCACCTTCATTGATTTATTTGGATACTAAGCCTACCCACGATGTTTTTTATCTTTCCCTTTTGGGAGGGCAAGACAAATTTTCATAGAAATATACGTAAAATCACATTGGCTATAGGACATTTTCCATAGATTTAGAAGATGAGCTATTCCATGAATCCAGTGGGCAAAAAAAATCGTAGAAATCTTCGTCTGCTTCGCGGCCTCGGTTTTCTATATTTTCTTGCCCTTCTGGCTTCATAGAATGTAACATTGCATCATGGATTTTTAGGGCAGTAATATCAGTTTGAAAGTATATGAATGTTTGTAAATGTGAGTAGATTTGAAATTCAGATTTCTATCTAAAAATGATTTGAAATATCAATTTACCAATTCATTCATTAATGGATTCTCTATCTGGAGTGACAGACGATGATTCATGGTTATCTGGCATGGTGAGAATTCTATGTGAAATTGGCGGGCATATAATGGTGCATTATATACCCTCTAATGCCGGGCAATAATGCATTTCAAACTCATTTCAATCATTTCTATGACATCCAAAGCCATCGAGAGTGAAATACAATACCTATTATCTGTCCAATATTATCCTTGAGAACAGGGTAATATCAGAATTCATGAATCTTCCTTTTGAGCGATAATTCTCAAACGAACTGATTCACACGCATGACTCATTTTTCAAATGAATGAAAAAATGGACAGCATGAATGAAAAGAATTTATGATATTATCACTTCACGCAAAACTTTGGAAAACCATGATAATTGATATCTCCATTACTTCACCTCCATTATGTTATTAAGCTTCATTGCAAACATTTCATGGTAAGATGATGTCAAAGACATCGATCGATCGATATCATTGTCTTCAATCGTTACTGAAATTGGTTCCAACTTTTTTCAGACTGTTCTCAAGGAACCATCGTATCACTCTCATGAATGATTTTTATTTTTTAATAGTCCTATTCGTCTTTCCATGAAGTCTAACCGACAATTAACGTGAACTTCATGCGCAGTCTGGAACTAGCAACTAGCTGTGATTTTCTCAAGGTGTTCGAGCACTTTTGCAAGACCGTATATATGGGCCCATGTAGTCTAATTCGATAAACTGAAGTAACAGAGTGAAAAATTCAAGATCTAGAATTAGTACATTCAAACTATGATGATAATTAATTACAATTAGTTGATTGCTTCCAGCTGCAATCAAAATTAATTGATTAGTTGCCAAAAATTAATTGCGATTACTTTTTGATAACCCCTGTGTACAAGTCAAATGCTTAGACGGTTCTTGGGCTTCACTTCATTGAGGATTTAAAGAACATTCTGGTGCATTAATCTCCTGATGGCACGGAGTCGAAGTCGGTAACATTCAAGGCGGGGCATTTTTTCGACTCCATCGACAATTACCGACTCCGCATAATTAGAAGGTCTATGTTTGAATAAGACGGAGCCGTGTTCGTGGGCTTGAGTTTTATAGTGAATATTCAACTCGAAAGAGTTCAACGTCGCTGTCATCGATATCTTTTGTGGAGATTGCAATATTCAAAATTTATGGTTTTGTGGCAGTTTCCAGACAGAGGTATCTGCTGTGTGTCTGCGACGAAGAGTAGCAATATCCAGGGGACAAATACAAGATGCACTGACATTGTCTAACATGATCAGTTTGTGCGCTCGTTTACTACCCGCAGATAAAACATATGCAAGGCGGTCACCAATAACAACGAAGCAGGGAGAAGCACATTCGAAAGGAGATGCAACATAAGCGGA
Organism: Prostheceraeus crozeri; assembly: GCA_907163375.1. Taxonomy (NCBI): domain Eukaryota; kingdom Metazoa; phylum Platyhelminthes; order Polycladida; family Euryleptidae; genus Prostheceraeus; species Prostheceraeus crozeri. Next base: position 258,521 of record CAJQUW010002233.1, read on the forward strand.
ATAAATCAGGTGTAGTTCAAATGGTTTGAGTGTCCGTAATACATGAAACCGTGAGAATGACCGCTCCTTCAAATCAATGACGAGTTTTGAAGGACAGAGCTTCATGTAAAGTCCAACCAAGTTTGTTAAAATTGCGGAATAATTAGAAGTAATTTGGAAGAATAAGATGGGAAGGATCAGTGCGACACCTTGAGGTTAACATTATCTTGGATTTGCTATTGTTGATGCTGCTACATTTAGCTGCACCGGGTTTTAAGCGTATTTAAAAATTGAATATACGATTATAAGAGGCATTGAAAAGCCAACTGCAATCATAAGATTCATCAGAGCATGATAGCATAATTCAAGGTTAGAACCGGCCGCCGGTCCGGCCTCGGCCGCAAATTTTGAAGACTCAATCAAGAATAATGAAGACTTAAATCAAGTTTGCACGTCGCAGACAAAACATTTCGTAACATCAGCACTCAATCAGTGATCAAATTGTTCATCTTACATCTTTTGTCGCTAGAAAAGCTTTTGCTGCATTGGAACTCTGAATATTTTTGACCGCTTGAAGCTTTCTTATGGAGGTGAGATATAGATATAAGCATATATTATTATTGCATCAATTGTTATTATTATATCAATGCCCGTTCATACGTCAATGCGTCAATCATGATCTGATCGTTATTTCTCAGAAACAGTGTGCGAATGCAATGTGTGCTAGTACAAATGCAATATTCTGCGATATTTTGAGATATTTCGTCATGGGACATGTACGTCCCATTATCCTATCACGGGCATATGTGTAAAACGTCAATTTCTACCAAATAATCCGAAATTAGGCACTCATGTTATTGTTAATTGTGTTGTTGACTTGTGTAGGCAATAACTTTTGGCATAATGCGGTGTGCAAATGCACAGTTCAGTACAATCGGAGCAGAATTGGATAAAATTTACTGCGTCCCTCATTACCAAGCAAATACGAATTATCGATACCAAGATATTCTTCGGTATATCTTCGCAAATCAGTTGTTCAGTTTCTCAGCAATTTATTATTAGACTTCAATGAAGGTCTCTAATAAATCAATCGTTAGTTTCGATTTGTGTAAGAATTTGGTATCACGTTGTATATACTTTTCGCATCTAACGATTGTCTTGTGAAGTATGGAGACTGTAGACACTATAAAATGTTAGTTATTGCCGTGGACTTCAGCTAAACAGCTGCCGTCACTGGATTGAAGCATGAAAGCGAGTTATACGTTGATCAAAAAATTATTAATAGAATGCGTATATATTTTCAAATAAGAATCATTGAATACATTATGTTGCAGGATGCTGAGGTTGTTCAAAGAAAATAAAAATAAACAATCAAGAAAAAGTATTACATGCATGCATTTCGAGACATCGCGTAAAGCCAGTAATCTTTCAGTCAAAGGAGGTTGTTGAACAATAGACAAGAATACGGGAAGAAGGTTCGCAGTCTCCTCTCAGTATAACAATATGGTACAATGAAGTGAGTTTTCATCATTGACCTAACAGGGATAGAATAATGCAAAGGATGCTCTTTATATGTCTCGCATTTCAACAAATACTTCAAAGATGCTTTCTTAAAACGAGATTCGATACTAGCGAAATCTTTACAAATGCATTTACCACCACAGATTAAGCGATGAGCTCTGCTTTGATAACGTTCAAGCATCAACATGTGAAACAATGTGGTCACTGAGGCGACCGTAGACTGGAGAAGCGTACGTAATCAGTGAAGTTATCAAAGAATGATATACGAGTTTTAAGTCTTTCACATTCAAGAATGTCTTTAACATGAGAATTACATACGAACGTTGAGAAGCCTTGCATATTACATTTGAGACTTGACAATCCCAGGTTAGTTTCGTATTTATGATGAAACCAAGAATGTTTACATTGTCAATGTTAGGGTTGAAAGCAGAGCAGGAGTGATCCTGTGAGCGCCCAAAACAAAGCCTATAGCACTTTGATTGATTGATGAAGAGACCCATAATTTTTATGCATGACTCAACATTACGTATGCATGAAGTATGTGAGGAGCGTGAACTGTCTATGGTTTCTATCACTGTCACGTCATCAGCATATAGAAGAATTTTCGCCTCCTTGCATTCCATGAGAAGTTTTCCCATAACATCTGAGAAAAGGTACGGGCCCATTACTGATCCTTGTGGGACTCCGGAAGAGGCCACAAAAATGGGACCCGTATATCCATCCAATGAAACATATTGTTGTCTCCCATGCAGATAAGACATCAGCCATTTCAAGAAACCTTGATTAATACCGCTCTTGTTGAGATGGTCGATCAGCCTATTATACTGAATCTTATCAAATGCCTTTGTTAGATCCAGACAAGAGACATGCACAGCTTGAGTTAATCTTGAGTCGAGTGATGCCGAGACGGCATCGATGATGTCCACCAAAGCACTTGCTGTGGATCCGTGCGGACGAAAGGCATGTTGTTGTTTGCCGTATAAATTGATTAAATCACCCTTGAAGCGGTCCATAATTAGTGATTCAAAAACTTTCGATATCGCTGATAGTATAGTAATAGTCCTAAAGTCCTGAATTGAAGGTTTGCTTTTCTTTAGTAATGGGCGAGTGCAACCAAGCTTTAACAATGACGGAAAGGTCCTCTCGTTAATAGATCTGCTTATAATTTTGCTTAAGGAAACACATAGGCTAACCAAGCAGCACCATCTCGCAAGAGTCTATGAGCCACATAATCAGGACCAGCTGCTTTTGAAGGTTTCAATCGAATTAATTTGTCGAAAACTTCCTCTTCAGTAAAATCATCAGTAAAATAGTTATTTGAAAAACTTTGCAAAGGTACATCATCATCATAATTTTGGTTACTATGAAGTTCTTTAGACAATGCCATCAAAAAGCTCTCCATACCATTGAAAGAATTAATAAGGTTGTCACTGCTTTTGTTATTCCAAATGTGGCTGACAATATTCCAAGAATCCTTGCTTGTTTTGGTGTTACGTTTTACCCAAGACTCTCGCTTTTGCTATCTCCTCGTGTATTTTTACTTTTAGATGTTGAAAAGAAGACCAGTCTTTCCTACGAAAAGCATCCCATCGTTTTGTGATCAATGGTTTCAAAAGCGGGGTGACCCATGGCTTGTCTCTGCACGACATTGTGACACTCTCGCATGGGATGTGTGATAATGCATTGTAGTACATGCCATAAAACTGAAAGCACATGTCATTCACGTTATTTGCAGAGTCAAGAGAGCCAAAATCTGTTTCCTCCAATGAATTCATGAAATTCTTAACATGGGAAAATCTATAATCCCAAACTATTACTGACCTCTCACCAATGGAATGCTTAAAATTGATTAATGGATTCAGAACAATACTATTGTGATCGGAATTTCCAATTGGTGGTCCAATAATAGCCTCATCCTGATAGCAATCACCTAATTCACAATCAATCCAAATGTGATCAAGAAGTGAGTTTCCTCTAGTAGCATTCGTCACCTTATTCGTCAAATTTAAATCATCAATATACAAGGATGACGGAAAATCGTTGAAATCTCCGCTAATAATCAAGCAGCGATTCGGCTTGCCACTTGATAAAGCATCCAACTCAGATGACACAAAATCGGATGCATCAGTATGATCAGACACAAGAAGAACGGGTGGGATGTAAATCAATGAACAGATAATATCAGTCTTTGGCAGATGTAATTCGATGCATTCTGGTTTAACAAAGCCTGGCATTACCAACTCTGGCGACAGTAAATTTCGTACCCAAATGCAGACACCCCCTTCTTTTCTACCAACTCGGTCACTTCGGAAGAGTATAACCTTCAATATGTAGAAGAGAGTTTTCAACGCTACTAGTCAACCACGATTCAGTTATATACATCAAATCAGGGTTGATGATATGAGTGGATATACGCAGCTCATCGAATTTATTCGAAATTGATCGAGCATTTAGCATGAAAATTTTTGGGGCTGACATTCTGAAATTCTGTATCACTGGGGATACATGCTGAAGATATGCATTGTTTAAAATCCGTCCTGAAAATCCTGGTTGCTGTTTGGTATAGCGATGATTTTATCCTTGAATATTCTAACACTTCCACCTTTTGACTTTCTCTCTCTTAATTCCTTTCCCAGATTAAATTCATGAGTCCGCTGAAGCGGAGTTAAGTCAGGCTGAATATACACACCATCAAGCTGTGGATTATGTCGTATTTGCTTCGACTTCTTCAGCAATTCGAATTTCAGCTTTGCTTTGTCTAAAGTGACGCGGAGTGGTCTCTTATTGTCCGTACGTTGTTTCCAATTCGCCAAACATTTCCTGATTTAGACGATAGCTCAAGGGTTTCAAAGATCTCGTTACATGTACGCTCATCATCCTCCTGTTTCTCAACTGCTGAACTGTGAACATGTTCATGTAAGACAATTATCATAATGTTGTTCATTCGTTTATTTCTCTAATTTACTTCGTTTGAAATTTCATCGATATTTATTGAGATGTTTCCAAACGATTTTTCCCCTAAATTTTTACAACGATTTTCAAGTCTAGTGTTCTCGGTCTCTAATTATCAGCTGTCCAACCAGAGATTTCAAAGAGTCGATCTCCTTTGAAAACGCAGCTATTACTTCTCCCTTCGACGATTCTATGGCAGTTTGAAGAGATTCTAAAGAGATAAAAGTAGAAGAACAGTCTGCTTGAGAGTTAGCACGAGTAAGGCCTCAGCCACACTGAAAGCAAAGCAAACACGAGCGTCCCGAGCGTCTCGAGCAAACGTATGTCCGTAAGCTATTAATCGCTCGCGTTTGCTTTGCTCGCAGTGTGGCAGTCTACAACTGCTGTAATGATAACTTTATATTTGCTGCAAAACGCTTTGCTCGGAAACGCTCGCAATGTGGCTGAGGCCCGCTGATGTAGGTGTTTTAGCAGGCATTGCTGAGACAGGGATTCGAACACACGACCAAAACTATGTCCACAGATCTTACGCGCACTGAAATGTATTAGACAACACGACTACAGCACATCTGCCGGTGTGGAAGAGAAACGATATATATGACGTCAGCAGCAATAAATCGTGCAGTGTATTTTCACGCTTGCTATTGTTCGATCAGCTGGTTGTGGGTTACACAAGAAAACTATGTCTGCTGCCAACAATGAGAAGAATTCACTACACAGGTAAGATCCAGATTCAGAATGATGGAAAGGAACGACGCGACGAAACAATCGACCAAACGGGATAAACAGGCAGATGCACGAAGCGAGGAGGAGCAGATCGATACCAAATTCGAAACGAGGGACCAAATACAAACGGAGACATCATTCACAAAAAAATGACGCGCGAGACCACCAGCAACCGACCGACGCAGACGCAGTTGCAGTTGGTTTTATTATATCAAGCGCTTTTTCTAAAACACAATTCATGACACATTCATCCATCCTATTATCCCCTGTGTGTCCTATATACAGTGGGTGGATATGCTAAGATAGGCCTACAACAACCTTGCTTAATATTTTTGCTGATTGAACAGGAAGCGAATTTTTTCGTGATCTCTCTATGATCCAGTCACTTCTATAGCAATGTGTTATTGAAATTCAAGATGCACCGGACTGTTGTTCGAATTCATTTTCTTGAAATTCCGGTAGCCATCTGTTGTTTCAGGACATTAAAAATTCATCGAATCTGCAATTGCCCCGGAAATCAATCACAACATGTTTCAACATGCTTGGAAATTCAACAGAGGTTATGCTAGCCTCGCCCTTCACCTTCCTTACCGATATCTGTTCCTACAGGGGCTTCTTCTGAGTTTAATAGAGCATGAGTATTCTTGTTGAAACAAACCAATACACACCTACTGTATTTACTCAGTTCACATAATGCTTTGCAGTTGCTAGTAATTTCAAGTCTTAGATACAAAGTGTGATGGTCAAACAGACGATAAATTAAATTAATGTTCTTTAGCTGTGTACCGGAAGACAAATTTCTATTAACTGTTTAAGAAATCCTGGCAGCAACAGAATACATGCTAATAACTACCTCATGGGATAATGTGACACATGCGTTCCACACCTAAAGCTACCTTAATGGGATAATGGACACACATGTCCCATAAACAAATGCGGTCGTAGATCACACTGCATTGTTTATTTTTTTGACAATCTGACTATATTTCATGCTTATTCACATCATAATAGAAACAATCGAAGTAGATTTGAAGAAAAAAATCAAATTTTGAAAATCTTGTCCATAGAAGGATTAACCATTATCTGTTTGGAAGCTCCCCATGTCAGATATTTGACACATTAGTGAAAAGCAAAATTAGCTAGTCTCGCGCGAGCGCTTTCGACGACCGTCGGCCACCATTGACTTGCGCATGATTATGGTGGCCGATGGTCGTCGGAAAACACTCAATTTAGCTGAAATGTCAATCGATTTCTGCCGTCTAGGACGGCTTCTCAACTCAAACTGATTTATTAGGGCAGAATACAAAAAGAAATTTGAAATCATTGATATCAAACTTAGTGAAGACGCACACATATGCAATAGTGAAGAAATTAAAGTTATATGGCATTCAAAGAAGGATTAACACTAGAAGGACCAAGAAATTTTACTACCTAGAAGGACCAAAGCGGTCAAAATTGACCGGCATATCTTAAGTAGTTGATTAAACTATTTTCATTCATTCAATTATAAATATTCACTTATATTATTACATCAGTTATTATTTTAGTCATTACCCAGTATGTCCGATGTCATAATATCACATGTAAGCCTGTGTTGCATAATATGACATGTACATGTTATCATCATGTATGGTGATGTGATTACAAGAAATTAAAAAAAATAATGATAGTTTAATGATTAGAAAGATTCCATCAAAGTCAACTACCACAGAAATTAGGTAGCTTACATGAAAAGTTTCTTTTGAACATCCAATCGACTTGTAAAGAATTGGCTAAAAAATGGAACAATATAAACTGCTTCAATTCAGTAGCAATGAAACATGTAGCAACTGCCTCTTTTTTTGCCATTCCGCAGCAACGTTTTTGCACATTCCGCATTTTACTACAGATTTATTTTTCATATACTGACAGTGTATGAGTAAAATCTCTCGTTCCTCACTATCAACAAGAGTAGCCACCAGTATGACAACTAATCTGCAATTAATAGTAATATGAGTTGTTGCTGTCAATTAAGCAACAATTGCTGTCATTAAAATCATAATTAAATAATGTGTAGGCATTGAGCAACTCCTGATTACACCACAATATATGACAAAAATGAAAGATATGCATAGTTTTGTACTACCTTCAATTAATTGAGAAGTAGCGTGTGATGCTCTTAATATTATGAACATGTCAATGAATTTTATACAAGCCTTTGTTACCTCAATGATTTTTTCGTCATTTTTGGATTCCACAAACCTTCCTCAATGAATTCCTGCATAGAGCATGCTTTTAATTCATGCATTCAAGTCATAGTCTCTCACTTTTGGCATATAGAGCCCAACAAGTTGCTTGCTGCACGGCAATGACTAGGCGTTGAATTTGATGAGCGAAAAGTAAATTGCATGTCAAACGGCTTTCCAAAGAGGACTGCTGAAGCATTAATTGACCAATATACCACCAGTTCGCCAGCAATCAGTGGAAGCTTGTGGCCTGATATCAGCATTGTGATTGAGCTCATTGCTTAATTGTAACTCAGCTAATATGCTCATTGGATACATTTAGGTACATCCTTTTTCCGTACTTATCAGATATCCAAGAAACAGCGAGAAGATTCCAACCCTGAAACGAACGAAACTCACAGAATAAAACCTATTGGCTACATAACAAGAGAAACAATTTTAAATTAGGTCTACGCATTGGGCGCAGGCACGGTGATCCATGAGCTCAGCCGACACCCTAGACATTTTTCCCTGGGTTCGCGTCACCCTCCAATCATAGCAAATGACTCCCTCAGATTACCAAATAGCACTGAATATCACCCAGGCAGGATTAAGGCAAGGGAGAAGTAGAAGCATCATGGAACAGGAGCTACTGACACTTTCTTCCTGAATTCGCGCACAGAGGGCTTAATACCATGGAGTATTTGATGCTTGAGAGCCTCCACAAAATGAGTAAATTTCATGTTTTGACTTAATTTTGGCGATTTTACCCATTTTGTAGAGGCTCTTAGACATCAAATACTATATCATGTGACTCACCTCAACATTTGTATCAAAGTTGATGTTCTGAACTCAATCATGTTTCAAATTTCATGGCATTCTGATAAATGGCATCTTTTGTGAAAAAGAAAATGTACGAAAATTGCCAAGTGTTTCACAATCCACAGATATTTCTTGAATTTTACCATTGGATTCCAATGGGAATCCTTTAACCTTACCTATAACCGAAAGCGACTGGCTGTGACACTCAAGAATTCGATTTTTGTACTCAGCGTTTCAAGATCTACAACTCCATGGTATTTAGCCCTTTGTGCGCGAATTCAGGAAGAAAGTGTCAGTGGCTACCGGACTAACATTAATGCATTAGTGTGATTCGCCCTTAGCTCGATTAGATATCGCACAAGCGGACTGTATACTCTAAAGTATGAAGTGATGACAACCTCATATTCAGACATCTCTGACTAACATTGAGGAAATATCCACGCTAGCTGGTCGCCTTGAAGCACAGAAATCAATTTTGTTTGTATGTAAACCACTTTAGGTGTAAATTGTATAGATTTTTCCAAGAGTTACTCACTGTGCAAATTTCCACGAAAAAGCAACAGATATAAACAACGAATATCATTTATTGAACAAATATATAGGAAGTCAATTCTTACGATCAGAGAATTTACTTGGATCTCAGAGATTAGATTAGAGAGCTAATTCCTCCAACTTTACACGCAATGCGGGTTTGAGTCTCTTCAACCCTGTTGAAATATCTGAAGCATATTGTGAATCTTCAAGACTAGCTACAGTCATCCTATCCAATGCCATCAAACAGCCAAACGATGATTTTGATTCAGTGAACCATTTTCAAACAATGCAGTCTTGTCGAAAAGACCGACGAACAATTCGTCAGGCAAAAGACAAAGATAAAGTGAAGAAAATTTTTTAAAAACTTTCCAAAAGTCAGGAATATCATATTCATTGAGTAATTCAACATAAAACAAGTGACTTGATCAATGTTCTACCCTTGAATTCACATAATTTTGATCTATCTGCGACAGAGTTCCGTGATGGTCTATCATTCCGGTATGGAAGACTGATTAATAACCTTCCTTCAGTTTGTGATGGCTGCGGGAATATGCTTTCCATTAACCATGCACTGTAAACTCTAGGGCACGAAATTTCGCTTGAATTAGGCACGAAATTTGGGCATCAATTCTAACCCACAACAACAGGAGTAGAGCCACGTTCATAGTCATAGTCCGAGTTCGCCGCGATTTTTTTTTTTTTTTCATCATAATTTAAAATATTATTTGTTTTTTGTGTTGGTGCCTATTTGCCTCGGTGCCTCACTACTAACTAAGGCACTAAATAGGCATTGGCACGGCACATAATGTGGCCCTACACAGTTTACAGTGTGTGACCTGCAAGAAGAGAGGACTCATTATCCAACGCCATAATGAGATCTGAGACGTAATAGGGGACCTATCTCCTTTTGCTTTTGGGGAAAGAAATGTTGTGAAAGAGCCAGTTATCGGAGAAAGATAAGAGGAGGACGCAATGCAGGATGGACTACATGCAGACTTCCTTGTCCCAGGAGTGTGGACATCACAGACTCCGACGTTGTTTGACATTCAGATATTGAACCTTGATGCTGAGTCTCGCAATGGCCATTCTCCAGTACAGATTCTTGCGACAGCATAGAAGAGGAAGGAACTGAAGTATAGAGATGCATGCGATTTTCGAAGATGTGATTTCAACTCACTTATCTTCTCATGTGATGGAGTTTTTGGACCCCCAAACCAAATCCCTCAAGTTGATGTCACATAAGCTCGAAAAGAAGTGGGATGATCATTTTCAAGGTATAAGATCATTTATGCACACAAAGCTGATGTTTTCTCTCATAAGAGCCTCCAGCCACTGCATATGAGGATCTCGCATAACGTGGAGAAGTGATTTGGGGTTAGAAGACATTTCTGGCCTCCCGACTTTCCTTTATCCTGAGAACCTGTGACTAATTCCCTAGCACCTTTGTTTTTGCACTTGGCTGTTATATTTCAGTGATTTTGTAATCTCTCTTTATCTTTAAATATACAGTCCGTTTCATAAAAAGTGGATCATCCTAAAATTTGACTGAATAAAACACAAGTATTATACAGAAAGCATTTTTCATGTTATTTCATGTCCCTAATATATTTAAATGTCCTTATATAATCTGATAAGCTATGATACAGCAACGGTTCTCAAGAAGCTAATATTTTGTGGCCCTACCCTTATTGTCAATGACATTATCAATTCGTCTAGGCATCGATGAACGCTACGTTTTAGAATAATCCATACATTTTCTATGGGATTCAGATCAGGAGAACGAGCTGGCCAAGATAATGTCCTAAGCCCTAATTGAGACTTGCATAAGTTGACAGCATTATCATCCATAAATAACCAAGTCGATGGATCACCAAGTTGATCTGTCATTTGGCCAATGTTCATTCGTAAAGCATTCACATAGCGTTCAGAATTCATGGTTCCTTGCTGTATGTGAAGTTCAGAGCGGCCATTGGTCCAAATGGCAGCCCAAATCAGTAGAGTCGCACCACCTTGTACCCGGGGACGATGTAAATGTCTCGGAATTTCCTGATCAGATTTTATCCATAATCTCAATCGACCATCACTATCCTTCAGACGGACTGATGCCTCATCAGACCAGACAACCCGATCCCATTGATTTCGCCAGTGACAATGACTCATTGCCCATCTGGGACGTCTTTTTGTATGCTGATCTGATAATTCGATCTGAGAGGGCCTCTTACAGCTCCTGAAATTCGACTCAATAAGTCTTCTACGAATAGTGGACTTAGAAATAAACGAGTCTAGTGCAGTCATCTCAATTAACGAGAGACTTGGATCAACTTTAACAAATCTCAAAATTAGGCGGTCTCTACTTTTGAATGTTTTGCGTGGACGGCCAGAGTCCTCTTTACGCCAGAGTCGAAAATCATCATTATGCCATCGATGCACATTTGTGTAAGGGACATTTAGTCACTTGCTTGTAGCTCGCAAAGAAAACCCTAGTTCTAGTAAGGCTGACACTTTGCCTTTTGTGAATGCGATCTCGTTATTGTTCATTTGTGCTTTGTATTGTTTTCAACCGGTAAGAGATAGATTTCTAGCTGAAAGCAATCAGGAGTGCTGCCAACACCACCGCAACGAAGTCAGGAAGCTATGGAGCATGAAGTCCAGTTAATCACATGTAGCAGTTACATTATTGTTGATGAATAATGATGCTATACTGGCCCTGATTGACCGATTTTCTTTATTTTTGTTTTGCTTGATAGCTTTTGGCTTGTAGAACAACATATCACATAACAAAGGAAACAAATGCAATTTTGTAAGAATGAGGTATGATTTTGTGTAACATTGCTAAATGAAGATCAAATTATCTACTACTTTTTTATCTATAACAGGAAAACAACTCAATATTCATGCTTGAAAAATTTCAGAGAAATTCGTTCAAGTTTGGCGGAGTTAGACAAAGTTGAAGTTAAGGTGATGTTTAAGGGTGATCCATTTTTTATGAAACAATCTGTAGTTGTTAATTGTGTGTTGTTTCTGATTAACAATCTGTAGTTCATGACATTAGCGCAAAAAAATTCTTATGACCATAAAAGTTATTACATATCTAGGAGTCCAAGGATAAATCATAGCCTAGCTCTATGATTTTGACCTTCATGTTCAAAAGTCAGCTACTTTCACAGTTTTAATTCAGCTATGGAAGCACTTAGTTGAAGATGAAATTCTGCTGCGTTCAATTTAATAATTGTGACATTGACGTATGAATGACAGAAATTAACAGAGGCTAAGCACGATAAGACAATAGGCCTAATTGAAGACTTAACCACACACCAAGGAGATTGTCAAAGAGGTCGAGGAAAGTTGTTGGGCGATGCGCCAGCAACAATTCAACTTTTGTATCTCAATATGTGCGATCAATAACGAAGATTTAGAACAGGAGAAAATTCAATGAAGAAGACAGTACTAGAATCGTTTTCGAATTTACAAGAAACACGGATGAAGCAATCAATGACCTGCAAATATAATAATGGTAAACTAATGGAATTCAATTCAAAGAGATGTAATATGTTTCTCAAACGAACAGTCATAAGTAATAAGCTAACCAAAAAAGTAACACAAATTAGCATCTTCAGTTGGATTAACTGGACGATTTGATATTCAAATCCGAAAAGCCTGATTCTGACTGCTTCTAATGATAGACCGATGAAGAATGAAAAAGAGGTGGCTAGTAAACAAATGAAAACCAAATGGAGCAAGGAAATGCATTCTATCGTGATATCAAATCGTGTCATAATCGAAGTAACATTAACTGTTCTCGTATGGTATATATCACCTTTTTTCTAGTAAATGAATCGAACCAACAGTGATATTGTTATAGAGCATGCTCTAGCATCAATTGTGAAAATAACTGAACTATTCTTACAAATGAGCGTTTCAGCTATTTTCACTGTTTTCAATTATTTTCACACTTTCATAGTAAAACTGTGAATTTATAATTTTTTTTTCTTTTGTGCCCTATGAAAGAATAAGTCATACATATGGTACAAAAAATATTGCCCTGCGACATTCTTCATGTCATGGCATATTATCCTCCATAGACTTCTTACATTGAGGAGTCTATGTATCCTAACAGATTTAAAAGATAACTGTGTCATCATAGAGCAGGGGTGCGCAACCTTTTACATTTTTCGGCCGCCATTTCGAAGGCCGAAAGAATCACGGCCGCACTTAGCCTAATATGTGTGCAAACAACCAGGTCAATAGCCAATCCTTTTTGCATTCCACCACTCAAATTAGTTTTCCCTGTTGAATGACCCACTCAAAATCGCATAAAGGCCTACTTCGTAAACAATGAGTTAGCAAGTTAACCCATATAGCCTATACAACCAACGATCATTTTTGAACCAGAAGATTTTAAGCTTAGGGTGTTATTAGCGCTTGAAAAGTTGAAAGCATATCTTTGCAAGGGCAACCGTCATTTGTCGTTTGCTGCTGTATTTTCTTGATCAGATTTGCTGCGCAGATGTTTCTCTCGTCGCCTTGTAGATTTGTGATAGAATGAGATTCGTGGCGACGGTAGTGTTGTTTTGCATTATCATCTGTTACGGTCTTAATTACTTCTTCGCTAATGCGACACTCCATAAGTCTATTTGGTATCGCAGTGACAAAAAATTCAACTTCCCAGCTTTTATTGAATTTTTTCTTCAAGCAATAATTGCTTCCTCTTCAAGGGCGCAATCATCTTTCGATTCAATCCGTTGTTTCACAAAAGCACACAACACTACCGCTGCAGAAATGGATCTAGCCGGCATCCTTATTCAGGTCATGGACTTGAAGCTAACACGCGCGAACAATTCGAGCAAACTACAATTGTCCCTTTTGTTTCTTTTAGCTGATGACTCTAGCCATGAATGCACATGAATGTAACTTCCCTAAAATATTCTATTCATGAGTTATCGAACTGCTTGACTGCCTTCATCGCACCTGCGGGCGCGCATTTTTCGAAGCAGTATGGGCATAAAAGTGTTCGACAGTTACAAGGTGACTAGCATGCTACTATAGTGACGATTGTTTTCGATTGCCTTGAACTCCAGAAATATTTGCAATACATAAGTACATGTACAATATTCTTTTTTAATTACTTGTCATTGTCACGGCCACACTTTGTCTCTGCTACGGCCGCAGGTTGCGCACCCCTTTCATAGACTTTTAAATTATGGTCATTGTAGAAATGAAAACTGCATCATCATGGACTTCTTAATTGTGGTCATTGTGGGAACTAGGAAGGGAGATGTAGAGCTCTAAAGTCCAACGAGATTGAGGACTTGCATAGCTATCATGGTTCACATATCATCGCCCCCGGCTCGGAGATTCCTCCTGTGTAACTACTTGTAGACAGTTGGTTACTGTACATGTCTCACGATTCGGAACCGAATAGTACATGTATAGTTGAGTTGTGGATTTCGACGCATGGATATTAGATCCATTTCTATGCCCTGATGGGAAATCCACGACCATGCCTGATATTTTGACAGAAACCTTTGATGAAACCTCCGGGTACTGGTCGACTTGAAGAGAGACCGATCTCGCCTGATTCTTTAATGATCTTTTAGAAAATAGAAATTATTTGATGAACTTGAAGGCTGTTTACACCAATTCGTTTTTCGACAATTTTCTTGTTATTCAATTTTGATTCAACACGAGTCAATCAATAAGATTACTGTCTATGAGCAAACAAAATGACTTTGCAAACCGAACTGGGTTGATAGATAAAAGGTTAATTATTGATAATAAAACAGTCTTCGCAACATAGCCCGTCGTTCTGCTGGCATCTAAAGAAATAGTCGCGGTCTAAATGCCAATCCATCATATCATAACTAGAAATTGGCAAATGTGATGTGATGACATTCTCTAAAAAGACAGAGACGGGCGAATTCGGTTTTCCAACGATTCAGAATCACGCGATTCAAGAACACAAGGTTTAGGAATCTGTGACGAACAATTTCTGGTGAATCTTATACACATCTATGAAGAGATGGCAGGTTGCTTCGATTTTGAAAAGTCAAAGTTGTCACTTTAAAAAATGGCAGCTTATTTAGTGCACACATTTCCAGAATCCTGAAAACTTTTTTATTCACAACGCTGGATGACTAAGCTGCGAGAACGATAATAGTTTACTGAGATTTAGTCAAACTTTGAAAATGAGACTCTCCATCAATACAGTAGCAAATAGACTACTTTTATCTCATCAAGCAAATTTCATCAAAAAACAATTTTTCAAAAAATCACACGATTCTTGGTCATTCAGCAAGTGTGCGACTGATTTCGTTGCATGATCAATCGAGCGGAATCGATTAGCTGCGTCCACCCATGGTTACTATAAGTTTCTGAAAATCCTATCGAACTATTGTAAACTACTGCTCAACATCGTTCACTTCTTCTTTGCTATCCTCCGTTTCTTCTTTTTATTGAACGCGTTGATTAATTTCTACATTATCTAACTGCTCACACTTCAATCAATCATTTTCAAATATTTCTCTCAAATTATCTACGAAAATTGCACCTGAAAGTTCTTTCAAACTCCTACAAACCCAAGAAATCACAAAAAATTTATAGAAATTTACAGAATGAAGAATTTTGGCATGCGAATAGATTTCAAAAGGAGCATGATCGAACAATTTGACGGGTACCCCCAGACCATAGGGTTGGGTATAGGTAGAGTGTCGACTCCGAAAAGTATCTGTACACAGTGAAAATTTTTATATGAAAAGATTCAGTTTTTGCAGAGATTACGTTCCCGTGGTCCAAAAACTATTTGAACAGTTTTAAAAAAACTCAAAATTTTGCCAATTTATATACTACCGAGATGACTCCACTATGTAAGTAGTATGAAACAAGTTGTATATCAAAAGGAAAAAATATTTGCTAATAAGCATCCTATCTAAGCGGAAATTATGCTGATTATCAAGGGAATTTCATGACCCGCATTATAATGGAAATCTTCATGAAAGAGTCGACATCTCATTGTGCTTTCTTGGCTGAAATTTCATATTTGTAATTCATGAAAGCAACAGCAGGTCATCGAGTTGCCAATTTGACAAATATATTACCTCTCCAAGGCTGTCATGACACGGACTATCTGTAAAATAATATCATTTCCTTCTGCTTTGTTATCATGATCAGTCAATTCCGTTGCAATATCTTCAAAACTGCATAAATATGTATATCTCACATTTTGAAACAATTCCGACTGTATCTCCCTTGAGTTCATTTAATAAAATCGAAAGTGTATACACATTGGGGATTTAATAAATGCGGAGCTACCACTCTGCCTAATGCACTTAATCTACGCCCCAGACACCTTGCCACTCCTCCGCAATCACCGCCCATGCTCATAGGTTTTGAGCATGTCTACGTTGACCCATTTACAAAAATATCGAGATTGAACATAAGACAGAGTCTTTCATGAGTTGTAAACGTCACATTTATTTTAAACAAGAACAGAAGAACGGGAAATTATCTACAATGCATCTTTTCAATGTTTCAAGTGCGTATGTAAAAATATTTCACGTTTTCCTTCAGAACACCGTAAAGTCTGAATTCGCTTGCAGCTCTATGAACATCAGCAAAGCGAGGAGATCCATTTTTGCTTTCTCCCCAGAGATACAACACAGAAGCATTTAAGGATAACCTACGATACCAATGGCATTTGAGTTTTGACTGTCTACCAACCATGAGGAATATAGTAACAGTTCTGCACCAATATCGAAAGCTTCTAGATGGCAATTTTTCCCGAATGAAAAATCTTCGTTCATATTTACCGTTTCCATGCATTGAGAACATTGCTGGTTTTCTCAATTGTTGCATCACAGTTACATTCCATGGAAAAGCGTGTACCAACTGCGTTGGCAAAAACCAAGCTTTGTCATTGTTAACAGAATATTTATCAAATATTCGGAATACCAGCCTTACTTCTTCTTGTCCAGTGCTGCTGACTAAAGCAAGGTGAATGTGGGAAAATGGTGATGGTTGAAAATTAACCAATGGACTTTTGTACATGTCTTCACTTTGATAGATAGACTTTTCATAGACTTGAGAAGAGTTTGCTGGCATGTTCATCAGCAGGTTATATGGCTCTTGATCTCGGGCAGCTATTGTTCTTAATATCAATAAATTATGTGAGGCATTCAAAGGTAAATATAGAGGAAATGATGCAGTTGACGAATTGATGGCACAGTCATGGTGATAGTGAAGGTTGCAGGTACCGTTGTCGAACACTGTCATCAGATCAGGACTTAAAAGTGAGGCTTGTTTGATGCAGAAAGTGGATGAGGGCTTGTAGTTTGACCATGGATGCATCATTCGGATACACGGAGCAGATGAACACTCCAATAGAGAGAAAACTGCAGCAAATTTCACTATATAATCAAACACTTTGCACATGTCAATTTCAACCTAGCCAATGAGAAATTTTGGAATTGAATGATGCGCAGTTGAAGCTGAAAAAAAGGAAGCTTTCGTGATATAAACGATTGTGTTGCTCAGCACAATGAAAAAAGACAAAAAATCCTACTTTGCGAAACTGAATACCCCAAGTTTAAACATGCTGGTCTACAAACGGAAATATTTGATATAAAATTTCAACTCAAATTAAATGATGTTTGTTCGTAAAGTGCATTTTCGTTTCCTTCCCGCATTACTTGGTTAACTGTGACGGATGCATGTGTACATTGTGGGTGCATAATGATCTAAGTGAAGCAACATCGCAATTTGCAATTCAGAGTGTAAACAGAAATGAAATTTGAATAATAATAGTAACTGTTTATTCAAAGAAATGACAATCGTACAGTTCGGAGCAGATACGATGTCAGGTTCACATGTATTTGAGAAGAAAAAAAGTCAAAGTAAAAAAAAGTTGATTAAAAAACTTTGCAGTTGTATGACTGAATGTCTTCTCCCGGCGGCGGGTTTTACTAATGGGCAACGAAACTCGTTTCCCTGATGGCAAAAATGGCGGCATGAGGTGATGTAGTAGGTGATTAGGATCCAACATTTTCTTTAATAACTTAATTCCTGAGGCTTCGCGACGAGTACTAAGTGGGGGCAAAATATTGCACGAGCATTGGTAAGAGCAATACGATGACATCTCTCTCTGATGCGTTCTAACTTTTCCGCATTAGACTTGGAAATTCCTATAAATAGTGGATTGTTATACTCAAGGACTCCGAGTATGACCGAGTTATACGTCTGGACGAGCTCATTCTTCGAGGTCTCAAACTTTCTGAGTTATTTATAAGATAATATAAGATAAAATTCTCTTTATTGTTTCACGAAACGCGGTGAACACATTACAAAACAAAAAGGTTAATATACAAATAGGTTAATACATGTATAAGACACGAGAAAATTATGAAGGGCAATACTTTATAAACGAATGCAAAAATCGCCTTGTCTTAGTTTTTGGTCTCCTCAACAAAGATAAACTTCTTGTTTTTTCCACATTTTTTTCATCAAAAAAACATCGAAGAGGATGGTCACGTTGAGAATCCACATTTTTAAACAGCTTCAGGCAGATATTGTCTCCCATGGTGAAGAGAGAAAGATGGTCACTAAGCTCTTCACCAATGATGCGCAAGGCCCTTTTCTCAACACTAAACAGTTGACGCTTCAGATAGTCCGGGATGTTACACCATGCTGGATAACCATACAGAAGCACAGGTCTAATTAAAGCGCAGTAAATACCGAAAATGGTCTCAGCTGGACAACCAGAACGTTTCA
The DNA here is from genome assembly GCA_907163375.1 of Prostheceraeus crozeri. Classification (NCBI taxonomy): domain Eukaryota; kingdom Metazoa; phylum Platyhelminthes; order Polycladida; family Euryleptidae; genus Prostheceraeus; species Prostheceraeus crozeri. The sequence goes on from CAJQUW010002233.1 coordinate 277,021, forward strand.
AATGAAGTAAAATATAAATACGCTTTGAGGCCTTCCTCAACAAATTGAGGATATTAGAATTCCACTTCAGATCTGATGAAAAACAACAGCCAAGAATGTTTACTGTAGATGTTTGAACCATCGGAGAATTGTCCGAAAGCAAAACAGGGTCAATATGAATATTCTTTTTTGTAATAATATCCATTGATTTACACTTTTGAGCGTTCACACTAAGGCAGGAATTATCAATCCAACACAGAACATTGCGCATTTCACTTTGAAGATTGTCTTCATTTTGATGCCGTATGAAATGCAGTATGGTCAAGTCGTCTGCATATTTTACGAAGATAGAATTGTTACAGACAGGTTGTAGGGAATCCATTGCTACGCAAAATAATAATGGGCCCATGACGCTGCTTTGGGGCACGCCGCTAGTCACATCATTCCACTTAGAGAAACTGCTATTGGCATATACACGTTGCGTACGTTTGGATAGATAGCTGCATATCCACATAACTAACTCCTTCGGGATAAAGAAATGAACACAAGCATTAATGATGGATTCATGGGTCAGTCTGTCAAATGCTTTAGATAGATCAATTGCCACCATACGAACAACTCCTGATTGACAATCGAGATGCTTCAAGATGTGCAAATAAGTATAGGTTAATGCGGATGCGGTACCACTTCCGGGAGCAGAAATATATGCAAATTGCTGTGTCTGTTGTTGACGACGAATATAAGGCAGCAACCATTTACGGCATACAATTTTTTTCAAAAATTTTCGACAACTGCGGCAATAACGAAATGGGTCGGTAGTCAGATACTGCAACTGGATTAGGGCACTTCGGAACAGGAGAAACATTCGCTTGCTTAAGACAAGCTGGTACATGTCCGTCGATAAGGCTTTTATTATACAGTAGAGTAATGATAGGAGCCAGAGCGAAAGCACCATCTCGAAACACCCAATAAGGCAGGTTATCTGGACCACTTGGTTTGCGCTTTGACTTCTGTAACACAGCAAGTACATCAAATTCAGTGATCTCCAACTTTTCACTCGGAAGGTATCGAATTGAATCATAAAGTTCACGTACGTTTGAAGAATCTTGAAAATTGGAGGCAAAATAGGAATTGTAATCATCAGCTGAGATAGATGTATAGTCATTGGTCGATTTCTTACACTTGCTAATTGTTTTAACAGCCTTCCACATTCTTCGAGAATCATTGGAATTAATAGATTCACTTAAATACGTCGACTTCAAATACCAGGTGTGACTGATTACTTCCTCACGCAATCGCTTAAATTTCCCCATTTCCTTTTTAAAAAATGCTCTGTCCAGTTCATTTATCAAGACTTTTAGTGAGCTTCTCATCCATGGTGGTTCAGAACGCCGAAAACGCACGATTCTCTCAGGAAAATAGAAGTCAAACAGGCTGGCAAGATGTTGCTGAAAAGACTCCATAGAAGTATCAACATCACCAGAACAATCAATCGCTCCGATCCAATCAATCGAATTAAGAGCGTCAAAAAAAGCAGCCAATCTAGAATTTGAGTAATTCCTGATTTTCACTTTACGAGATGAGTCACCAGATTCACAAACATTCTCCGGTTGCAACAAAATAGTAGCGTGGTCCGATCGTCCGATAGGTGCTAGCATACGAGGCTTACGATAGTCAGATGGATTTGTATAAATTTGATCAACAATATTATCTCCACGCGTTGCAAAAGTAACTATTGGTTTCAGCTGAGTAACACTGGCAATGATATCCTGATACTTTCTGAGGTCATTAAAATCGCCCATAAGACCAATTCTTAATGAGTTATTAGTAGACAAGGTTAGTGCCACATAATCAATGATAGCTGTAAGACAGTCAACTGCTGCATCATGATCAAGCGGGGAATTTCAGAAAGGATGATAAATTCCAATTATCAGCATCGAGAAAGTGTCAAATAATACGGCAAGGAATTCCGTGCCACAATCATTCAACAGAGAAATCTATTGATTATCAATAATTACTGGTGTAAAGTTTGAGCGATAATAACAAATGATTCCTCCACCATGCTTGCTTGGTCGATCTCTGCGCATGGTATTATATGCAGATATTCCAACAGACTCATCCGGCAAATCACTAGTAAGCCAAGTTTCCACAAATAATCCAATATCAATACTGTGCTTTTGAAGCAAAATACCAATTTCATCTACCTTGTTAAAAATTGAGCGGACATTAAACATAATGAAGGATGGTAATGACATGTGATGACGATTCTTTTTTTCTCGATTCTTATTCACAAATTTAATCAAACGTTAATTGTCTTTTGTCAGAAGAACTTTTATAATCGAAATTTCCAGAATTACCAGAAACACTTAAGTTATGAATCTTCCTTGATATTCGTGCGGGGATTCTGGAAGGTCAAACATGATTCCTTAGACACTTGCTTGATATTCCCAACATAAAAGCATATCGCTTCACAGATCTTGGTAGACCAAAACAGCCTTGATTTCTAATGTTCAATAAAGCATTCGATGAATAACAGTATTGCGCGCTATGGTATTGCGTATCGATCATACTTCTCGTGAGCAGGGGCGGATCCAGAATTTTCGAAAGGGAGGGGTCCAAACATCGGGGGGGGCGCACACATATATCCATAGAGGCGCATCGGCCAGTACCGCAAGGCAAGACTTTGCTATAATGAACACATCACTTAAACAAGGTGACAGATTTAAAAAGGTTTGTGGTAAATCACTTTTGCAGGGCCAAACTTAAAACAAATATCGCTTAAAATTAATGACAATTTCGTGTGTAATTGAAGTAAAGGGGAGTTGCCGTGTGTATTGATAGTTTCATTCGTGTGACCGTGTGCAGCAGGGCCAAACCGTGTGACACACGAGTAAACTGTGTGAGTTGGCAACCCTGCGAAACAGTAACTAGGGCGCCCTAGAGAGGGTGGATGAAACAGTAACTAGGGCGCCCTAGAGAGGGTGGATGAAACAGTAACTAGGGCGCCCTAGAGAGGGTGGATGAAACAGTAACTAGGGCGCCCTAGAGAGGGTGGATGAAACAGTAACTAGGGCGCCCTAGAGAGGGTGGATGAAACAGTAGCTGGGGCGCCCTAGAGATAGTAGATGAAACAGTAGCTGGAGCGCCCTAGAGAGGGTAGGTGAAACAGTGGCTGGGGCGCCCTGCAGAGAGTTGATGAAACAGTAACTACGGCGCCCTAGAGAGAGAGTGACTGAGACAGAAACTGGGGCGCCCTAGAGAGGGTGGATTAAACAGTAACTGGGGCGCTAGAAACGCCAGAATGTCCAAGTGGGGAATTTCAAGGCACTTATAATCTTTCTTAGCCACAAACACATAATATAAAAAAACAAGGCGCCTATCCTATGAAAAGGGCGCCAGTACATACCAAACGGGGGGGGGGGTTCGGACCCCCAGGACCCCCCCTCTGGATCCGCTACTGGTGAGAGTAACAATAGCAACGTGACATGCCTGCACACAACGCAGGAGCCGCTCTCTACATCCGACCGCTCGTCACCACGACAAGTGATCGAATGAAAGTTATTTCAGAAGATATATATTACGAAATGAAGCTTTGAAAATATTGTTGATATGTGTGTCCCAATTTAAGTCTGACTGAAAGTCTACGCCGAATGCATGAGCATTCATCAGTAATTCACTTTGAAATGATACAGTTGCAGTAGGTGATACAAATTTCAGACACTAGGAATATCACTTATCGATAGTATTTTAACTGAGTGTCGTAATCGGAATCATTTTTCAACGATTCATTCAAAATCTAGAGCGTTTAGAAGTTGCTGAGATAACCTTTACAGAATCAATTACAATTTTCAACATGATATTCTTGAAAAACAAAAGCATTTAATTAGTTCAAATGTGTCACGCTTTCATATTTTGGTTGCAAAGTCAACATTGAATGAAAACAACGACCTCGACGTTAATAAAAATTAGAAAACAATGGAAATAATTCCATGGAGCCTCGTCCGTGACTACACCTGCTCGATATAAACATAGGCCGATGAATTCGCAAGCAAACTTTATTACTCGTACATTACTTGGATCGCAACACGACGCGTACAGTTTTTAGCGAGTTACGTTTTACTTATTTTCTTGAATATTCATTTTCACAAAAACAGTATATGGAAGAATAATAACTTCCATTGTCGTCCATTTTATTTGCTGTCAATCGCAACTTGAAGAAAGACAGAGCGATGTCAGGTGCGCCATCTAAGTTTTCTTGGCATCTCTTTTCACTTTTAAAAACAAGAACAATTACATACCAGCTGCTCATCAATTAAAACTCTCACTTTTTACCTTCACTATTACACTATGCTTGTCGTTGATGAGGTTTAATTAGTATTATTATAATGATAGTTGTCGCTAATGTATTGAAAGGTCGCTGATGTGCGAGAACTATACCTCAGTAAATGGTAAATGTTCGTTAAAAACTCACAAATCTGGTGTCTATACAACACAGTCTTTCCTTGCAAGCAGACTTTTTGACAGGGATGGGAATCCGATGGGCAGAGGGGTGATCAGATTCATTTTCACATGAGAAAAATATTCATCATTGAACTTAATTTCTCATTATTTCGGTGTAGGCCTACATACATTCTGTGAAACGTACGCAAAGCACAGCTCTCAATATTAAGAAAATATCGTCAAACAAAAATTTAAAGCAAAGATAAAAAACTAATTCTGATATAACGGTGGATCATATTAGATTATCATGCATGCATTGGTTGGAGTCAGATCTCATAGTTTTGTACCGCTAATCAATTGAATTGATCATCATAAAATTGGTCATTAACTACGATGTGCAAACAGCCATCATCATTTTCTTAAAAATATTTAGAGAAAGGGCCAAAATGTTGTCATTTGTTTATTATTTTCCCGATATATTTCGCTGGCCAACGGACAGCATGATCACGGATGTAGAAAAGATTAAAAAAACAGCCATCATCATCTATATACAGTGTACATCGTACATGCGAGGGAGGAGTGCAAAACAGGCAAAATATTATTTTAAGCGATACCCAATACAGTATTTCGTCCAATACTAACATAGGCCTTTATCATTTTATATTTTGTGGTAGGAGAATTGCAATTAAGAAAATATAATGCAGTATTATGATATAATAGCGATAGCGGAGCTGTAAATTGCAATCGAACAAGCAACAGGGCCCACATCTGCAAGCATAACAGTACAAATTGAAAAGGCATAAAATAGATTTGAAGGCGAACATAGGAATACTTATGAAAACATAGTAAAAAATTGGGATTAATTTTTTATGGGATGAGAACACCATGGGAATTCTAGCAGTACCTTTTCAGTGGGAGTGAGAAGAAAATCCACCAACAAACCTGCCTACAAGAATTTAAACGAGCAAGTGTCTTAATGCGTCACGGCGAATCTGAAAATCATTTCTTCTATAATCTCATTCTCTTCTTCGTTGCCGTCCTCTCTTACCTTCTTACAAAGTGTTGAATAATTTCTACATCATCCAGATTTTCGTACTTCATCAATCCATCATTTTTCATCATTTCTATGAAAAGGGAAAGACCGCAAATGTCCGAATACTGCTGTCATTAATTCATAAATATCTATTATTAAGCTCAAAACTAGAGTCTCTGCAATAATCATTCCTACATGTCTTTAAAAGAAAGAACAAATTATAATATTGCATATATATTTCCACATTATGAAGGTCATTTCCATGCCATATATGGGAAGAAGAGCAAATCAATAGAAAAATAAAAAACGGTTTTCCATAAAATACAGCTAAACTCATAATTAGTTCATTAGTTATGAACGTCTCCGAAGTTAAAGTGAAGCAACTCGTTTATAAGAAAATTAGATTGAATATAGCTCTCGTAATTCAGAGTCATTACTTGCGAAGAGAATGCTTCACCTCCTGTAGTCGTAGGCGTTTCGTAAAAATCGTAGTTTTGGTTGCAATTGTAAGTCAACTGCTTTTGTCATTGGAGTGACTAAATTTGTTCGGTGAATTTCATGCCTCGGAAGGATTGGTTTGAGCGGCGTGAAATGGTCGAATGAATTGAAACAACTTCTATATGTTGTCTTCGTTTCACTGAGTGGGGGTAAATAAACTTGGGATACATGCCTGAAAAGAAACGAAATAACACGTAAATTGCTACGTCCGGCATTTTTAGCAAACAGGAGTTGCAGCATTTTGACGAGGCGGATTCGTTCATTTCATCTTTGACTTGTACACCTCACTGTGACATAGAACGATTCCAAAGGCTTTATAGAAAAGTAGAAATTCTTATTTCTCTTCAGATTATTCAAGGATCTCATTTATGTCATGAAATGAGATATTACTGTATCTCTCCTGTCCCTGCTTATGTCGATACTTAAAGCCAAATGCAAAGTGGCAATAAAGGTGGTCCTACGACCTTCCTCAGTGGTGAAAAACACAGTTACATGAGACAGCATGCGACTAAACCGTGGCCATTAGTCCAGAAAAAAAAGAACATCTGATAAGTTAATGATTGATATGATAGAACAATTGAAGTTAATTGATTGGGGTAATCAAACAATTACAATTTATTGATTGACGCCAGTCAATAATTACAACTAATTTGTACATTGATTTTTGTTGTAATGGAGAAAGTATTTAATCGATTGATTAATCGCAATGCCATTATTAACATTCATAATTGTTGGAAAAACATCCCACCTTCATTGATTTATTTGGATACTAAGCCTACCCAGGATGTTTTTTATCTTTCCCTTCTGGGAGGGCAAGACAAATTTTCATAGATATATACGTAAAATCACATTGGCTATTGGACATTTTCCATAGATTTAGAAGATGAGCTATTCCATGAATCCAGCGGGCAAAAAAAATCGTAGAAATCTTCGTCTGCTTCGCGGCCTCGGATTTCTATATTTCCTTGCCCTTCTGGCTTCATGGAATGTAACATTGCTTCATGGATTTTTAGGGCAGTAATATTAGACATAGACGAGGCTGCGTTTACAGCAGTCGTCAAATTTTGCATCGACATGGATGTTTAGAGAAAATTCGGTGACATCAAATTTTCACTCCGGAGCTCCAATGGATCCATCGGAATACTCCAAAACCGGAAACTAAGGCAGATTTTTCGATTTGTGCTACTACCTATGTGACTCTTTAGAAATATGTGAATTTTGCAATTATTGATCACTGTTAGTCACAGATAATGGAGAGATAAAGAAATCTTTGATTGACTTTTATTGAAGTCTATGAAAGTTTTCTGTCTCAATAGATGATAATTCATGAGAAGTTTGAAAGTATATGAATGTTTGTAAATGTGAGTAGATTTGAAATTCAGATTTCTATCTAAAAATGATTTGAAATATCAATTTGCCAATTCATTCATTAATGGATTCTCTATCTGGAGTGACAGACGACGATTCATGGTTATCTGGCACGGTGAGAATTCTATGTGAAATTGGCGGGCATATAATGGTGCATTATATACCCTCTAATGCCGGGCAATAATGCATTTCAAACTCATTTCAATCATTTCTATGACATCCAAAGCCATCGAGAGTGAAATACAATACCTATTATCTGTCCAATATTATCCTTGAGAACAAGGTAATATCAGAATTCATGAATCTTCCTTTTGAGCGATAATTCTCAAACGTACTGATTCAGACGCATGACTCATTTTTCAAATGAATGGAAAAATGGACAGCATGAATGAAAAGAATTTATGATATCATCACTTCACGCAAAACTTTGGAAAACCATGATAATTGATATCTCCATTACTTCACCTCCATTATGTTATTTAGCTTCATTGCAAACATTTCATTGTAAGATGATGTCAAAGACATCGATCGATCGATATCATTGTCTTCAATCGTTACTGAAATTGGTTCGAACTTTTTTCAGACTGTTCTCAAGGAACCATCGTATCAATCTCATGAATGATTTTTCAATAGTCTTGTTCGTCTTTCCATGAAGTCTAACCGACAATTAACGCGAACTTCATACAGTCTGGAACTAGCAACTAGCTGTGATTTTCTCAAGGTGTACGGGCACTTTTGCAAGACCGTATATATGGGCCCATGCCATGTAGTCTAATTCGATAAATTGAAGTAACAGAGTGAAAAATTCAAGATCTAGAATTAGTACATTCAAACTATGATGATAATTAATTACAATTAGTTGATTGCTTCCAGCTGCAATCAAAATTAATTGATTAGTTGCCAAAAATTAATTGCGATTACTTTTTGATAACCCCTGTGTACAAGTCAAATGCCTAGACGGTTCTTGGTCTTCACTTCATTGAGGATTTAAAGAACTTTCTGGTGCATTAATCTCTTGATGGCACGGAGTCGAAGTCGGTAACATTCAAGGCGGGCATTTTTTCGACTCCTTCGACAATTACCGACTCCGACTCCGCATAATTAGAAGGTCTATGTTTGAATAAGACGGAGCAGTGTTCGTGGGCTTGAGTTTTATAGTGAATATTCAACTCGAAAGAGTTCAACGTCGCTGTCATCGACATCTTTTGTGGAGATTGCAATATTCAAAATTTACGGTTTTGTGGCAGTTTCCAGACAGAGGTCTCTGCTGTGTGTCTGCCGAAGAAGAGTAGCAATATCCAGGGGACAAATACAAGATGCACTGACATTGTCTAACATGATCAGTTTGTGCGCTCGTTTACTACCCGCAGATAAAACATATGCAAGGCGGTCACCAATAACAACGTAGCAGGGAGAAGCACATTCGAAAGGAGATGCAACATAAGCGGAATAAATCAGGTGTAGTTCAAATGGTGAGTGTCCGTAATACATGAAACCGTGAGAATGACCGCTCCTTCAAATCAATGACGAGTTTTGAAGGACAGCGCTTCATATAAAGTCCAACCAAGTATGTTAAAATTGCGGAATAATTAGAAGTAATTTGGAAGAATAAGATGGGAAGGATCAGTGCGACACCTTGGGGTTAACATTATCTTGGATTTGCTACTGTTGATGGTTCATTGTTTGAAGAGCACTAGTCTTTTACACGTATGTTAGCAAGTTACTTGCGGAGCAATTCCAATGGAGATGCAGTCCTCAAAATTGTTGCAATCAAAAATACATCATCAGCGTACCTAACCATAGATGCTTAATGACATGCCGCTATTAGATCTCCAACAAACAAATTAAAAGTAGAGGGGGCGCGAGTAACAACAGAAGTGACGGCGCAAGATTTGCTGATAGCATTATTTATCCGGCTTATTCACTATTTTGAAAAATACCAAGCCATGTTGTGTCGATTCACAAGGAAGCTATGAAGCCAGGTGATGAAATAAGGCGGATACTTTAGCTGGATGAATTTCTTGACTTAAGTGTAATAACTCCCATTGTGCAAAGATCATTGCAGACACGAGTTGTGGAATTATGGATGCTAATGACAGCAGCAGTGGTGATCCTGACCGAAGCTATGTTGAGGACGACCATAGTGAAATAGGAAGCTTTTGCGCATATTGTAGAGAGCTTGATTCATTAGAACATGAAAGCACAATTCAGGGTTAGAACCGGCCTCCGGTCCGGCCGGCCGCGGCTTCAAATTTTAAAGACCAACTGATTAAATCAAGTTTGCACGTCGCAGACAAAACATTTCGTAACATCAGCACTCAATCAGTGGTCAATTGTTCATCTCCCAACCTTTGTCGCTAGAAAAGCTTTTGTTGCATTGGAACTCTGAATGTTTTGACCGCTTGAAGCTTTCTTTTGGAGGCGAAATATCGATATAAGCGCATATTATTATTGCATCAATGTCATTATTATATCATGAAGTCAATATTTCTTCGTGATTGAACCTTTCACGTTCTGATGTTGGTCCATGTCACTGACCACTGAGGCACGACGTGTTAATCAGTGCCCACATTTTTGTCCGCTACTTGCCTAGCACAGTGCCTGAATCATATACATGAAGCTTTAGCGTCTCTACTGTCTCACTAGACCGGAGGGTTTGGACGGTGTTGACACAGTAAGATGGAGTGTTGTGATGCCTTTATTCCGGAGGTGGACACCCATCCTGACGACATCCAATGAAACTTTCGTGACTCGACTGCTAGACCAAAAGATCGCGAGTTCAAGCAATAATGCCACGGAGACCATTAGTGATTCTTTTCATTAGTAACCACATAATTACTTTGCGAGAGTAGTACAGGGTGGCCCAGATGTAGCTTACTAGTTTTCAAATACTAGTAGCTTCAAGTAGAAGAAATATATCATAATGTAGCATGCGTCATTTTAAAGGTGAAGATTGACCTATTTGTTCTCAAAAATGCATCCTGACTTATCTTGAGTTATTCATTTCTCTGTATGCTCTAAATCATTTTGCCATTTTCTATGAGAATCAAGTATATTTAATACCAGTCTTGCTTGAAAGAACGGAAGATGTAACAATGCAACAAACGTAGGAAGTAACCATGATCCACTCAGATAGCTTTGTTTTGTTATCCAACAACTATACAATCATTTAATTAAGATTCAAATTTCAATGAGTCATCGATCAATCGTGACAAACTCATTGCAAGGTTGAAAGTAAGAGACAGTGACAATGATAAGTTCAATGATGCTCAATTCCTGTTCAATGATGAGTGAAAGATTCACACCACAAGAACGTTTCATGATCGCAGCATAGCATGAGGTGCTTCGTTCTCCAATAATCGTGCGAAGACATTGCCGAAAGTTGTAAGGACTAGGCCAACTTGCATCTGAGTGGCGAGACCAACAGACACAACGACTGTCGCTATTGGAGTATTGGCAACTCAAATTTCAAAACAACGGTATCCCATATATTCTTCGAAAGTGATTGTCTAGTGTGAAGTGAAGCATGAAGGTATATTGGGTTCGTTCTTCTTTGAAGGAAATATGACAGGAGAAAGCTGCCTAACCATACTGCCGACATGGTTGCTTCCTCAACTTCAAATAATAAAACTATTCAATGAAAAAAGCCTGTTCTTCAAGCAGGATTGAATAGGATTGAACTCCTCCTCATTGAGCGCGTGCGATGCGTAACTGGCTAGAAATAAATTTGGTATGCGCTAAATTGAGGGTGGCCGTCGAGATAACCTGACCTTACCCACATGGATTAATGATTTTGGGGCGCTTTGAAGTGGCGAGTCTACTCCGGTAGTCGATTTCAGTCAACCGAGGATCTTAAAGAAAAGTTTCGATCTTCTGTTGGGGATATTACTGATGACATCAGAATGTCAGATGTAGCGACGACAGACTATGTCATCGCTATGAAGATGACGGAGGTCTTATTGACTGTCGGTCACCATGAAGCATGTCGAATGATCGTTTTATTGCTAATTGGATTATTCTTTTTGTTTTGTTTTATCTTACATAGTTTGCTTTTTTTGATAAATAATTGTAGAGAAGTTGATGTATTATCATATAAAACATGTCATATTAAATAAAATGGGGCATCTTCGGCTTTAAAATGACATCTCATATAATGTAATAGGTAAAACATAACACGAATTAGATGCATTTGAAATTAGTAAGCTATATCTGGGCCACCCTGTATATTCAGATACATTTTGCATTTTGAAAGTAAATATGTAAACACAGAGATGTATATGCGTCATCAACCTACCTTTCGCGAAGTTTATATTCCCTCGACTGGTAGTCTTTCATATTCTCAGCTAAACAGATATTAGATTTGAATGGAGGTTTACAAGATGTTCTAGATGACAATGGTTTTGGTGTGAAAAATTCTCTGTGAGTTGTGTTTTTGCTCATCTTCACTTCTGGCTTTCTGAATTTACGCCGACCATGATATTTGGTTTTCAAGTCCTTCGTCTTGCAACTTGCATCTCCACTTGAGCTAGGTATGAAAGGTTTAAACCACCTTGGCTTAGGTCGATTCAATTTTTCTTCTCCACGATTGTCAACTGCAAAATAAGTGTAAAATATACATCATTGTGTTAAAAACAATAACCATTATTACGAAAAATTTCAGTCACAATTATTGCGACTGTTTTATTCTCCATATAAGCGAGGATCTAGACTTACGGATACAGTAAAACAAAAAACTGTTATTAATCATCCGAAACACTCGCATTAACATGTCTCTTAAAGTAATGCCAACTCCAGCGAATTTCTTTGTGATTCATCAATTGTCGACACGAATGCTTTAAAAATTGATGTGGGCCTGCATGCGCGCTTCATGTTGACAAATAAAATAGCCACTCCGAATAGCCTAAACTAGCTTATGACATCCAGAATGCCTGAAAAAGCTGAAGGTATGTACAACAAGCAGCTTTGCCGCATGGCTGGTCATCATAAGGGACTACAGTGTCAGTTCGCTTGGGCATAAGATAGGAAAATGTCCTCAGACATGAACGATTTAAGGACATTGCTCTATTTACCTTTAGATAGATAAAAAAACAAAAATAATAAAACAGTTGCAACCATGTTCTCCAACCAGCTGAACCATTTCCATGTTAGAGATCTCAATATGTGTGACCATCGTCTGAATTTCCCATTTCGATATTCTGATGAACATCTGTGCCGTGAGGGAGTGCAAGAGAAGGGTAAGTTGCAACTTTCTCGTGATCTGTTGTTGTAAACTGTATAGCAATGAGACCGACATTTCGTCACCTGATCATTTAATTGATTTACTCAAGAAAGGTACTAATTTCCGTGTTCCACCAAACTTAAACTCTGAGTTTATGAATGATGTTGAGCTTGCTCTCGATAAAATGACTTATAGTCTTCATTGGAATTATCAATGTAATGTTGACTCTGACAATAGTTCGGTACCTGATAATAGTTTGAAAATCCCTTTCTATAAGAATTCTGTTAAACTTCCTAGCAGTATGTCCGAAGAAAAATAACTAAATTTGCTCCTTTTTAAAGAAGAATTAAAAATAGCTGTAAAATCAGAAATGCAACATGTTAAAAATAAACAGTCGCACGTTGAGATTAACAAAAGTATAGAAAACAGCAAACATTTTCTGAAAACTAATGATCTTACTGTAGTGCCAACTGATAAAAGTAATCGTCTTTGTGTAACAAAAACTACTGATATCGTGCATCGAAATAATGATATGTTAAATGACAGTACTGTATATAAGCTTCTGAATAAAGTTTGTGTCGTGATTCTGTGTTCATTTCCTTAGACGTTGTCAATTTGTATCCCAGCGTTCCTATTGACACTGCTTTTATGACGAATTTATGACTATGTTAAAATCTATTTCGTATAATTATGAAATCAAATTTAGTGAAAAAATCTATTTGCAAATAAAAAAATCCCCATGGGATCGCATTATGCGCCTCCTCTCTCATTACATTTTTTAACTACATTGACGAAAGGGCCATTTCTATATTGTAATCAAGTATTGATTTTCCTAATATCATCTATAAAAGATATATCAATGATTGTATCATTGGGCCTATAAAGAGGAACGATAGCATTGTTAATGAGATAGTTAAAGTCTTCAACTCTATTAGCGACAATGTTAAATTCACTTTCGAAGCTCCAAAAAATGGTGTTCTTAACTTTCTTGACTTGAGTATTTGGGTTGATAATTGCAAGGTTGTTCACCAAAAGTATACTAAAGAGCTAGCCACTGTTCACACTTTAAAAAAAGATAGTTGGCTTCCTAATTCAGTGAAAACCAATTTCTTAAACCAAAAATTAAAAGACCTTGAATTAAGAAATAGCAATCACCTACCGATTGAGCACCAGTGTAATTCAACAGTGTAAGTGCAAAGATAATTTATTACGCAACGGTTACTCTCAACAAAACATTCAAATGGCTCAGAAAAATCAAATGGAAAAGAAAACCAAAAAAGACGTAAAATCCAATAAGTGTACTCTATAACTTCCTTTTGCGAGTGATAGCCTTTTAGAAAAAATAAGCTACAGTATTCGTAAGTACATTAGATATCAATTTTGTTAGTACCGGTATTAAAAACCTCCATAATGTGTTCGATCATAAACCGATCTATAAGCATAATAATTGTGACCTTTGTGAAAATTACCTTCTCATTAAGCTTGTGATATTACTTGTGTAATTTATATCACTTGTAAATTTTGTAAGGGCCAATATATCGGGAAAACTGCTCGTCCACTTAATTTGCGATATAATGAACATAAAAACAGCATAAAACATAAAAACAATTCTAACGCGTTAAGCGATCATAGCAATATTTGCAACAATGCTAATAGCATTGACGATTTTTAATATAGAAATCTTAAAGCGTGTACATGATACGGTTAAGGCAAGTTTGATGGAAGCTCGTTTGATTAATTATCATCAACCTTCGATGAACAGGCGTTACGAGACTGTTGCAACGAGAATCAGAATTTTGTAAAATTACTCTATACTTCATTAGTCAGAACTGCCACGACTAAGCGTCTGGACGTGAAGCGTCGGCATATTTTTCCTTTTGTAAATTTTATATTCATAATAACATCGACAGTTATTCACTCGGGAGAGTTTTCTCTTATTTCTACTATTGAATCAAGGTCCTTCCGCTTTCTGCTATTTCATACCGTATCAATTAGTGCTATCCTCCTCTTGTGGATGTTTAGTAAAACAGAATAATAAATCAGAACACATGAAAAGTCGCAAACAAGGTATGAAAAGTCCTGATAATCTATTTTTACGTTTCTACTGCAAATGTGTCATCATAGAAGTAGTGGAAGTACGAGTACATAATGTGCATGTATATACGATGAAGTATACTAATATATTTAATACTAATATATATTAGTGCGCTAATAGTGAATATTTTCAATTCACAGTTTTGGTTCTTTTTGGTCTTTATCAATCATATTTCATCGAACATAGCTGTAGGAGTATTTGCCAATCAATTAAATCAGACTATTAGACTTATAACGTTTGCGAAACACTAGCATTAGAGAAATATCCTCAGACTCGAACAATTAAAGCACCAAAACTCCTTGGGAGCCTTAGATGGTGGGTTTCGCCCTAAAGGGACTCGCCAGAATGGCTAGGATTGGCCCAAACTAGTTTAAATGATCTAGAAGTGCCATTCTACAATCTTATGAGTATCAGCCGCATAGAAAAGCCAAGATAGATAAACACATAGCAGCCCATTATACAGTCCTTCAGCTTGCTCAACCCCTCCAGATCTTTTAAACTAGTTTAAGCCATTCCGAGCAGTATTAAAGAGTCCTTGTACGGAGAAAAGTGCAGAGTCTACTGCTGCCAAGGATTTTTTCTGCTTAAATTGTTCAAGTCTGAGGAAATCCTTTTATTCTATGCCCAGCATGCCCAGGCGAGCTGGCACTCTACAGTCTTTATAACTATCAAATCTGCAGCTGCAGTTTTTGCCAGGTTATGTTCATAGTGTGATTTCTATCAATGTATCTGTATGAGTATGATTTCAGTACAGAGATCAGGGACGCCGGCACGACTTTTGGGCAGGTGTTGCATCGATTTAAAGGAGGGCACTTTTGGGGTATTATATTCCATCCTTTTACCCAATGCCCAAGTATAAATTAGGTTTTGTATAGGCCCATCCAAAGACCTGCTAACTTTGGATTGATAACTATTCCATATTCATCATTCCATATTCAACAACTACTACCGGCGGGCGTTATGAGTACAGGTGCATAAATCAAAATGAGTAAAAATCACCTCGTTGTCAAATCTAGCTTAAGCCTATCCTATTAAAGGCAAGCTAAATTCTGTAAACGTGCTACACCACATATGAATGGCGGCTATGTGACATCCTTTTACTGCAATACAAATAAAGAGTTGGATTATATCAAAATAGATCTTATGTTTAGCGACCCCTTTTCCTTGAAAATGACATGCAATTATACAGTAGATAATACATATACACGAGAAGATTTTTACTGTATTGCTTTTCTGGTAGGCTATACCGATATATCAATCGTCTCTGCAATTTCAACTATATGGTCCAAAATAATTGCAACTCTTAAACAATTACAGAGATATTGAATGAATTGTAGTGGATCAAGAAAAACAATATGAACTAAAATATTTGCAACTCTTAGATATTGCTTGCGTGTATGCATGCGCAGTAAAATCTGCAAAACAATTAAATCTCAGCACAAAATTTTAAATAAGCTTGAAAAATTACAAAATTAGTTTCCAAAAATTTACGCACAAGATATCCTATAGGCCTTTACATGTAATATCATGCAGATTTCTAAATTATAGAATTAGTTAAGCAAAATCTAGGAATATTATGCCTTTTCAAACACATTCCGAAAACATTCGTAAATAGTACTAATTTGCAACAACACGTCAGCGCATCACTTGTGACGATTGTAAAAAGCAGGTTGTTCAACAAGACGAAATAATTTGCTCGCTACATCAAATGATTCTACGATTTTGTGTGTTGACAATTTTATTATCAGTTCACACTAAAAGTAGCGTAGTGATCCCTATAATTTCTTAATGCACGTAAAATTTACCAAGATAACTTTCGGATATTAACTCCTGGACGCTAATTTGTGAACACAACACGTTTCAACGGAAAGTTGATTGGATAATATTTTTCGGCAATTCATTAAGAGGGCACACATGCAACACCTGCAACACGCTTGGCGGCGTCCCTGACGGAGGAACCTGTTGTGCCTTAACAACATGTATGATTCGTATAAATTGTGTACCTATCCTATACGAACTTGTGTAAAACTATATAATATAAAAAATACACGATATCGTACAAAGTAATGCATTCCTGCCGTGTGGAGAACACATTTCACACGGCAACTCTGTTGAACTATACATGATCTCATATACGAGCACCCACGCATTGTTAATATCTCAAACGTTGAAAGAGTGAATAGAAACATTGTTTTTAAATTTGACCTCATCATGCAAATTTCATTGAGAAGTCACATTGAAAAAAATCGCACGATGCCTATTCATTCAAGAATCGCACGATTGATTTCGTCACAATCAATCGTGCGGAATCGATCAACTGCTCCTGCCACTGCATCCAATTGGACCGATGATTTGTGATGCCGTTAAATATGATACGATGAATTAGTCTTTCAGATTATTTGACATGCTGCAGAATTACGCAATGCCAAAACTTCATGTCATGCTGCTTACCTAAAATGTTGTACCTCCATTACGGTGGAGTGTCCTTGACAAAAATTTGTGTGAGCGATGAATGAAAACAGTACACAGATGATCTGATAAAACACCTTAATTTTTTCTGTGGTACTAGAAGAAACAAGATACAAGCAATAAGACACAAGAAATACAAGAAATAATGCAAGTCTACGATCTGCGACAGTCACCCATATAGCGACGTTGCAAACAACATGACGAGCGATCGAATTTCATCTTGAGACTTAAAGAACTTTGAGTGGTACCCACATCAAACTTCCATGTTTTCTTTTATTACAGAACATTTATGATTCACTTGTTTTTCTGTATGAAAATCAATTCAATTAAAGTTTTCATGACAGAGCTACAAGACTTTAAATTACCTTAAATTACTGACATGATTCTTTCTCAAACAGCCTGACTACCTTCAACGACGACATTTGAATAATATTTTCATACTTTGTTAATTGACTGACAGGGGCTTTGCATTTATTTGTGCTGCCCATTATCCGTCTACTATTTCTAGCTTACCAAGCACTGTCATCATTTAAGTTATCTGAGACCTGATTACTAAAATGTTGTCAAGACACTTTCTAGCACTCGTCGAATGTATTTGTAAATGTTATCATATTTCTAACCCTACAATGAGCAACATCTAAAACCCTAAGAACTATATTTTACTGAAAGGTATAATTAAATACCATAAGAACTGTAATTCATGAAAAGTGCTCCACATAATCTTATCCCTCCGAGTGTTGACATTTTAAAACAAACATTTCGATAACTTCATGAAAAATATTTAATGAGATAACTCACGAAAAGTTGTTTTATAACATGAAATGAACGAAGATCCCGCTCTCAAAGTTTCATGATCAATGAGCACACAGAGAAATGGCTAACGTATGTGATGCGATTCATAATTCATCTCTCAATTTTTTTAACATATGAACACTGAATAGGAGACCGTGTACCTCGATAAGCAGAAGGAACACTCCTATTACAAAAATTCTTACCAGAAATTTGACCATATTTCCTCTAATAATATCGAAGCAACCTTTTTTGTTAAAGGTTTTAGCCACTTTTCCACATTCTTGATTTTCTAGATTCTTCAAAATTTCATCGTATCTTTCGTCTTCAACGAATCTCCTGCCAACCATTCTGCAGCAAGCAAAAGGAATTGCTAAAGCAACACCATCCTTATGTCTGCCGAAGTTAAGCCATTTATTTGCATATGTATTTGAATTGTTCACAAAATCATTGTATCCATTTACACCGCAGCATTTGTAGTCAATCATCATCACATCCAATGACAGTGATTCACGGTTGCCGGAACCGCGTCTAGGTAGTCCAGTATAGCTTCTGTTTTGTATCTTCTGTAATCCTTTTTGTACATTCTTCTTAACCTTGGGATATAAACTAAGTACCATGATTGCTACCACAACCTCCATAAATATCAGGAGTCCAAGTAGAAATGAAAAAACTTTAAGAAGAATTTTATTTTCTTTCCAGGCTCCCCACAAGCCGATGAAAGACATCACGAAGCTGAGAATGCTCATAACAAGCAAGAAGTAGGCACTATTTTTAACAGAAGCTGGACTGATTGAATCCCAAGATCTTCTTACACCAAGTGTTAATGCTGATAATTTCATCAAGTGAGCCTTATAAGCAATCATCATACTGCTGGCCCCAATAACTGCTACACTGGCAATGAAAAATATTATATTGAATCCAATTAGAATAACTCTAGTGGTTTTAGCGCCTGCCGCCTTCATTGGAGCTGCTTGAATACCAAATTTATATTGCGATAGCAGTTAAACGCAGATGCTGATAACAGCAATGTATTATAACAGCCAAGATTACCAAGATAGTTGCAAACATCCAAGATTTGAAAATCTGCGAATTTGAAATGATGCAGATAATTCAAATCTCGACAACTATGATTTCAAACTAGTTCAATTACTATGATTACGATCAACTTAGATCAATTGCAGCAGTACGTTGCATAACCATGGATATCTATATACAGATATCCATGACATAACATGCTATAGTCTCAACGATCTACAGTACGATAATAGCACTGATATCAATCTAATACTGATGAAGAAGTCATGGAAATATGAGTGCCATGCATTTTATAAGCACATTATAGTGAATATCCGACATAATATCCTGAAACTAGACTGGATTAAATTGTCTGCGTTAGAGACAATATAGCACCCTATATTGTCAAAAATTATGTGAAGCATTTGAAGAAACAGACTAGCTAATATAGGCAGGAAATCATTGCTATCGAGGGCTAATTACTGCATTTCCATGCCTATTTCAGATCTTTCTTAACACATTTCAGACATTTCAAATTGAATTTGAGGTGTCTATTAATGATCTTAACCTAAACGAAATCTGAAATTCACCTGGAAATGCATCTATAGTTAGGGGATGAGACACTCCATTCAAATTCAGTTTTGCTCTATACCAACTTGTTGTTACTTGAGTCAAAGTACTCTGCTAATTTCAGCGATTACAGTTCAGATGTTAAACAGCAATAAACCAAATTAAATTCATTTAGGACTAAACAACAACATCGCTTTGAAGACAGTTGCGTATCAGTGACGTAATGAGTTATACTCGTAGATACATCGCATTGATTCTCCCACCCATCACAGAATCGACGTATGCATTTGCACATTTATTTGTTGTTTATTCATAACGTCTTCCACGGCGTGTAAGGATTCCTTTGATTCGTGTATCGGCATCTCTCATATTATCTCATCATTATTCAAATAATTGTGGAGTATTTCCTTAATGCGCTCATCTCAATATCAGTTACCTGTGTGAAATAATATTAGTTTGCTCTGTGAAACGGTACCATTACGGTAGTTCTCCATGTTCAGAAATCGCACTTATCTCGCTCGATCAAGCTGATTTGGCATGAAATTGTGGCAACTGCACCCTTTGCCGATAAATCTCAGAAAAATATTTATCATTTGACCAAATTGATATGAAAGATGTCTTCAGCGATCATGGTCATATAGTTAGACCCCTATACCTCTTTTCATGATCAAGCTGTGATGGAACGCAAGAATAATGGTTTTCAATTCAGGTTCCTGCTTCAGGTACCTTCAGGTTTTAAAAATCAGGTTCCTGTCCTTGGCCGGATAATTAGATATTGTGCCTCTTGCAGTTCATCGAAGCTAGTATCAAAAGAAGCACATTCAAACTTTGAGGCAACTGATTTTCCAGCCGACATTTTAAAAGAAATAGGCCATTACTGGGTTTATTATATGTCGCTAATAGCGATCCAGTCACTTTACTAAAATCACATTTCGAGGTTTCCCAAGAGACAGTTTTACAAAGACCATTCCGCACTGCGACCAATTTGACTTGACACCGAAAATTTTCCAATTGAATATTAAATACAGATGAAAGAGCAATTGTCTCTATGATCCCTGAATTCCAATCTAATAAGAAGAAAAATGAGAATTTCTTCGGAGGGCAATCATCGTATGACAAATTTAAAGACGCGACTTTCAAAGACGTTTGTTTTAGCATCAATAATGGTAAATTAAGACCGGTGTAATTCTGCAGAACACTGCTTGAACATTTCTATCTTCAAATCAGTAATCTAAAATTAAATGAGCATATATTCGAAATCACACAGAATTTGCACGATGAACTCTAGCAAATTCTGTGTGATTTCGAATATACACTGTACAGTGTTTAAATGGAAATCATTCAAATTGAACATGTTAAATTTTCAAAACGTCTTACTGGAGTTCATCATGCAAATAGTAGCATAAATAAATATGACCTAACGGCGAGTACCGAGTACCATGAAGCGTGGTGGCAACCACACCTCGCTATATATACTGTACAGGGACATATATGATTAATGTAAGATATCTAAGGGACATTCAACTCTCAGAGCATGTCATGGACTGGAGGTCAGTGACATTTGGTAGACTTGATTAATGACGATAGTGTGTATCAAGATAAAACCATAGAACAAGTAGTAAACAATTCACGTTATTATAGTAAAATACATCAGAATTCAGCTGAATTGATTGCTGCACATACTAATGCGCCCTGCCCAGTCTTGCAGAGAAATTGTCGGAAGAATCTGTGCAGTGTCCATGTACACATACGAGCATGTCATCAATGGTCAATTTCAAATAAATTGTGACTTCTATATTCATTGATTTTCCCATTGCCTTATCTTAAACTTCCTTCTGTATAATAATTTGCACCACTGGTGGACTTAATTCGAGAATTCGAGAGCAATGAAGCGATATAACATGTGTGATTTATTTCTGGCCTTGAATTACTCAGCTTTCATTAAACGAAAATTGATGGCTATTTCCATCACAGTGATGCGCGAATGTTTTCATATTCACCGGTGAACTTTATGCGGATTTTGTAATCAACTTCAATCTTTATTAATGCTATTCCTGAATTGCCCATTATGGT
Source organism: Prostheceraeus crozeri (assembly GCA_907163375.1). Lineage (NCBI taxonomy): Eukaryota > Metazoa > Platyhelminthes > Polycladida > Euryleptidae > Prostheceraeus > Prostheceraeus crozeri. The sequence continues at coordinate 298,570 of CAJQUW010002233.1, forward strand.
AATCGTTGAAAGTCACCAACCACAGCTTGGTTTGCTTCTTATTCAAAATGATCTTTGCATTTTATGAATCACTGACATCATAATCACATTATATTTGTTCGTCGGAGTTTTGATTTTTTGATTTGAAGGCCTCACAGGTGATGCTCTATAATTACAAGATATCTACTAACAGATAAAAACATATTGACATCGGCAACCATTCATTACGAGGACGCACACTTACAAAGACAACACCGGTTGCATTTTTCCTCCAAAATCTTGATAAAGGATCTTCCGAATGAATGGATATTCAAACGATTCTTGCTTAACTTTTAGCATTTTCAATTGTTACACCAATCAAATTACTATCAATTTTTGACGTTTCAATTATTTTCGTTCAATTCTAATTGCATCATCGGTAGATTTTCTTTAGATTTTAATCATGTCTTTTACTGGTATAACAATGAATAAGGCATGGGGCATATTGCTGCAATAATTATAGTAGAAAATAAAATCATCACTGATCAGTCATCATTCAGACCATGACTCCTTTGAGCAAGGGAAATAGATTATCAAAAATTATCCAGAAAGAGTCCACAATTCTCCAAAAAACACTGCTGAATCCATTTTCGCAAGCAAATCTTTTTGCACTGAGCCTGCTAATTGCACAAAAAATAGACATGTATAAAATGTTCAGAATCCACACCAACAGCCATTGATGCTACGTGCTGTAGGTGAACAATTTCAATGACTGGCAGTTGATATTGCAGTTGTTATTGACAATTGCTTTTTCTTGTGGGAGTTTTGTGATTCTTTAGTCTCTTCTTGACTGGGTGAAACTGATGATTCCTTCAAAATCGAAGTTCATAATAAACTTGCACAGCTCACAGTAGTAGAACCGCCGAAGCGGACGATATCTTGTTATCTACTGTAAATTCCTAGTTCCAAGAAAAAATGGCAACTTATCTTCGCATTGGCTTTCGGAAGCTGTTCAAAAAGCTAAGAAACGAAGACTAGTCAAGTGCAATACGACGCTAACGGAAAAGTACAAGGGAATGAATAATAAGTTTCAAAGATTGGTAAGAAGGGACATGAACTTCTACAAGAACCTAGCACTCGACATGGAACTGTATAACTCCAATCAGGCAATACCAAAGGAGTGTGCCGGACATTGCGGTATCCACTACAGGTAGCAGCAATATCAGAACAGGTAAAAGATGAAACGTATTGATTCCAAAGGATGTTAAAACGATCATGGCGAGATGGATAGAGTGCCCTGCAGATCTTTACAGAACGGGTCGAGGACTGTCCAATCCCACCGAAAACCCCTGGAACGAGGGTGAACCGGAGCTACTGAAATCAGAATCTTCTGATCAAAAGGCCCTGAAAGAATTAAACTGTAAGTTTCCGCATCGGTAAAGCCCGGAGCATGATAATGTGAAACTACCTAGTGGAAGACGGACTTGACATTTTCTACCGACTCTGTCAGGCTGTGCGGAAAACAACACCGCAACTAAGTAATTGAGGGACTCCGTTTTCATTTCCATTTTCATCTCGTTGTACAAGAAAGGAGACATGCACGATTGCGAAAATTACAGGACCATCTCTCATACAAGCAAGGTTCTCATAAAAGTCATCCAAGGTCGCTTGAAGGAGTCAATGTACATCCCGAGAGAACAAGCCGGCATCAGACAAGGTAACGGTACATCGTGATCACATTTCCAACGTCACATGGATTATGGAGCTGGCTCGCGAAAGGCGAAAGGAAGGTGTTTCTCGCAATTGTCGACTACAATAAGGCATTAGACAGCGTTGATCTCAAGTTCTTGTGTTCAAAGTAGGGAGCATTTCGACACAAACTGCTTTAATGAAGAATCTTTACAGCGATCAGGATGCGCAGCTACGATGTCAGCAGGATGAGTTTGGATGGATCCCAATTGCGAAGAGTGCTGGACAGGGGTGCATTCTAAGTCCTGTATAATGCATGCCCTGAAATGATTATGAAGAACGTGCTGCACAACTATGAATTTGGCATAAAGATCGATGGTCAGATAGTGAATAGCCTCTGAATTACGTACGATGCCGAAATCCTAACGAGGACTCGAGAGGACTTCATTCGGTTCCGTGAGGCACTAGAAGCAGAAGGCGAAGAGGTAGGTATTGGATTGAATGCGGTCAAGACCAAGATAATGAATACAGCGATCAACGTCTGACTGGTATCTCGAAAGCAATGAGATCGAAATCGTAGATCGCTGCAACTTCCTTGGATCCTTCATTGTGAACGATGGCAGCTGCATGCAAACCTAAGACAAATAGGAATTGGCAAGAACACTATGAAGAAGTTCATTAGAAACAAGGACATCCAATTCGACGAACCGGCCGTGTTTTGCAAGTGAGTGTGTCCTCCTTTAAAAGAAATAGCTTCCAGAAACTGTTTAAAAGGATGCAGTTTACCAAGTGTTTTGATTTTAAAATTATGCACACGCCCGACGCGTTTCGCGCATCAACTGGAGCAACCACGTCAAGGTAAGCCAGACAATAAAGCATCTGTATCTACTATTGTAATAATACAATGAGGATAACAAACTTACTGTCGCTCTTTCGAAAGATTTCGCACCTACATCATACAAGATCTAACTACATAAAAAAGCAGAATCAAATGTGTTCAAAAAGGAAAAAAAGGATGGTTTGTTACATGCATGTCTTATTCAAAAATTAAAAATGAGATCTTTGACAATTTGCAGTTATATATTCCCAACAAGTGAACTAATTCATTCATGTCTAACTTGAAAAACATGTTCTCTGGTTGAGCATTTGCGCAATGGCCATAGTGACGTAACTAACTATTCTACTTCTTTTTTCCATCTTGATGTTACCGCCAAGTGATGTGACCTTGTCACCACTCGCGCAACTGAAGTTCGCTACATCAAACTTTTGCGTGTGAAAATCATTCTTAGATACAAATTGACTGACTTATTATTTGAACCTCGCTCGCGTGCTTCTCCTAAAATGAGATATGAGGAAGATTTTTAGAAGTCCGTGATAATGTGGTATCAAAAGTTAAACAGGAGAGGATACGTGCAGCTTGAACACGATTAATATATTGTACATGCGATTGTTCCGATAAACTGAATGCATGCTACACAGTCCGGCAGCCAGAACGGGTTTCTGCAGGGAACGAGGCCGAAAGTGAGACTTTCACAGAATGATGTGCACCCTATGCCTACTTCAAATCGGCACGTCTGCCGAGTTCTAGTGAGTTCCTCTTCCTGTCAGACAAGATCAAAGAAAAATACATGTAAATCCAATGTGACGCAGATTACAGTTTTTGACTAAAAATGAAATGTTCTATGTTTTCTCTAATTAAACGAAAACTACTAATCCCAGAGTCATAATTTTTGGCATGGAATGTCTTCAGGTTATTTCCTTTCATCTTCATGCACCCTTATCTAAAAGCTAAACGCATTTAGATTTGGTGAGATTAGATTTAAACTCGTTCTGGCTGCCGGACTAACATGCTGCTTTTGACGCACGAATGAGATGCTACAGATAACGGCCATGCACGTGATAAATATACTTGCCCGATAGTGTATTAGCAAATCAACTAACTTGCGTCAAGTGATATTCGAGTCTGCCATCTATTTAAAGCTTATAAGATTTTCATGTCATAATGCCTCAGAAAATGGAGGTTTACTCGCAAAAAATCTACTGCTACTTTATACAATTGGCACCTACTCTTAAAAGCTATACAAATTGTAAAACCGACGAAACTCGCAAATTTTTCTTATCAAGGAACCTTTCTGCGAATACTGCGTGCAAGCTGCAGTAATTTTGCATAAAAAATTTGGTCAACGCTGCAGTGCTAACCAAATCTTTGATGCAATATGGCTATGGCTTATTCGTAGTATTCTAAAAGACTATGGTGTTTTAGGAAGTATTACATGTATGTAGCACCTGTCTGAGCGTTTCACCAATCTTAGAAATCATTTTCAGCTTGCGCATTTTCATAAACAGTCCATCCATTGAATCTAACCCTGATTTCAAAAATGCCTTTCATGGAAAGGGAACGCTATTACAATTGCAATTTAATTCATAATGCTGAAGTCATTCGTAATAATGCCGCGCCAGAAGACAGAAGTAACTGACAGCGATTGATGACAACGGAAGTAGTAGATATAGTAGCTGAAGCACGGCATATTTCTTTACAGTGTGGTGTGTGATCTATTGAAATCGATGATAAATAATAGCGATCAGCTTAATGTTTCTCATTGCTGAGATGATTCTTCTGATGATCATGATTAATCTAATGCTTCTAATGATAGCTTCTTAATCATCATTGCTATCCTAACGTAACGATTTCGTCCAGAGAGTTACATGCCTACATAGGAATATTTCAAGTAATTCCTTCTGATTTAGTAGCAATGACTGAAGTTTCCGGTAGTTGAATCACAATATATCCAAAAATCTGACAGCCACGGGATAAAAAACTCGATAATTATTTTAATCTGATTATCTATAAGCTTGTGCGTGTGGACATAAACGCTAAAACATCATCCTTTATGTAGGCTCATCGGTCTGACATTCTTGCTTAAAAATTTTTGATCATTTCTGAAACCTTGAACTTTCAGCGCTTTTAGTACCAACAAAGCTCAGCTTTATAGCTGATAAAAGCTTAAAGTTTATTACTGCCACCGAGGACTAGTGCTATAAATATTAAGAACACACCATGAAATCATACGATGAGAGTTTAAGAAATATGAGTGCATGATTAAATTGTCTTGCACGTACTCTTAGGTAGACCTTGGTGTACTCCGATTGATGGCTTACCCCTATCCATTGCACTCTGATCGATACCTTTCGGCTCAGCCTTTGGAGGACATAAAGTTTCAGAGATTGGGGGTAGCTTGTCAACTGCTGTTGTGGAATCTTCTTTGACTTCATTTGAATATATTGGACGAGACGGATACAACTTTGACGCATTTTGAGGTCCTGAATATGATTCATGGTGCAAATTTAACGGCATTGGTTTTGCACGACGTAGAATTTCATATGGTATGAACGCTCTCCTGTATTCTGTTGCTGTCTTAGCATTCCATGCTGGATCTCTAAAAAGAATTGTATGTACTTGTAGCTCTATGCGTGAAAATAATATCAAATAGACACAAATCGACGAAAGAATATTGTCTACATATATTGCGTCCTCTACATAAATTTTAAATTATTTTTATTTTTTTTTAAATTTATTTACAGATTGCATTTAGCAAAATAATAAATCTCTGTAGTAATAAATGCAATCTGTAAGCCCTTCTCTATATCATTTTGAAATTTGTACTAAATTTGTACTAAGCTAAAACTATGAAGTCATCATCCTTTTTATACTTCCTGATGATATTGACCGGTGGTCAATGAAATACGTACCGGAGATTACTATAATTTGTCTAATTCGTACATCTTTTATATTTTTTATATTTTCTATCAATATAAACACTTGGCCTTTTCCCAAATTTTCCAATTCTTTTATAATGCGCGGTCAAGGCATTGTGTACACTTCATGTCAAGAGTGATTACGGCTGATGAAAGTTGGATTTACAGATACGACCCGGAGACGAAGCAGCAATCAGCTCAACGGAAGAGTCCTCAATCTCCAAAAAAGTGCGACAATTCCGCAGTGCAACAAAAAACAATGCTGATTGTTTTCTTTGACGAAAGAGGCATTGTTCATCGAGAATTTGTTGCAAAAAGGAACACAGTCAATTCTGATTTTTACTGTAATGTTTTGAGACGCATGCGCGCGTGAAGGAGTCAGACAAAAACTACCTGATTTGTGGTGAGCTCTCAAATTGGCAATTGCATCATGACATGACCGTTGTCCCACATCCACCGTACTCGCCAGACATTGCCCCTTGTTACTTTGCTCTGTTCCCTAGAATGAAGCTGCGACTGAAAAGACGCCGATTCAACTCCCTGGAAGACATTCAAGCTGAGATCGATGCCATTTTGCCCAGCTTCGAGTCTGATTTTTTCCATGACGTTTTTGATGAATGCAAACGACGGTGGGATCGCTGCATTCGTTCTGGAGGTGAGTACCTTGAAGGTGATGACTGCGCTTTGTTTAGAGATGTGTGAATAGAAAAGTTTTCTTGTATTTCTTAATGCACTTTCCGTCATCAAAATACATTCGTTGCTTTATTTGATGAACTATGTGATGATTCACAACATCAGTCCGGGACCATATAAATGATGAAACCAAAGCAATGCACCTTGTCTTTGAACAGTAAGCAGCAACTACCTCATAGTAAAACGATTCAGTCGAGCATTACCATTGTATCGTGTTGTGAACTATACAACATATCAATACTTTTACAACAAAGTTATGTAGACTTCTGATTTTCATAAAACTCCAAAATATTGGCTAGTTTACTGAAGTTTCAAAGCCTGTTGAAAAAAAGATGATTAGGGTTACGAATTTATGCTTTTATTATGAAATTATAGAAAAATTGATCGAATCAATATATTTTTGCTAACAGTAGTGAAAATTTAGTAGTCAAAATTGCGCGAGATAGACACGATGAGGATATCTGAGCGGTACATAAGCTTGACAGGTCGATAACTAACAATTTTCAGTTTGAAATATTATCTTAACTTCACTAATCGCATTATCCAATAATTGCATTTTCAACGTAATTCATAAAGTTCAACAAAGGTGTTTTCGCAAAGGCAATTTTTCCGATTCCAACTTGTTCAAATGTGGTGACAGGAGAAAAGTAAATGACTGAATAATAATCATCAAACTTCATAACTAGGGACCTACGAATCGGCGCAGTTTGAGTCGAGCAGAATCTCGAATCGAATCATAGAAATCATGCGTAGGCCTTCAGCTCAAATTTCATTTATGATTTATCTAACCAAACTATGGTGTTTGCCATTGTTTACCAAGCGAATTTCCAGGTTTTATAAGGTCTACCCTGTAATATTTATACTGTTTTCTATATGATAGTTGAAAGATCTCGTAACGCATAGGCACTCATGGAAACAAACATTCGCATTAAAGCGGATTTATTTGAGATTATTTTTGTCCACAACGGTTAATTACTCAACCTATTTCGAATGACATATTGACGCTAAATTATGAGTAAGAAAGATGAATGCTTGACACGCGACCTCCAGGGCCCCGATTTTTTCAAAATAATCTGCTTGATGATGCAGAATAAGCCTGTACATTGGGGCTTGTAGGGAATAGTCCTTCTGATCTCATTCAGGAGACTTAACATCCACCTACCGTTTCTATACTTGAATCTGAGCACGGGAAGGTACAATTCTCGTGAACAAAAAATCAGCGGACAGCCTATTACCATTTTTAACTTATGTTAAGTAAGTTTTAGAAAAAGTGAATTATGCCAATAAATTATCATATTATCGCTACGTGCATTCAGGCTAAATTCATAACAACAAGTAGCCTAATAGACCATAATATATAGACTAACATGTTCGTCACACAATGCCATACAAGTGCAAACATGTAAAAGATCACAGACGAACACTGTATATGATATATATTTCTATAATTACACATTTAATGCCATGACAAAAATTCTATACAATGCACACTAGATGTATTTCTTCTGTAGGCATAGACTAGCCCGTGCTTGGAAAGGGAACAAGGTGCAAGTTCGGATTCATGATCTCGAGCTAAAGTTAAAATTTTCCGGAGCCCAGGCTTGCAGCTCATTGGATAACCAGAGTACGAGTTATCTAAATAATATGTAGCTCACACCAACTGCTTCGACTGACTCTTGTTTTATCAACCGACAACTGACATCTTCAACCGCTTTCAGTGATAATCCAACATCACTTGGTTATTACGTCATGTCACTCATTATTCGTGTCGAACGAGAATATGTTGTCAGTATCAAAGGAAAACAATTTGAGTAATATTTCTCTAGTCAAAGAGAAGCGATTTGTTCGAATCACAACTTTGAATCGAATCGAATCTCGAAGCTTTACGTCACCAAAGTCAAAATTGCATTATTTTTCACTTGTGAGCTTCCGGCGACATTAGATTTGACTAAATAACTAAAAAAACGTCAACATTGAACGGACATCCTGTACATGGATGGGTCATCATAGTCAGTCATGAAAGGCTACATAGAAAAGAAGACTCTGCCTGTATCAGTCATGTATCACAACAACAAATTCTCAGGATTATCAACAAGGATTTCACTTGTGTTCACTTTGCATTATCTGATGATGACATTCCTGATGAATGCGTATTAGAACGTGTGGATAGCGTAGCTTGTCATGCATAGCTTTGCAGTCTATGGCAGGACAAGTCTTCCCTTCAAAAGAGGGCGTCCAATTTCCCGTAAATCGACCGTAAATTTCTTCGCGTCTTGCAATTCGCTCAAGCAATGTAATAAAGGAGCGTGAAGCAGGGTTTGAGAATTTTTTGTCAATCTTTTCTAACTCCTTGGCAAAAGGATCACTCTGCAGTGTCAATAATCGGCCCATTAATCGGTACACCCCTAGTCATGTCTGAATCTGATCCCGACCCATCGGAGTAACATCAGCAGATGCGTGTGCAGCAGACTTGATGAAGGGAGACACAGCAGATTTTGCGAACCTGATCCGGTCGTGCACCTCCTGAAGACCCTAACGCCCTCGCTCTAACTGCTCTTCCGTGAGGAGGCTACGGTACCGGGTGTCGATGAAGACAGCAGCGAGGAGGAGGTCGGTGCCGGTGTCGTTGTCCATATTTTTAACGTCATCGACACCGCAGCCCTGGATGAAACCCGTCCTGATCGATTAGAATTAGTGTGAGTTGTGGATGATCGATGAAACAGTTGTCCCAAATCTCACGGGACGGCTCACAGTCAACTAAACTGGCAGCAGGCACATGACGCAAATTTTATCAAAACCTTATCAAATATGATGGTGATCAAGAAACATCTGACAGTTTTCAATGACGATGGTCGTCAGGTGGGAATTGTGGCTGATTCCGCGTTGGACTTGGACGATAGCTTTTGTACTTGACTAAAATTGTCTTATACAACATTCGAATTGAGTTTCTTGAATGAAAAGAAACGGACGGTGAAAAGAAGACGCCAAACGTTGACGAAAGACAACATTTGATGCAGCTAAAATTCTTTTCTTTTATAATTCCTATAGCGGTCTCCGTCTAGCAATGCGAATACATTTAATGTTCTTTTCGATCAGATTGATTAACTTCTGCAAGAGAATCCGATCATCAAAGTTGTTGTCTTCGCTGACTTATACGTCTATAATATTGAACTCTCGCATTACAGAGTTCTCAGGTATGGCAGCCGAGCTTCTCGTATCAATCCCATCCAAGTTATCACATAAGGTAACTTGTCCCTCTACACCTCTGATTGCTGTCTTGTCAAAGTTTCTTCCGAACATTAAAGGCTTCCATAAGTCGGTGCTTAGGCTTCCACATTAGCTGAAGAGCTTAGAGCATCTTCAGCTAGGGATGTTGGCCTAAATTCCTCACCACACTATCCAAATGATGCCCAACTGGTTTGCACCAGAGTGTGCAGCCGCAAGTTGCGAGCGTCAACACTATTTTCACAAGTGGCGCCAATCTGACATTGTGCAATATCCCACGAAAAACATGCATGGAAACCCTAGATTAGGCCAAATATCGGTGCGTGCGCTTTTTCTGCGCGAGAATCAATTGCTGCCCAAAACATTAGCTCCACGTATTTCTGAAGAATCCACAACAGCGCTATCAATAGGAACAAATCCTCAATCCCAGCATTAAATTAAATTAGCGCTATATTTGTCCCACATTTAGCGGTTACCACATTACATGGAAATGCAAAGACCAAAAAATATATTATAAAAGTTAATGACATTGGTTACACGATCACCCGACAACCTCAGCACCTACGTGACGCACTTGATGAACACCTTCGCAGGGTCTCCGAAACACATGACTCGATGGGTTTTACAGGGCCTATTTACGACTTAAAGGAAATTGCGAATAACATCCGCATGCAGTATTAAGATGCTAGATAACAGAATCAGAAGCCAACTACTTGTCATGGAAGCCGTGCGCTAATTCCATCTGCAAGCAGACAGCTCAGTATATTGGTAGCATCTATCGTGCCAGCAGCTGTATCATACAGTAAACTGTCTGCTATCGATACAAATGAGCGCTGATATATACAATCCACTGATCAAGCAGGTGCCCCACCAGTTTATCTCAATGTTCGTAAGCTATGTTGAGAAACGTGAGTCTCATGAAGGTAATCCAGCTTGCGAGTTGTACCCGCTCTCTATCTAAGTAGAGGTAGTTCCGCAGTAAATGAGTGCATGCAAGTCTGGTTATGTCCATCAGAACACGCAGAGCCAGTGTATTCATGTGCTGTCATGTGAGATTAGAGCATGCATGCACAGCGAAAACTTTTCATCGCACGAGCGCCACTTCTTTGATCGCACGGCACTACTTACGAGCTGAAATGCAATTGTCAGTCGATTATGCAATTATATGAATAACGAAAGAAAATTCTAAGATTTCCATTATACAATAATTCATGAAAAAGTTTGTATGAGAAAAGTAATAATGTGAAAATGGTTTATATTTGATAACATTCCATTTCTTTACAACACAATTAAAGATGGATATCCACCACTGATTAACCTATTATACTTAATCAATTTTTGTGGCAACCTTCTGATAGAATCGTTGCGCCCTAATATGAACAAATGAGATCAAGGAAGTTTTCATCACACTAGCCACGCTGCCTCATTTTGTATTTTGGCAGAACAAATGTTACATACAATTGCTAGTTTATAGATTTTTCTGACCAGAGCAGTCTGCAGAATGGGTATCCGGATTGGTTTATCGATAAGTACCGGTATTCCCACAATATTAACAAGGAGAAAACGATGAATGTGTCCAAGAAATTCTTTTACTCCAATACACAAATGAAGTCGTTCTAAAGGAAACAACAACAGATCGAGAGAGCAGTTGAGACCGATTTTATTTTTTTCATGTTGTAGCTGTACCATGGCTTCGCACAAACCGTCTGACTGGCAACTGTATGAAGAACAGAACTATTTCCGCCACATATAATTTTGATTGGACCTGTGATGGTAAAAATTTGATTGGACCTGTGGAGCAGATTCTGTGGAATTTCGTTTGTCCAGAAGAGTCAAAGAACACACACCGAAGTGGATTCCCCATAGAAAACTCAACTACGATCCAGGAAAACTCCTAGTTTCTCATTCATGAGGAATATCATGTTCCTCTTCCTTCCATGTACCGGTACCCTATAAAACTCTTCAATTACCGTAAATACCCGCGTATAGGACGCATTTTGTTTCTTAAGAAGTTGACCTAAAAACCCAGGTGCGTATTATCCATGGATACTTTTATTATAACAATGATGCATTTATCATAAAATCAAAAATTTATCATAAAAATTTCAAGCTTAAAATATTTATCAATATGAGAAGTGCACTGTTGTTTTCTGACGCACAGAACTTGATTTTGGATTACGTGCAATGCTGATGATCAATGTCGATTCGAACAATAAACCCATCCTTTCCACGATAGTCTACATAGGTTAGACAGACATCTGCTGACTGACAGGATGAGTGAGTCAGCAATCAGCACACACGACGATCATAGCAATTGAATGGAGTTCACCTTGATTAACTTATGGTCACTGCTTCTATACAAACTAATGGAAATTTAAGACTAAAATTAGGATGCGTCCTATACACAGGCACACAGTTTTTCCATCGTTTTTAGGGTCGAATATCCACTGCGTCCTATACATGGTATCGTCCTATACGCGGGTATTTACGGTAGGCAGTTCAACAGCAGTCCGCAAATGAACGCGCGACTGCGTTCGGAACTCTTTCTGCAAAGGAATTTATTATTATATTTTTTAGGAATTGCAACTATTATATAAACGAATTGCAGGGTTTTTGCGAACACAGCTTGAATTTTACGCCCTCAACTAATATTTCTACTCGTAATAATGCAGACTTTACATTACCTATTCTCAATATTAATGATAGCATGGCTAGTTCTAAGGAGGCGTGACAGTTTGAGAGAAGTTCGTTCGCAAATCTGTCAACCAGCAAACCTGCATCGGTTGACTGTCGCAAATCTTAAAAGAAGCAACAGGCCAAGTGTGATGAAAAGCTTCAATCTTCTCAATCTTTGTAAAATAGGGTAGTCAGTAGCCCCAATATTAAACAGCGCACCAGCCATCAATTTCAAAAATTTGAAATGCATAGATATTCGTCATTTAGGCGTCTCATGTAAGTGAATCAGTTTTTGTGGATGCGATATCAGCACACTTAAATATTGTATGTAAATTCGATGTAACTTACTCAATGTTGTTCCACTTTGCAAAATCATGGTTTTTTAGCTTATACGCTGTTAACAAAAATCCAGGTATATTTGACATTCCAGTGATCGCATCAACTGAACTTTCACATCGGTTAACTTCACTTTTGACTGGATTATGATCATCAAAAAGCACTGCATTGTCGGTTTCTAAAGATGAGCAGTAAGCATTTGAATTTTCATCAAGAAGCTCTGAGTCGTCGAATATTCTGCTCCTATTCATGTACGCCATTAAAATTTTGACTTTACCACTAACATGGATTTTGGCAGTATTACAATATGTACCAGGATTGTGATGTAATGCACTGACTACAATGGCATCACATCAATTGATTATCAAGTTTCCAGGAAATGTTAAATTTAGACTGAACGTTTCTATAAGCAATTGAACAACTTGAAGTAGTAAAACAAAACAGCTATTATTTGGAAAATGCCCTGACCAGTCACTGCGTAATAGTTGAGTCGGAAGGAGCCAGGGTTTTAAAGATGTTGATTATTATTAATACTTTTCCTATGGTATGGACAAGATTTTTGGATCACCATCCAGCAATCATGTTCAGGTACAAAAGATTAAGGTTAGTAGAAGTTATACTCTATGGTTCATACTATAGGGAATTTGAAAATTATATTTACAATGAGATAACAAGATGATTTGCAATTATATGAAATGAATGAATGTAGATATGAACAGGATGTACTGGATTGCACATCTTTGCCAGTGGCATGAATAAATTTGCCTGGCGGGATGGATGAATTCTATGTTAGATATATGATTCCATGTTAGACATTCTGGCCCACGATCATGGCCATAGTGTTCGATGTCTGTGATAACAGACATCGAACATTAATCATTGTCTATGTCTGTGATCATGGCAATACAAATTTGAGATTACATGAAGCATTTATCATTAACAAATATAAACCAACAATAAATAGTAGAACGGAACTTGACAGCCACCGTGATTTCCTTTTTTAATAATAACTTTATCATTTCTTGGTACATCATCTAACATGGAATTCATCCATCCCGTCAGGTCCAGAGATATTTAGTTGTTTAAAAGGGCTAGATGAGAAATAGATGCCTAAATTTAAACCCATTTTAGTCCGGTCCTTATCGTGGCAAAAAAAACATTACGGCAATGGGGAGAAATTGCTGTTTTGTCGGCTGTACGGTGTGAAATGCGACAAAAAGCCTTGGAAATGGAACATGATGTAAAGCACAATTTACTGATATTATATGATAAGTTTCAAGAATATTCGTTCAGTAGTTTCTCTGAAAAAAAAATGTTCAAGATGAGAGCGGTGATACAGCAATTTAGTGCAGTACTATCAATTTGGAAGAGAAAATATTCACATGAAGACTGATGAGTATTGATAAACACACAACTCCCTCTGTAGAATTCATGACTATTAACAAATTCAGTGAGAATCCGAATATTACACAGAGCAATTGGCTATTAATAAGGCTAAACCATGTCAACAACGCTCTTCGAGCTATTCACCAGGTTGAAACTACAACATGGATTCATGTATTGCAAAATATTAACCGAGGGTATTTTAGGTCCAAGTGGAATCGATCATCGGATGTCTGTCAATGTCAAAGATGCTGTCAATGTGCATTGTATAACTTACATGCGTAATATATGTTGTTTGTTTTTATTTGCTTAAGCCAATTTTATATCAAATTTTCTGATAATTCATATATATTTTTTCTGTTGTATCAGGTAACTTCTATAACCGCAAAATTACATTTACACGTTAGATTATTGCCAAGCTTGTCAATCGCGTTTGGCGTGACCGGGCAACTGTGGGGACAGCAACGATGTACATGTGCAACCATATGACCAGACTTCGTACTTATTATACAAAGAAACAATCTGCATGATCAAAAGTAAAGACGCGGCTCATTTTTCTGTTCAGAAAAGTCATTTAGTCATGTATCAGGTGAATTGTAAGTACACTTTTGAGCAATTGGTTTTCATTTGTGCTGTTCCTATGTAACATGCGCTCTTCAGATTTAATAATCAACTGACAAAATAATGCAATGAAGTCTAATTGAAATAATTGTATCAACAGTGTGCTCTTATTTACAAATGGGTTTTGCCAAAGACAATGGATAATATATCTTTAGTATCTCATAATCTTTGGGTTTTGCAAGACATCTGAAAAAGTAGAATGGACTATTATTTGTTGCAATTTGACGCTGTTTTCAGACATACATAAAAATTATTATGAAAAGGAATATGTGTTGCTCGCTTACAAATATTTTCAAATTCATGCAATATCAGCTGATTTTCGCTGGTTTCGTTGCACACAAGGTAAAAACACGTCTATTTCCTATCTAGCCCTTTATAATATCAAATATCTTTGGTCAGGTCAATATATTCTTGCCACTGGCAAAGATGTGTAATCCAGTACATCCTGTTCATATCTACATTCCCTCATTTCATATAATTGTAAATCATCTTGTCATCTCATTGTAAATATAATTTTCAAATTCCTTATCGTTTAAACTTCCACTAACCCTAATCTTTTGTACCTGAACATGATTGCTGGATAGTGATCGAAAAATTTTGTACATAGGAAACCCACTACAAAAAGATACGTCGGTCCGACGTCGAAAACGAACTCGTTCCGAGGAACAGAATGTCCGCATGGCCGATGGTCGGTACGACGTCGGAAACCGAAGCCTCATTATAAAAAAAGACACCCTAGGCCTCCTATCTGCTATTTCACAAGTAGGATGTCTATGGAATTACATGAAAACGTCAATTGATCAGGAATTAAGCGTTATATATTTTCCTTTCCCTTTCTGAAGCTTGTTTGAGTAATCAATATCATCACAATCATATCCGCACGTCTTCATGTCTTCAATGTCTTGCTACAATTAACTCAATCAAAAAAGCCATTTTTATCATAATTTCTGCTTAAATTCAAAGAAATGAGGTCAGAATTAACATGTTAAGGGTCAAAAAAATTTCCCGACCTTTTTCCGACTACCATACCTCGTTCCGACGTCTTTCCGACGAATCTTTTTGTAGTGGGAAAGTAATAATAATAATTGATTATGTTATTTTGCTCCGGTTGCATGTGATGATCACGCTTAATACGTTCTTGAGGTTGAGCATGAAGGTAATATCAATCCCATCAAATTGCTTATGTAACAACATCACCTCTTCAAGGCTGTTATGACACAGGATCTGTAAAATTCTATCACTCCCTCTGCCATGATCAGCCAATTCTGTGGAAATTTCTTCAAAACTGCAAACATTTGCACATCTCACATTTGAAAAGATTCTGTGTTCACCTCGAGTACGGTGCATTTAATAAAATCGAAACTGTGCTGATGATTGATAAATGCTGAGTACTCTACCTAATATGATTTACTCTATGGTGTATAGGCCTACATGAATTTTTTTAGTCGAGCTGCAGGGCCTACAGGAAAAATGTCACACATTTGGATAATTTGATAACATCTAGGCAGGGATGCGGAGTCGGAGTTTGAGTCCCGGAGTCCTATCATTTTTGCTGGAGTCGGAGTCAGAGTCTTATCAAATGATAGGACTCGGCCTATAACTGGACCCAAACTATAATACAAACAAATTATTTATCCTCGTGCATAGCTGCTACTGTCTTGATGTCAACTTTCTCCGTCAAACAAAAGTACAGAGACAGCAGTGCATGCAAAGCTTGTAATAGTTGAGGGAATGAACCGTGATAGTGAAAAATGATTATCTTTTCACTCGGTGATTTAGTAGGGAAGACAAGCCTTCCTAGTCTCGATCATACCTACGCACCAAAGGTCATATCAGAGACAAAAATGAAGTACTAGTTTGTTTGAGAACATTACCACTTACCCTGACGTCTTTCGTGTATGATGGTTCCTCCAAAGTGCATATTAAAATCGAAAGTGTGCTCGGGTAAATCCAATTTAATCCACAACATTTGATGAAAATGTGTCTTTGATTTGTAAAATCCATATTTCTCAACCGATTTCAATAGTTTTTTTAATCGAACCGTCAGGATCTCATCTATTATGGCATGGTTTTTAAAAAGTCATAAAGCCAAGACCTTCTTCACAAGTTGCCGTTTTTTGCTGAAAGGAGACCAAAAAAGCATGTCCAAAAATTACAGCATCCTCACTTCAGATTTTCGATCAGCTACATTCAAATACACCCACTAATATTTATATCATCTGAAAGTAGAGGATCAGCTCTTTAAGACAGTCCAATTTTAAATATTGTAATTAATATTAATCATTGAATTTTCACTGGTTTTCCATTGTCCAATGAAAAAAATGTCCTCTGACCGAGACGTTTTCTCCTCTGACCGAGGTACCTTTTCTCGAAGAATATTAATTGATTTTTCCATCAAACGTTTTGCACCAAACGAATCGTCTAGTGTGCTAGTTTATAAATCCGTAAAGAAAATTCAGTTTGGGGACGTTACAAGTGAGCAATATTGATTTAAAAATATTTTTATCCGTTTTTTCGACCAGAGTATTTGAATATTCCCAAAAATTTCATATGAATGCTGAGGCCAGAAATTTTGTCAGGAATCGATGAAATCTCGCCGCATAGGAGGGATCCATGCTCTCAACATCTATGCAAAAGAAATTTTTCACTTATATTAATTAACCCTTTCAAAATCTCCAAAAACCACGAGAATGTCCTCTGACCGAGACCCTAAAAAATCTCGGTCAGAGGACAACGTTAAAATTGAAGATCTCGGTCAGAATACAAGGGTCTCGGTCAAAGGACATTACAATATATGAAATTACATTTAGATCACTTCGCCTTACGCATTCAAGTATTCGCCCTAGCTTCCCAGTCTCATGAACCCTAATGCTGAAGCCGAAGAGTTTCCTGTTCGACATCAATTTGTCCTCTGACCGAGACCTTGAAAATATCGGTCAGAGGACAACGTTGAAATTGAAGATCTTGGTCAGAGGGCAAGGCGGGTCACGGTCAAAGGACATTATATGCAATACATTACATTTTAGTCACTTCGCTTTACGCATGCAAGCATTCATCCTAAGTTCCCAGTCTCATCAGCAACCCAAATGCAGAAGCCGAAGAGTTTCCTGTTCGACATCTATCTGACCGAGATCATTGTCCTCTGACCGAGATGTAGTAGAAAATGACATTTTAAAAGTGCTGGATTTCTATGGAAAGTTTTTATTTGGTGTGGTCGCCGCTACGATTTTCGTGTTCAGCGTAAAAAAATAAGTATACAGTAGAACCTCCTTTCCGGACCACCTCCATAAGCGGACCACCTCTATACTCGGACCACCTAAAATCCTCCCATCGAAATGTAATGTGATTTTACCTCTTTAAGCGGACCACCTCTGTATCCGGACCTGGACCACCGAAAAATGGTCCAAAACGTAAAATGACCTCTATGTGCGGACCACTTTTATTGACTAAAATTTGCTTTTCTTGACAAAAACGAATCATATTTACTTTAATGCTGGAGTAAATGTAATTTACGTGTTTTCATTTCGCTATTTTATAATTTTCATAACACCAATGATTCGATTGAAGATTTCTTGCACTGCGATGATGATCTCCCAACTGAGTCTGATGACGTCAATATTGAGCAAGCTATCCTCAACGAACATCTGATGCATCATAATTCAGAGCCCATGGTGATTGGAAGCAGTGACGACGAAGAAGAAAACAAAGAAGCAGACATAACTGTCACATCAAAGGAAGCACTGGAATGTATTGAGAAATTGAAGCATTATGCATGTTCAAAGAATATAAATTGTGCTCTAACATCTCTCTATGAAATTCAGAAGATGATTAGTCAAGAAATGACAACACTTACTCAAACCACACTGGATTCTTTTTTTGTCAGTAGATGAAGTCGACTTTAGTATATTAGTTCAACAGGTTTCGTTAAGATTTATGGTGTGAAAAATCATCAGCTTGATTATATTAAACTGACTTTTTCTTTATCGCGTGTACTGGTAGACATGCATGCATGACTCATTAAAAACAATCCATTTTATTCATTATTGCATGAAGGGCCAACAAGTACAGCATAAACGTGATCTTATTTAACAAAATGATTAGTAGGCTTTATATATTTACTTCATCATGTTTAAAAAGTGTAATGTAAGTTTTTAACAATATACATGTAGTTACGTCATTTAAAGAAATAAGTATCATAAGAAAAATAATGCTACCTCTATAAGTGGACCATCTTTTTGCGGCCCACGGGTGGTCCACTTATAGAGGTTTCACTGTATATGCAAATTTTCACGGAAATCTGAGACCCAAAGTTGAAAAGACAGAAATGTTGTGGAATAAATTGGATTTACCGACTCATATTTTTTGAAGAAGGATGAGGGATTTTCCTGCCTTTGCTAGAGACTGGAGGAAAACCGTGTGAAGCACACATCAACAAGATGGGAGGATCCCAGTCGCATGCATCCAGCTTGAAGCGACATTTGATAAACTTTCATTGAAAATGATTGATAATTAATGCAGCAATGATCACTAAGTTCAGGTAAACCTGTAATGATCTATGATGTGTCGGTTGCCAGTTTTTTAAAAAAACTTGGCTTTATATACTGGCCACCCGGAGTCGGAGTCCTATCAACCCCGGAGTCGGAGTTCTATCAAAATGATAGGACTCCACATCCCTGACGAGTACTTACAGTTCTTGCCGTATCGCTAGTGCAAAACATCGTAGGGGATGTTCAAAATTTGTACCTATAGCAGACATAAGTTTTTCACATGATTTGTTTACAGAGCACAATCATGAACTGCATGAACAATCCGAATGCTGAGTGCCAATAATACCAAAAACACGCTTTTCAACACGTAAAAAGTCATTTAAAAGATATTTAGGTGCATTGCAAAAACATGGAAATCCGTAACAGATCATAACAGATCGGAAGAAGGCATAGTAACTTTTCTACAATCATTCAGTATCACAACCAGCGCGCTTGAGATTGTAAATTATATAGATTCTTTTGGAAACTTTCTCCACAATCTCTCGAAAATGAACATTCCATTTGAGATCACAAGAAATGGCTACACCCAAATAAGAAATGGAGTTCACACTATCAATACAAACGTTATCACGAGCAATAACACTCGAAGGCACTTACGATTTTTTAGTGATGATGTCCATTGCTGAACATTTTGATAAGTTGATAGCGAGCATTTGCTGCAACGTTAGCTGCAGTATTAAATGTATCATTAGCTGCAAATACACAAAATTTAAGCGAAATCGGCTGCATACTTCCGCTTGTGTGATTAAAACACAAGTGATGCTTACAAAATTTTGTAGGTCAAAAATAGGGCTGATGTAAAATTTAGATTTCATCAAATATATTATTATATCATCAATCAAGTTTTCTCATGAATGTAAATGTATTGGATATGCAAACTGGGGTTTTTTTGATATGCTTGCAATATTTCACCTTTTCAATTTAAGAATTTTATCAAATATTTTTATGGCTTTTAAAATATGATAAGTATGGCGGGTAATATGGGAGACTCTAAGCGTTGTCTCTTCAGCTGAATAAGCCTCATCGTGTGAGCGACAAAAATGGTTGGGGAGCTGATCTGAGACGCCTCTGTCGATCAGGCCAGCCACATGAATATTCCCTGATGAGCTTTAGACGAGTTCAACAATCATAGAAGAAAAAATAATCCACTCCTAGAAACAAAGGTAAAGAAAATTGGCCTATGAAGAAAACAAAATCTCGAAATATTTCCAATCTAACTCAACTTGCTGTAATCACAGAATATTTAAATATTCACAAAATATCAAAATAATACATTTTTAGAGATTTTTAAGTAATCACAAAATATTTAATTCTGTGGTTGTAATTGGATACACAGCCTCAAACATCAGCAAGTGACCCAAGTAACTTCTGTCATTTCTGTGATGGGGAGTAGTGATGACCTAAAGCCTCGTTTGCACTAGGCCACTGAGTGTCGGGACAGTTGACTTGAAATGACACAGATTCTTGCCACATAAAAGTGCGCGCGCGACGCCCCTCGACACGCCATCGCAGTGGCCTGTCGTAGGTGTTTACACGACTGTTTTTAAGTTGCAAGGCACTAGACTATTGAGACTCTTTTGTGAACAGTTTTGATAATGTCAGACGTTTTTTTACTGGTTGCTTCAAATGTTGTGATGGAAATCGCGCGAATAAAAGAATAAAGGATTTGGACTCGGAAACGGATCCTTCGCCGTGACCACATGGGAGCCTCCGATACTCTCCTCAAGGAATTGATGATTGAGGATACGAAATCGTATTACAATCACCTCCGACTCACCAGCGGCCACTTCAATTTTCTTCTAAACAAAGTAGATACAGCAGCAAGTGACGCCTATGCGGTCTGATCACCACCACCGGATTTGGAAATAAATTGGTCCACCAATGCAAAGCATGCCAATTTGGGAACATTCTCAGTTCCTGCTCCCGATTTCATTGATTTGTTACTTTCCTCTTCACGTTCCAATAAGTGCTTCGTAGAGTTTTTATCTTCTTTCTTATTAGGCTTAAGTCCACGCCTTCCATGTCCAATATGTCGACAATGCTTTTCAATGCGGCATTTCGAATATCTCTATTCTTATAAATTATTAATAAATTACAGTATTATAAATTATAAAAATTGATTTTAATGATTTCTTGAGTCTCTATTAAATAACTTTTGAATATTGTCCTAAATGTGTGTATCATATTTGTGTATACTAGGCGATTTTCATTATTTCAAACATACGCCTATTATTATAATCTGTCGATTCGGCATTCCGAAGGCATGGGTGCTAGAAATACAGCTCGACATAAGGTGACTGTCTGTGCGGTACTCCACTTATCCATTTTAAGAGAAAATGACTCTTCCGAATCACTAACATCCCTTTTTGATTCATCTTAACGTTTAAATTGTTATGGTAATAAAGGATTGCCATATATTTGAATTTTCATGCTACTGTTTGATGGTTGTGCAATGTGAACGAAGCACCAAGTTCCGTTGATTAGAAAATTTGTGATTACTTAATTGATTATCATAATCGTACCCGTCTTTCTGCAAGGATTATAATGAGGTTTAGATCGTCGAAATCTGTTCTGTATTAGCGGAGAAATCACAAAAATACATTTTGAACACATAACTTGATGAACAGCTGACTAATCAAAAAACGTAAAACAATGTCACAGTCGTTGAAAACCTCAGAAGTTATTGTAATGCATATTTTTCCATCTACAGCAGTGGTGGGCAACCAAGTTGGGATAGCGGGCCACGCGTTGCCCACCACTGATCTACAGTATCGATTTCAATGGATCAGTACGAGTTTTAACAAATGCATTGACCGTATCGAACATACATTTCTTTGAGAATTTTTATACCGCGAACGCTTCATAATCAGTGTCCTCTTCAAGTTGTACCATCCTCACAATTCAATTTAGTGTCCCGATTCTCTAATCGACAAGGTCCCTCACGCTACGCCCCCACCCATTTATCGTGTGACAACGCAGGGGACCACGTGTGACGGAGAAGACTGACGCTCCAAATCTAATGTCCCGACACTCAGTGGCCTATTTAGTGTAAACGAGGCTTAAGATGTGGTCTTAAGGTTTACTGGATACAATGCATTCAATGTGGATTGCGGACACACGAGGATTGCGCTGAAGCAGTCGGAAAAGCACATTACATTTGCTGACTGCTATGAAGGATACCTGAATTGATTTGATATGCTTTATAGACTCTCTGATGATTCATTTCATTCGTTGTTCAAAATAAAACAAGAGTATACCGGGAATGCTTTTCCATCTAATTGAAAGTGAGAATTTTTCAAAGCATCCTAATTTTGAAATTCCAAGAGGGATATATTGAACATTCATTCTATTCATCTAGCTGGATATTAGAGAATCAAACAGTCAGAGGTCTTATTATTTCTCAAGATTAGAATAACAAAAAAATCATCTTCATTGATATCTGACATGATTAATTGATTAAATATGAACTGTCCCATTAGCCTACCCGTCATGTCGGGTAATATGGGACATTTGCTACGATTCAATTATTCAAATATTTAGTAATGAGGAAAATATTTGCTTCGTTATTGAGATAAAGTGAGTTGAAGATATATTGATGGCGTGTGTACCGTATAAAAGTTATAGAGTAAGCAGAAGTCAGTGAAAAATAAAAAATTTCCTTAGCTGTCCATTACCGCACTTATAACGGTTTATTGAAAATTCATCGAATGTGATTGACATAAACTGCTGTGATCAGTGTGCACTTATGCATATAGGAGCATTAACATCGCAAAAGTTTCAAATGCGAGTTTTGTTGATTATGTTGGGAAAAATATTCTGTGTCGAAAATTGAGTATGGCCATGAAATCAAGTGCTCAATGTAGGCCTATTCATTCGTGTCCACATTTTAGCCGATGTCAAATAATTAGCTTAGCTGAAGCAAAGACAATTTCTACAATGGATATAATACAGTAGGCCTATCTATGAGCTGATGAATTTTGATGGCCAATGATAGATGTGTGTACCTTGAACTTGTGTTGACGGCAAAGTCAGTCCAAACCAGAGCCAGATTTCATTGTGCACTTACACGTGTGATTTGCTGCATTTTCATACTCACAACTGGATCTACAATATAGCTGTAGGCCCTACATTCGCACACAGATCCAAATTTTAAAAAACGGACAGGAACCTTATCCGCATTTCCTTCAAGATTATGGTCTCCAATAACAATTTTGAAAGCGACTCAATAAAAAGCGTTTTGTGTCTCAAAAAAAATATATATATATTCAGCTATAACTGGTCGAATGCGCAGTATAAGCATGTATACCCACCTTGGTTGGAGCATATGACAATTCAGAAAAAATGCAAAAAAAACTTTGCGGTGAAACAGTTTTAGCAAGAGAAATAAACAGCAGTTTTCACGAAGTTTCATTGTTACACCTTTACGTAAAATATTGTTTGTAGCTGTTTGAATGTCGTCGTAGAGGCCTACGACGTGAATCTCTACATCATTGAGTTTGACTTCGTTGAGAGATCTGGACTTAAAATTGTTACATCTCACTTCCAATAGCAAAGACATCACATAGGTTGAAATTGTAACAATCATGCTTACAAAACATGAACCTGACTTACAGAATATGTTTGGCAGCGAGATAAATCTTAAAAAATAGATAAATTAAAAATCGAACATTGAGCCTAATCCAAATTTGCATCATAAAACAAAGTTCACCGATAAGAGCCTCAGTCTTGCAACGTCATCAAGACGCTGAGATACCATTGATAGACTGTCAGCTGAAACAAACGCCACCGGCCTCCTATCCGGTAAAATAGCGATGAGTATGATCCATCACATGAGTCCAGTAATGCTCGGAGACAACACCGCGACATCACTACCAATGACAAAGTGTGGATTGCTGAAGAGCGCAAAGTCGACTCAATTCCACGCAAAAGATCGTTTGTTTTGAAGAGAAGCAACATCTGACGAGGCACGTTGTTAAGGACCTGAAAACGGTATTCAAAATTTAACAATTTGTACAAATTTCAGTAGAAATTGCCATGTAAAAAGGATGATACAGTATCAAATATTTGATCACCTTTTAAGTAGTTAAAAATGTTAGCAAATTATTCATGTGTATATATACTAGCGATTTGAGCTTCTATACAAGTAGTATGAAACTTATAGGATATCAAAAGGAATGAACATTTACTAACAGGTATCTTAATTAAGCGGAAATTATGCTAATTACCAAGGAAATTTCATGAGCCGCGCTATAACACAACTCTTCATGGAAAAGTTGGAATCTTACTGTTCTTCTTGGCTCAAATATCATGTTTTTTATTCAATTTTTATCGGCATGATTTTATGATTCAGCAAATTTATGTTTCATTTCTTGAATCTGAAAAGTAATGTGGACCCATTTACATCTTTTAAAATTACTTGTGATAATCATCTTTGATTATGATATTTTTCTCTTTCAGTGGCAGATAGTTTGTCATATGATCACGCTTAAGAAAAACTCAGATTATTAATTAAGCTAAGCATTAAAACAATAGCAACCCATTGAAGTGCTAATTTAACAAACATTACCCCTCCAAGGTTGTCACGACACGGAGGATTTGGAAAATGATATTTTTCCTTCTGTATTGCTATCATGATCAGTCAAATTTCTAATGATTAATTAAATGATTAGTTAAATTTCTCCAAATGGGAAAAAATTACATATCTCACATTTGGTAATGGGTCTCAACTCGAGTTCATTTAATAAAATTGAAACTTCATACAAATTAGGCATTTAATCAATGCTGAGTTGCTACTCTACCTAATATACTTAGGCCTACTCTATACAGGAGGTCACTATCTTATTATTGCTTAAAAAATGCTTGCATGTGCATTCATTAAAATAGAATAATGATGTCATGCAATCACAAAGTCAAAGAAACATTAAAAAAATTATGTGTTTTTAGGTAAATATTAAATAGACTGCTACTAAAAAGGGATACGTGCAAGTTTCAAAATTATCTCTTTGCAAGAAAATCCGAAATACTCGGAGAACGATGACGAGAGATAATATAAAATTCTCTCCATAGCTTAAAGTAAATTGTGCCCTTGATGCCTTTTCAATTATTGGTCATTTATTTCCGTTGAAATTGTTTTTGTAGAGCGCATCTTAGTTGCCTAAAGAGCAGCACCTATGCTAGTAACAAATACATAATGCCAGTGACCCAACAAATGACAGAGACAACTGGGTGATATACTTGTACATAATCTTTTCTAGCTGTAGAATATGAGCTGATATTACCTCTTAGAACTGTTTCGGTTTTGTTTTACTTTATTTGCGCACAAATTGAACTCTTTTTTTAAAAAATATAGTATCGTTAACCAAATGAAGAAAAAGAGTTGCTGCTCCATGCCTCTCTGTTCAGTGATTGGGGGCAGATATGCAGCACATTACTTCTTGCTTTCCACCCCAACTGCCATAAAGAAATGAAATTTAGGAGCTCTGGATCATCAAATCTTCAGAATGTTGATTGCATTGAGTTGGCTCAGATATTTACAATGCCACCGTGCGTTGCCTCGATCAGTAAGAAATAATATCGAATATCACTGCTAAAAGACATGCACACGTAACCAATTAAAATGTATTTCTTTTAATCTTTATCCTTGACTAGCATGACTTCACCATGATCATAAAAGTGGACTTCGAAACCTGATCCATCTTCACCACTGTCAAATGCCCGCTCTTGGGAGTTTTATTCGCCTTGATTGTTGTCGTGATCTCGATTCTCGTCAAGTTGTGTTCCTGTAGAAAACCTGATTCATCATTATCAATGCCTTAATCTTGCCACCCGCCAAGTGTGCACTTCGGAGCATCCGCTTGTCTCTGATCATTGTCAAGCTGAATGAGACTGATATTCACCCCGATCCTTATCGAGTCTTTGACCCAATGAGAGCCTAGTGGCAGACTCTCGGAGGCAGAACACCGAACAAGAAATAGTGCGGAACGAATTTTCAAGCTTTTGTGGTTTCTTATAACTTCAAAATCCTAGCCCAAGCCTAAAATAACTTCGATTAAGATATCATAGAGGCTTTGTATTTTATAAAACATTATAAACATGTATAGTATTTAACATTTTTAAAAAGTTAAACTCTAGCTTGAATAGACAGCTGAATCACGATGGTGCATTCTTTCGCTGCAAACTAATTGAATGCCTTTTATCTGTCTTTCGAACTGATTTACATGTCTCCATGTTGTTGCATGATTCTAACTGCATTTTATGTAAATTTCTTCTAATGTCATAGGTGACCACAATCACAAGAAGAATCCATCTATATGGCATGATGTCTCTATAGTTTGACATACAGTACATTAAAAACATCTCTTTATTAAACCTATGATTATCTTGACTTCTTAACAGCGTTCAAGCAGTCTTCTATGTTATAAGCTAATTCAATTATAAATTTTTAAGGTTTTTGTGCTGCGAAATTTCAATTACAAATGATGAGTTGAACGGATGGCTGGATTTCCCTTTCGATCATTGTACATGTATTCGTTGCAAAATGCATTGCATGTTTACTTTTCTCAAGTTTTGTATATACGAACAGCACAAAATGAAAAATTCACCAAGCAAATATTTTAGTGACACGAGAAACTTCCATTTTCATTGCAAAGATAGATTTCCATCATTTTGTTTCACGCGCAATAAGTAATAATTATGCTGTTACGAGTGCTGAACTATCTGCATTACAATGATTTGACCAAATAATTTCAAATAAAACCCGAGATGAAATATAATGCATCAGCGTTCTCAAACAGTGAGATTATAGGTACTACACTGTAACTGGTAACAAAAGAAAACCAAGAATCCCACACTCGTGCCTGTGTAACGTGAATATCATCGTGACTTAATAAAGAACCAGATCGTATGATGATTTCAAAAGACTATTGTGGAGAGAAGCAGCGCAACAGAATTAATTGCTTTAGATTCCTCTAAGGCTTTCGATGCAGTAATTGCCTGTTCACGCGTGAACGGGACCGAAGTAACGGTCAAAACGGGCAGCTGGTGACCAAATACTCGTAGACAACATCGTCGAACGGTGGTTTCCCTCCGTCAACTTATACAATGCGAGAAGCCACGTATTCAATCTTTAAAGTTTCAAACTGAGGACCATGTAAGCAGAATTTTTTGAAGAAATGCAGTAAAAGAGTTTATGTAATGAAGCCAATTAGAAGTCGAGGAGCAAGGAAGAGCATTCTCAATCAAAGGTATTCAACAATAGTGATCAATATAATATAATGATCGATATAATATAACACAGATGGTTTAATAACATTTTTTAAAACATTTTTTAACTTTTTATAACGCCATTGGTTTCACCAATGGCAAAGATAAAAAGTGGTTAGACAGATATTAAGACGCGGACCAAGAGTGAAACAAGATTATCTCACAAAATCATAGAGAACCAAGACCACGTTCTCCACAGACTATTACCACCAGAAAACTTTCACCGAGAAAACCTCAGGCCAAAGCAGCGACGATTTCACAGATCTACTTATAGTGCTGTATGCGGCAGGAACTACATCAGTCGCAAATTACGTAGTGTGTGTACACTATGCCTGTGGAGAATACTGTATTCTACCTTTGAAGAGCGACCGATTTGAATCCAGTGAAGTCATCCATTCAGTAAATACTTTCAATATAGATAATGATCCCGGGATTGTTGAGATGAGTAATCTATACATATCCTCACTCTGTGCGCTACAGTTTCTTGGGTTCATTCCTGTATTGCTGCCTTTGATTTATTGAATATTTCTGCAAGCATAATAAAATAAGTTGAAGACACTTTACCTGTACAATTTGCGGCACATAATTTCCGACGTTATCGGCAATCTGTTGACTTTCCGCTTCAGTGCGAGCCTTTTTTGATAATTGTCCTCTAGAAATGGCCTCCCATGAACGTCCTGACACCATGCAAGCAAGTAGACGTCCTAAATTATCTCCACAACCCAGATTGTTCGATTCAAGAACGATAGCATCTTCATCACCTTCTATCATGGCTTTCCATAGACGACAATACGAGAGACGAAAGTTATCTGTCAGTTTCTGTAAAAGAAACAAGATGAAATAGACATTATATTGTTAAGGGTTTCTTTGAGGTATTATATATCATATTTCTTTGAGGTTCGAAAAACACAGATGAATTTAGAATGAGCAACCCCCTCTAATTCTGAGCGTACTTTTCCGACTAATAGTCAACAGCATTATTCTGAAAATGCTTAAGAAGGAATCAATTACAGACTGAAAAGAGAAGTGCTTGCTTTATGATACCCACACACTGAAAGTGAAACAGCTTCCATAAATGATAATTCAAGCTTTCACTTGACTACATAGAGGATCAATAGTAATGAAGGCTTTTATCCCCAATATACATCTTGCTCTGCTAAATTGTTTTCTCGCCATAATCGTCTTCTCGGTATTTCTATTCTTGGCTTTGTAAATTTCTAGCATTGGTCAGAATTACTGATGTGAGAGCATCAGCAGAACATGAGTCAATTACGCTGTTAGAATATCAGTGAACAACGTGTTGAAGTTAGCGATAACATGTTGACTGTTTCTTAGCTTAATGGCTACCGTCTTAAGAAGTTATCACCAAGAACAACGGTTCAATTCCACCAATTTACAAATTTTGAAATGCTAATTTGCTCGGAATTTTTATTAACTGCTCTTGCAGCCACCCCTTGCTGCCTTAGAGCGAGTATGTGCATGCTTATATTCTTGCTGGAAACCTCTGACAGCTTACTCTTGTCCATGAGAACGGGAAGAACTGGTGGAGATGAAGATGATAGTCCGGTAGCCAGAACGAGTTTCTGCAGGGAACGAGGCCGAAAATGAGACTTTCACAGATTGATGTACACCCTATACCTACTACGAATTCGCGCGTCTGCCGAGTTCTAGTGAGCTCCTGTTCTTGTCAGACACGATCGAAGAGAAACACATGTAAATCCAATGGGACGCAGATTGCAGTTTTTGGCTAAAATGAAATTTTGTATATTTTCTCTGATTAAACGAAAAGTACAAAGCGCAGAGTCATAATTTTTGACATGGAATGTCTTCAGGTCATTTCCCATGATGTACATGTGCTATTATCATGCATCTAATCGGCAATATATGTGAGAATGTCGTTGAATGTGGATACAGTTGCTCAAAATGTTTGTGTTTGTCGACATTAAGAGGCTCGCCAAATCTAAATGTGTTTAGCTTTATAGACAGGGGTACATGAACATCATGGGAAATGACCTGAAGACATTCCATGTCAAAAATTATGACTTTGGGCTTGGTACTTTTCGTTTAATCAGAGAAAATATACAAAATTTCATTTTAGCCAAAAACTGCAATCTGCGTCCCATTGGATTTACATGTGTTTTTCTTTGATCGTGTCTGACAAGAACAGGAGCTCACTAGAACTCGGCAGACGCGCGAATTCGTAGTAGGTATAGGGTGTACATCAATCTGTGAAAGTCTCATTTTCGGCCTCGTTCCCTGCAGAAACTCGTTCTGGCTGCCGGACTATGACTAAGGCGACGCAATGAGCCAAACGTTGCTGCTTTTCGAATGTCTACCTGCAGCCGATCTTGTTTAATCTTTCAATCCTACTACATTACTATACTTATTAAATCATGCGTCAGATACATATAATGACAAACGGTCATAGTAATCGTTCCTATATTTTGTTAATGCTGAATATCCGTCCGACGTAGAAAAGGGCAGTTACTAATGGTAACTTCAATCTGTAATTTGGAAGAACATATATGAAGCCTAATTTATAATGGGTTTCGTTAATACTGCATGAATGAATCAATGAATGCATGAAGAACTTAATTTTACTTCTTTTATTCATTTTTCCTTCACGCAATTAATTTTGTAACAAACAAACCTACAGATCAAAGTGATCTAAGATGGAAGCACAGTGAAGTTCAATTTTGAACACTAAAATACAAAAATGAGATAGCGAAAGCGCTCCAAGTCTATCTGTTAATAGTGATAAAAGAATGCAGTGACTTTGGCTGGCTGGCTGGTTTACTCGACCTCGTCCCTCGGATAGGGGCGACCGAGAAGGCGGGCAACCCGCCACGGGCGATGCCAGAGATCAAAAACAGAGCCCGAGGACCCGAAGATAGCCGCTCGGGTAGAAGAGAGGGAGGGTCAAGAGCAGAGTAAGTGGGGTACATCGTGGTTCACACCACAAACAGAGCAGTCAGGAGAAGTGGACCTGCCAATCCTGTGAAGATAGGAGTTAAGAATAAGGCTGTGGCCGTTGCAACGAAGACGTGAGAGCTCACAACGGACAGCGCGAAGGAGGGACAGCTCCTCAGTTGCTACGCTAGGGACTTGTGAAGAAATGAAAGACGAACGAACGGAAGTCCTCCAGGAGTTGAACAGGGAATGACGAATGAAGGACTTCAGAGAAGACAGATACTGAGGAGCTGCAGAGGGGAGAGAAGTGCCACTTTTGGCAAGCGCATCTGCAGTATCATTGCCACTGATGTTCGAGTGACCAGGAAGCTACTGCAATGACACTGATCGAGGAAGAGCAGAGGGACGACAAAGAGGACCAGACAGAGTGGACAGACGTGGACAAGAGGGGCGACGGGGGTGAAGAGAGCACGGTCAGAGCCGAGAGATAGAGTCGGACAAGAGAAGAAGAGAGGAAAAGAGACATGAGGAGTGATGGGAAACGGACCAAGAGAGAGCATGCTGGATTGCAACCATTTCAGCTGTGAAGCTTGAACAGTGCGCACCAGCATGAAAGGAAAGAGAGAAAGTGGAAGAGCATGAAGAACAGTTTATGAAAACACCCGAGCCACCTGGTCCGAGTCGTCCAATAACAGAGCCGTCAGTCCAGATGGTCAGGTCAGCAACGGGGAGGAAAGGTGGTCTCGGACCAAAGCGGTGCGAAGAGGGACTGGGTCGGAACGGGAGCAAGGGGAGGACAGGGCTAGGGACACGGAGAACAGAGGAGGGGACCACGGGGGGAAGGGAGGGCAGGAGACCAGGGGCTCACGCGGAGAAGAAACAGGTGGAGAAAGTGGATGAGAAGTACAGAAGAAACGCCACGAAGAGGAACGGACGCGCTTGGGGACAGGAAGGGTCGCTAGAGAAGACAGGGGAACGAGGGTGGGAGGCGAAGAGCGCGCTCATAAGAGTAGAGCGACTGAGCGTTGAGGGTCACGGAGAGAGGAGGAAGTCCAGCTTCCAACAAAAGAAGAGGAATAGGAGTGGTCAAACAGCAGCCAGTAATCGCACGGCACGCGGAGCGGTGGGTAGCTTCTAGGTGTTGAAGATGTTTAGCGTAAATGATGGGGAACCAACCAGGGGAAGCATAAGTGAGGACGGGGAGAAGAAAGGTCTTGTAGATAGAAGCAAGGGACTCTTTGGAAGGGCCCCAAGAAGCGGATGAAACAGCCCTGAGAGAGAAAAGAGTGGATCTCAGGGCAGAGCTATGGGGGAAGAAGGAAAGTGTTTGGTCTAAAGTTATTCCGAGGAACTTGGGGGACCCTTGAGGGACTACCCATCGAACTCGGAAAGAGGTACTGGAAGAGTTTCGAAAGGCCACTTGCGGCCGACGGTCCGATAAGAAAGACTGGGTCCAGCGAACAAAGCAAGAAGGCAGGCCAGAGGCCAGAAGGTTGTGGTAGAGAGCTGAATGCCAGACCGAGTCGAAGGCACGAGAGAAATCAACGGTGGCTAACACAGTCCTTGCACAAGGCTTGGAGTTGTGAAAGCCATCGGAGATTGACTGAGTAAGAAGAACTATCTGGTCAGTGGTAGAACGGCCTGGGCGAAAACCGGCCTGAAGAGGGGTCAGAAGATCCTTAGATTCGAGGAGAAAAGACAGACGGGCTAACACGAGACGCTCAAAGAGTTTCGAGATACAAGATGTAAGGCAGATAGGACGAAACGAAGACGGAGCGTCTGTGGGTTTGCCAGATTTGTGTACCGGGTAGATGGTGGAAGATTTCCAGGCGGAGGGAAAGGAGTGGGTGGACCAAGAGAGGTTGAAGATAAACAAAAGAAAAGCCAGGTCAGAAGGAGGAAGATTTTGGAGGAGAGGGTACGAGACGTGGTCAGGACCGGCTGCAGTCGACGAGGAGAGAGAACTAATAGCTGTGGTGAGCTCCGACAGGCTAAAAGGAGAGCAAAAGGATGGGCAGGTACAGGTAGAGGAGCGGAGCGGAGCTCACGAAGGAAGCGGCAGCTTTCAGGACGGCGATCAGAAGGAAGGGATCTAGAGAAGTGGCTCTTGAGAAAAGAAGCGTAACGGGTGGCTGTAGCATTAGCAGAGCTACACCCGGGAAAGGTTGGATTAGAACTGGAGGATTTGGGAGTACCAGCTACTGAGCGTAGGAGGGAGAAGACCTTACGGGGGTTGGAGGAAGGGCGAAGATTGGACGCTGTCCGTTGCCAAGCATCAGCTTTCGCTTTAGCAATAGCTCGAAGGAGGAAGGTGGGCTGGGCGAGGGAGGACATGGCAAAGAAAAGGCCGAGGAAGGGTAAAGGGCGGGAGGAGGATGTGGGGGAGGCAAGACAGAGGAGGAGACAGGGGGAGGGCAGACGCAGGGAGACGGGACAAAACAACCCGAGGCTGTAGGTAAGAGGGAGCAGCAGTCACGGAGGTAGGGCTGGGAGCGGGCACGGAAGGAGTGGGCGGAAGGTGGAGACGGGAGAGGACGACACGAGGCTGCAGGGACGAGAGAGAGGCAGCCGAGGGGATGGAGACAGGCGCAGGGGGCGCGGGGCGAGGGGAGGGAGGAGGCCGGCTAGCGGCGACTGAGGAGGAGCGGCTGGGAAGAGAGGGGAGGCGAGAGAGGACAACGCGGGGTTGCAGGGAAGAGGCCAAAGGGGCCGAGGATTGGACGGAGACGGTGGACTGGGTGCGGGAGATGGAGGAAGAGCGGTCTGAGGTAGAAACAGCTGGGGATGGAGAAGGAAAACGAAAGTATGTAGGAGAGCAGGTAGGACAGACCCATTGGTGACGCCTGGGGAGGGCGTTGAAGGCACGGGAGGTAAGAGAGGAACAGTGAAGATGAATCCAAAGTTTACATGCCGAGGACTGAGCAGAACGGCCGGTGTAGCCAACGCTTCTCTGACGGACTCCGCATGGGTACCTAGGAGGGTGGCGAGGTGAAGGACCAGTATTGGGATGGATTCCTGCCATGAGGAGCAGGAGAAGAATGAATAGACGAGGGAGAGGAGATGAAAGAAAGTGGCCGTAAAGATATATACAGAAGAAGACGACTATTTCTCCACGACCAACGGAGAAATAGCGTGGCAAAAACCGGAAGGAGGCAGCGCGCCCACAGACGGCCACTCGGGAAAGCGTCCCCCATTTCGACCCGATCCGAGGAACGGGGCGGGTACCACCACAAGGAGGCGGAAGGACATTGGTACCCAAAGACTTTGGCCTCGTGCCGCAATGATCACATAGAATGATAGAAGTATGAACACATTTACAACATTTTCATTGCTAGGTCGTGCATGTATTCAATATACAGGGTGAGGCGTAGTTCTGGAGACATAGGAAATATACTCTGAATAAGGATATACAATGTTTTCATTGATAATTTCTCCATTTTTACGTAAGTTTGATGTGCCATACAAATTTCTATGACGAATTCATTTTACTACAAGTCAATTTCAGCCATTCAGATAATTCAAATATTCAATTATACAGATGCCTATGCAACTATTCAACTTCAAGAAAGACGTCACTCATTAACCTCTGTGACCGATGAAGTGTCATCGATCTCTATTTTAGCTGCAGTTTCTAAAAACCCTCGCAAAAGCTCTCGTCGTCTATCACAAGAACATGGACTTAGTCAGCGCAGTGCTCTTCTAATTTTGCATGCCTTCAAATGGCATCCATCCGTATAAGGAGCAAATGTGAAGATGACTAGGACAGACAAGTGGAGTTTTGTAATTGGGCTTTACAGCGCATGGAAGAATCTCTGAATTTCTCTTCGATGATTCTCTTCACCAAAGAAGCCAACTTTTATGTTAACGGTGAAATAAATTATAAAAATTTGAGATATTCGAGCGATTCGAATTCAAATTGGACCAAATTGTCAAAGATTCAAGGTGGTAAAATAATGGCATGGTGCGGTAATTGTGGTACCAGAATAGTTGGACCTTTCTTTGTCAAAGAAAGTATGACTTCGGAAGTCTGCCTACGAATGCTCCAAGAGGAAATTATAGCATCATTACTAAATGTTAACGGAAAATTTCCGGAATTCTTCCAGCCGGACGGAGCGCCACTTTCATCTTATTCTAGATCCAAGTGGAGGCTTATGTAATTCAACCTTGAGTTCGTAGTAACTTTTTTGCAAAGTAAAATGCTCACTGCATGTATTTACCTAATTCAGCAGTGATAAATTAGGTTAGCCATCATGGTAATGTGCAAAATGCAACTTTTCCTATGTCTCCAGAATTACGCCTCACCCTGGAAGTATAGCAGGAAGATGGTTTCCGCGCTCAACTAACCGGATGCATAGAATGCTGGGCTCAGTGCTAAGTTTCAAGCACACGTTCAGCAAAGTGTCAGGTAATATGTGCAAAATAAGAAAGCTCAAAGAAATGTCAGCAAATCATTTTGTCTAGTCTGTTTCCTCATTAGTGAAAACGTACTGCACGCTTGAATCTCGGTACGCTGATGTATGACCTTAGCCAATGAGTGACTTCACCAAGCACAATCAATCGAAAATTGTTAACGAAATGCGAAAACCAGAAACAAACATCATTCTGGAACAGCAAGATATCCAATAACATCGTTTAACTATTTTAATGCAATAAAAGCAAGACTGTCCAGATTCATTTTAGAATGAAAACTATTCATTTTAAGGGTCAAACATGTTTCAAGCAAAATTTCTCATCATCAGTGACAGGAGAAACAGATATTGCAATAAAATGGAGCTTCTATACAAAAGAAGGAAAGTGAACTGCATTCCATCAGTTCATAGGTCGTCGGTACATTTGTAGTGCATGGATTCACCAAAGTTCTAATTGTGTCACAAGTTGAATATTCATCAATATTTCGTCATTAATCTCGCGAATATGCAGATCTTCAGCCAACTTTGTCAACCACTGCTTAGTTCTATAAATAATTCTAAAATTCGCTTCGTTAGGAAGGTGTTCGTGCATGCTAATTTCAGAAGCAGGTCTACCTTTCATATGTTCACTTTTCCCAGTAATAAAATGCCTTCCTGTTTCTCCTATGTAACACTTATTACAATGCTCACACTCATATATATAAACAATTGAAGAAAGTAAGAAGCAAGGAATTTTATCTTTGTTCCATTCTACTGCAATATTTGCTTCTCGTGTCACTGATGATGAGCAATTTTGCTTGAAACATGTTTGACCTTCAAAATGAATAGTTTTTTTTCTAAAATAACTATTTTAACTATACCTGATATAATCCATGGTCAAGGAGAACAAGTTCTGCGGATCCAGTTGCCTTGCTTGGTCGAACGAGAATGTTACCAGGATGAGGATCGCAATGCACCAGTCCTTGAACAAATATCATCTCACTGTACAGCTGACCGAGTTTATTTGAAACCTTTGTCGAACAAGGTGCAAAGATGAACAATGAGCTGACAATTAAAAGCACTTTTGTTACTTACGTCATTTACAGATAACTTATTGTCATCGTAATAGTTGCGATCATTGATTTTCCCTCCCTCCATGTACTCCATTGTTAAGACACGGTCAGTGGTCAAGTTCCAAATAATATCGGGTATCTGAAAACAGACAACTTATCAATATTATAGAAAAGCAAGCTGCTACTGTAAATGACAAGCAAATGATATAGCAAAAGCAAAGTTTATCCATCATGACAAGGAATTTCTTTACCACTAACCACCAACATGTCGATTGATTAAAAGTATTATGTCTATGAAGACTGTAATAAATACGTTAATCTAGGCTATTCGTTGAGCAAATATCAGATGTTTTCATCCTGCTGTAATGTTGTTTAAGCAGAGTTACAGATCACGAAGCGCTTCCTCATGTCATTTTTCTATTCACATGTTATCAATCTCCATAAGAATTAAGTACGGCCAATTAAGTACAGAAGAGAAGCTTTTCGCACATATGCATATTTGTTGCATTTCTTCAAACTATCACGATGTCTATTGGTTAATATACTACTTATTGACGGAAGCTTAGACAAACAATGAAATTGCAAATCCAATGAAATCCTGTGATTTGATCGGTCAGAATTGATAATCAATACATGAAGGAGCAGTGACTTTCGACCGATGACATGAAATCAATGACAAGAGAATATCGTCTCAAATCCAAAATTAGAGAATTTTAAAATAACGAAGCAAGAAGTAGGCTCGGTTTAGATGAAGTATCTTTTAACAGTTCGTTCGAATTTTTGATGGATTCGACGTGCCTTCGACGAACGACATGCCTTTGTCGTTCACCTGTAGAAGGTTTCTATAATGAATTGTGGAGCTCTGACAAACAGACAAAGGTAGCTGTGGCAACGCTAAGATGTCCTTATAATTATTGATTTCTTAGAAGGCAGGAATGCAGAGTCCTATCATTTTGATAGGACTCCGGGTGGCAAGTTTATAAAGCCTAGTTTTTTTTAAAAAAAAACTGGTTAGCTACATTATAGATCATTATAGACTTACCTGAACTTATGTTTAGTGATCATTGCTGTATCAATTATCAATCATTTGCGATGAAAGCTTATCAGATGTCGCTTTAAGTTGGATGCATACGACCCGCCTCTTTCCATCTTGTTGATGTGTGATTCACACGGTTTTTCTCCAGTCTCTACCAGGCAGGAAAAATCCCATCCTTCTCCAAAAAATATGAGAACACTTTCGATTTTAATATGCACTTTGGAGGAGCCATCATACAAGATTAACGTCAGGGTAAGTGGTAATGTTCTCAAAAAAACTAGTACTTCATTTTTGTCTCTGATATGACCTTTGGTGCGTAGGTATGATCGAGACTAGGAAAACTTGTCTTCCCTACTAAATCACCGAGTGAAAAGACAATCATTTTTCACTATCACGGTTCATTCCCTCAACTATTACAAGCTTTGCATGCACTGCTGTCTCTGTACTTTTGTTTGACGGAGAAAATTGACATCAGGACAGTGACAGCTATATACACAAGGATAAATAATTTGTTTGTATTATAGTTTGGGTCTAGTTATAGGCCTGAGTTCGGATCCGACTCCAGCAAAAATGATAAGACTCCGGTACTCCGGAAAAAATAATGGTAAATAATGTCGACGAAGATCTTGGACTACTTGGACTTGCATCAAGCGATAAACGTGACGTTTTGAAAAGGACTGTGGAGGCGGAGGCGCTTTTTTGCTCGGATGTGGAGGTAGTCTCAGGTGTAGGCCGCCTCCACAGCCCTGGTTTCGCACTTGGTTTCGTTATACAAATGGCGAAGTACAAAATTAAGTACACCACAGGGTGCGAAGTAAGGGGGGGATGGGGGGGGGGATCCGTCCCCTGACCAGAGTGATCACCCCCCCCCCACCAAGGTGTTGTTAGAGTATCCTGGGGGATCCCAGATTGTCCCATCCAGTGATTCTGTCAGAAGAATGTGTAGTACTTTTTTTGTCTCTCAGAGGAGGTTTTTTTTAGCCGATTTGACATGACGGCTATCTTCAAGTTGCGCAGGTGTGTGTGTGTGCTGATGCGAAGACAGGACATCTGACTCACTAATACCCGTACACTGCGTGGACAGCAGTTCAGCAGTTAGTAGCCAGTTCTTCTGTTTTCATTTTTTCATCATCATCCATTCGCGTTTTCTCCCAAATTTTTTTTTCGTGCAATCTCGGGCGTTCGTCGGTATCGATCATCGGTTCGTCTGTAGCACAAATGTTGAGAATAAGGGATTGTCTTAAGGAATACGTGGAACAAATGTTGAGCAAAAGGATTGAAAGTTCGTGAGCTTCTCCCACTTCCTGTGAAATAAGTCCTCAATCTCAATCACACACTTCTTGGCTTTCACCTTAAATTGCATCAAAGATTTAATCTGACATAAATTGGTCACATCTTTTATTTTCTATAAAGTATCTTATAATCCATTAAAGTAAATCCATTAATTATTCTGATAAAGATTCTTTTTTTTTTTTAAAGTATCTGCCTTGTCATTATGATGATTCCGTATAAATATTTTGTTAAGTGAGAATGTTGGAACATCGTCAAAAAAATTATTCGCATGAAATAGTCACAGTAGATTTAAGGCGAACCTATCTCTGTGTCAGGGAGACATCCTGCGTCTACTGTCGAGAATAATCCTCATCACTACAGGGAGAATGGATCTCGTCTACTGAAAGAGCTTCAGGCTATCAGGAGCTCAGAGGGAACTATTTCAGGAGCCGCGGAACAGCTGGAGCACAAACTCTAAGCAAGTGAGTCACCTAGAAGGAAGTGTCAACTCTAAAGTTCGAACACAATTCGTGCAGGCCGTCATCGATAATACGTTAAGAGATTCGACTCGGTGATTGAAAGACTGTACGTTATTTAGATAAGAGAACCCCTGAAACATCTGAGTAAAGAGGTTTCTATGGTGAAGAGAGGTCATGAAAGTCGCAGAGAACGCAGGTGCTCTAGAGAAACGCAGACACCTCTTCGCGAGGACCAAATCAATGCTATCAAGAATTTTGCCAATGTAATGAGCAAAGTAGCGGCTGAGTGTCCCTGTGGAACAGCTGAATGTGAAAGTGGCTTTTGTGTGAAGTGTTCACAATGTTTACAACTTTTGTGGGAATCATGGTTTTTCCAATGTTTTGTAACTTTGTTCAACTTCGTAAACTTGCTGGACCACCAATCGTTCACGTAAACTTTGCTAGTGTTTCATGTTTCCAAGGCGTTTTCGCATGGTGAAAACATGGTTTCAACACGTGTTTTCAGTTTTTTTGCGGCAATAAAAATTTTTATGTTTTTTCTCCGGAGGGATGAGAGTTTACATTGAGAGTACTTGAAGCATTTACTTGTTCTATGTAACCAAAGATGTTGAAAGTAAGAAGCCCAAAGGCGCCTTAAACTCAGCGCTTGAAAGGCATATCAGCGCGTGAAAACAGAAAATTGCCAGGCAATTAGATTCTAGCCGCTTCGAACTTCTATTAATGGCACTCAATCAGCCACAGGCATCCCCCAGTAATTTGCATCCCCCCATAAGCATTTAAGTCTGCATTGTGAGTTCCAATCTCAGCAAGCTTGATACCTCGATGTAATTGAGTATTCTTAAAGCTCGCATTTTGTCAAATATCTTAGCACACATATTTCTCATTTAGTCTTTAAATCAGCTCAAAACCTGTCACTTCGCTTATAACCGAGAGTAAAACTCCGCTTTTCCGAAGTAAATTGCGTTTCTGTTTTGATTTAATTTTGAAGAATCCGATTAGAATTATCATAGAAATATGAGGGTTCAGCACGTAAAAATCAACTGTCATTTTCGGAACAATAAAACGTAAAGTGTCATCTACATGTGGATTCTTGTTTATTAGTCTTAAATATTCGCAGAATTACATTTTTCTAGTATTTATTCGCAGTTGATCCAATAAATTGAACAAGGATGAAAAGATAAGCGATGTTGAATAATATACCATGATCACATAGACCCTACTTTTTAGATCTGACGAACTTTTTTAAACAACAATATGAAAATAATGTAGTCATCTTACTTTGAGGAACGGAAACTTGTGACCGAATCGAGAAACGGCAGCCTCTGCCTGTAGACCTTCATGAGCAAAATCGAGCTCTAGGGGCAGATTCTTCTTTGTCTCCTCAGCAAGCCAGAGGAATTTGAAATCAGGGAATATTCGAGCTACCACATGCACCAATACTTCCATCGTAGCCATGTCCACCCATGCATGAGGCCGCACGTCTTTCCGTTGAACCTGAGAGAGAATAATAAGATCGCTAGAAGGAAACGCTGAGCATCACATTACTTCAATTATGATTTCTCCGTG
This sequence comes from Prostheceraeus crozeri, assembly GCA_907163375.1. Taxonomy (NCBI): domain Eukaryota; kingdom Metazoa; phylum Platyhelminthes; order Polycladida; family Euryleptidae; genus Prostheceraeus; species Prostheceraeus crozeri. Next base: position 338,440 of record CAJQUW010002233.1, read on the forward strand.
TTTCCTTTGACTGATTTTGTACCTCAGACAATCTACAGCACATCGTTTCATAATGAAAATGTACAAAATATTACAAATTATTTCAAATTATTAAATGCTAAATTTTCTTTTTGAGCATTTGAATATACAGTGCGTGTCAATTTATTAGGGACAGTTTGATTTTTCGCTGATTTTGTGAATTCTAGAGCACCATTGTATTTTCTGGCTTACTGATGCTTACCATCTCATTAGATTTAAGTCAATTAATAAATGTAAAATACATTTCTGCCAAAACTGGTCAAGGCATGGCTTATATGAGTCCGAAATTACTAATTTCATAGCTTTAACTCGTTCGAAAGATATACCAAAATGGGGCGGTCTATCAACAGTTAAGCTGTAGTTACCGAGCCAATCTGTCAATATCCCTAGTCAGTGTATTGTACTGAATGCTCTCCACGGCAGGCACTTTTAATTGGCTGCTGCGTCGTCCAATGACAGATTTCCCTTTTGAACGTGACGTTCATGTCACGTTTTCAGGTTAGCTGACTCACTCGTTCTTCACTTTCACTGCGAGATGGGAAAGAAGAAGGATGTATCACCTACCAGAGTAGCTCAAATCGAGATTTTGTTAAAAGAAGGCAATTCATCAATACGACAAATAGCTGAGCTGACCAAAATAAGCAAGTCAACTGTTCAACGCGTGAAGAATCGAATGAATCTAGGTGGCTCTACTACACCGGGCCGGAGACAATGTGGTAAGAAACGATGTATCACCAAAACTGATGATCGCATGCTTGTTAGAATGGTGAAGAGATCACCTTTAATCACCGTCACCCAATTAACACACGCTTCGAATTCTTCTGGCATCGTTACTTCTCGAAAAACGGTGCATCGTCGAATCGTCGAGGCGGGATTTGTATCCAAAACACCAAGAAGAGCTTACCACATCGATGAAAAAGAAGAGACTAAGTTTCGCCATGGCCACAGAAGCTGGACTATCAATGATTGGAAAAAGGTAATTATTATTTATTTATTAAACTAAATGATTTTAATCATTGTTTAATGAATACATGTACCTTTTTCATATTTTACATGTAAAATGTTATAAACATATTTTGGAAAATGTGGTATTCAAAAAAGTCTATCATTTCAGGTTGCCTTCAGCGACGAATCCTCATTCGAAGTTGGGTTACAAGTTTCCCAGGTATGGTCCTCCAAGAATCCATCAGACCCGTTAAACCCATAAAGTTGATGGTGTGATGGTGTGGGGAATTATGAGTCACCAAGGTGCAGGTCGTTTGCATGTTGTGGAGGGTTCCATGAACAAGGACCAATACCTACGAGTTCTCAGGACAAGAGTGAGACCACAGATGGCAGAATGGTTCCCCCTGGCTGATGGCATATTCCAACAGGACAAGGCGCCTGCTCATACAGTAAAGCAGTGTCTGAAGTACCTGGAGGATGAGCATATTCGCGTACTTGACTGGCCTAGAAATTCTCCGGATCTCAACGTAATCGAAAACTTATGGGCCATCATCAAGAAGCGTCTGCAACTTGATGGAGGCTAACAAACCCGTTGTGAACTGATTTCAAATGTGATACAAGCTTGGCATCGTGATGCAACACTGTCACATGTGTTGCAATCATTGGTGGAATCCATGCCGAGGCGTATTGAGTCCGCAATTAAGGCCAAAGGTGGTCATACCAAGTATTGACGCCATTTCTTTTTTTATACCTCTAAATAAAGGTAATCCTGGAGAAGGCGTGTTTTGGCATCTGTTCTATTTTTATATAAAAAGTATCGGTCAAAAACTAATTGCAAAGGTAAATTCTATCATAATACAGCAGGATTTGGCGCAGAAATTTGAGAGAAATATCATTATATTAGCGTAACCGTAAAAAACATGTTAAAATTCAGGTGTCCCTAATAAATTGACACGCACTGTAAATAAAAAATAAAAAAATAATGAATTTGAGCTTTTGAGCATCAAATAAATGTTGTTCTTCGCGTAGGCCAACCAGGTGAGGAGGAGCAATAAGAATAAGAACACTTTCTTCGGGTACAGTGATTGTTGTATTATCAGTCAAAAATTTCGCTTATCAATTCCCAATTATCCGTGGCGTGGAAAAAGTGCGGAAATTGAACCATGATTGCTTGAGATATACAAGAGAAGGAAAATAATTCATGAATTGCTACATGACGACAAGATGATAGCCGCAACAGCCGTTAATCGGCCGATGACTTGTCTTATTCATTTCAAAGTAGACCTTAAATTATCCTAATATATTTGTGAAAAAATGCCCTGGCTAATTCGAAAGTTAGGGAATGCCAAGTAAACTAATATTGGCATAACAAATTATTTCCAATTAATTTCTGTCTTCTTCACGAAGCGATCTTCGGGGAACTTAAATGTAATGCTAAAGATATTAGTAAAGCTATTATCAACAAACACACTCTTATATATAAAAACAAATCTTACCCAATCTGAAGAATGCAACGTGTGTGTGGAATCCTCTTGCTGCACAAGACATTGCCTTAATCGAAAGAGTCCAACGGCGTTTTACTCGGTGTGTTATGCACTTATCGGGGCAACATTACGAAGACCGCCTTCGAATACTGGGCATTCCAACGCTCCAACTTCACCGCCGTGCTTTTGACTTGATGGCCGCGTTTAGAATTTTTCATTCCCTTACCCCATGTGATACACCGAAATTCTTCAACCCTGTGACTCCAAGGACTCCTGGTCATAAAATCTTCAAAAAGCCTTTAAGGGTTCAAGCCCGTGAATATTTTTCCCAACGTGTCATTGACGACTGGAATTCCCTGCCCTCTGACATTGTGAACTCTACATCCCTACCGAGCTTCAAGAAGAACTTGCACAATATTCTATATTGAAAAACCAACTTTGTTGCTTTCCCAGTAGGCCTACTTGTACATATGATCATTAATCAATTTGTTGACTTAACTTTGTACACCTACATGTTGTAAATTTGCTTTGCATTGGTGTTTTATGCACTTATGGGTGTAATAAATAACAATAATGAAATAATATAAAATTCAAATGCAAAATGATTACTAAGGAAAAGATACTAGAAATTCTTTCAGGTAGTTCATTTCACATTTGGAGTTGATGTTTGGCCGTTGTTGTTGGATAACTATTGCTTCACGAAAGCGAAGATTGGCTTCAATGATATCGGACCCGATGATATGATATCAAACTTATTGCCTATGATGGTCACTGTTTGAGCACTGAAACCGATGACTGAGTATTTTTCATGTGTGTGATGAAGTGTGTTATGATGTGTGTTATGAAGTGGTTGCATTGTGCTACCAATATAAGTTGAATAGCAGATACGGATAAACAACAACGACCAAATATCAACTCCAAATATGAAATGGACTACCTGAAAGAATTTCTATTCCTGTGATTTCTATTATCTTTTCTCTGATATCACTTTGCACTTGAATGTTATGTAAGATTTGTTTGTTAATCTTAAGATAACTAAATATCTTTAACACTATATTTAAGTTCCCTGAAGATAGCTACGTGAAGAAGACAGAAATTAATTGGAAATAATTTGTTATAAGTCTACTTGACATTCCCTTACTTTTGAATTATCCTAATATATGCCAGAAGCAAATTGAACTTCATATTTGATGAGTATCCAATCTTATAATTTCGCTTTCCTATGACCCAAGTCACTCCCCTTTAAATGGAAGAATAGATCAACGTGCGGTTGAATCGGTGAATGTCCATGGGTCAGAAATCGCACAAGATGCGCTTGAATGTGATCAACGCATTGATTTATCTGCTATAAGGATTATGCAGCATGAGACAAACTAGAGGAATGGACTGGTGACGGAATCGTTATGGACTATGTCTTAACTCTTCAAATCGTACGAAACATTCTCTTGGCTCTAGTTGGGACGGTGTGACACACACATTGACTTAATTTTCTGTTTTCTAACTTTTCTCATCTTTTTTAGCTCTTGATGTATGTGTACTTAGATACTCTTAACTTCAGAATCATCTGTCCCACCCACATATTCTTAACGGACAGAAGTTTGTAATGTGATCGTTTGATCCATGTTTATTCGTTGTGCGAGACATAATGCACGCTTCGACCGGGGTTGACCAACAGGTCTCAGCTAGCTTTTTTCAAAATATAACCTTCTATCTAAAGAACCCCATTGATTTCTCACAAAGTGGATCGTGCATTGTGGAATAACTGATTCAGTGACGTGCCTATCGGTTTTTGAAGCCGTTACTGTCCAAATGAATGGGACATGATTTCAATTACTTCTCGGCAAGCATCTGTAATTAGATTCAGAAGACGCTGCTCGCTCTGGTCATGCATGTAGCTATTATAAAAATCTCAGATTATTGCAGTCGCTTGCGCTGCCGATCGGAAAAATCCTACATGCCATACTATCAACTTGCCTCACTCTACTGTCTATCGCAGAAACACTCAATACAAGAATGCCGACATTATTTGGCAGTTATGCACAAGTAGAATTCTGCCATGGAATGTGGATGATATGAACTGCAATTGACAAAGCTATTGACTTTTTAAGATTGAACTGAAAGGATAATTTGATGTAGAACAAATTTTAACTTCTTTTAACTCAGTTTTTCTTGAGAAAACTACTTCCAAGTTGACGTGGCGTGGTGTGTAGTCCAGAGTCACAATCATAATACTGACTTTCGGTTGAAGATATGTAGTTTAGAATTACAGGCATGCAGCAATGTGCATGCAAGCTACATAAGAGTGAAAAGGAACTCCAGTTCAAATGAAAATTTGATATGGTAAGATTTCAATAATGAGAGCTAAGCTGAAAGCCCGAAAAAGAAATTTATAATCACAAACAGGACCAGGTCTACACTGCTATTATGAAAAATCCATCGTGGCCATGCCAAAATAGGAAAGTGAATTTTGACCCGAGATAAAGATCAGTCTGATTTTCAACCATGCGTATTTTCAAGATACATATGCCTAGTTATTCAATTTATTTAATTTACCTAAGCCTGGACAAACATGATAAAATGCCAATCATTTTGCTCCATTCCGTAACTTATTCTTTCAGCATGTGTATTAGGATAACAGTATAAGCATTTTACTTTCAAACTTACCTTGACAGCCACGATGCGACCATCCTTCAACTCTGCGCGATGAACTTGAGCCAATGATGCGGTGCCAAGAGGTTTAGGATCAAATTCAGTGAACAGTTCCTCAGCGGATTGCCCAAGTTCCTCTTGAATGACTTCGTAAACCTGAAATCAAAGCAAGTGTGCTTATTTGTTTGAGTAACTTCTAACAAAAAAATTAACCACATAACCAGGCAGATTTATTGAGGGATGCTCAATAGGTATTAAAGAAAGAGTATTTAAACCACTCCACGCTCTTCTTTTTGATCATCTTCACTTTAATCTAAAACTGACACAGTGCATCGAAACGTCGAGGTTTATATAGCTCTAAGCTTCCTTTATTTAGATGTTGACTTCAAACAACTTTGTAGCTGCTTTCTAGTTGCATATATTAAATTCATTATGGCTGTTTTCACATCAAGACATGAGACAAGAAATACTCCACTGACTCAACTATCCACATTGACTGCTATAAGTTTCTATGTTTTTTTTATTGAAATTGTAAAACAATCAGATGATGCAACTATGCATTTGCAAAATAACCGAAAATACTTGGTTTACTTAGAAGAGATCGAGACTCACTTCATACAGAGGAGATTCGGGAGCATCAGTGTGTAAAATTCGGAGAGTGTCGGTATATTCGCTCGGGAGGAGATAATTTAAAGCTCCAATATGTTGTCCAACTTTGATGAAGCAACCACCATTTCGACAACATAACTCTTTAAGACGAATTGCAGAACGCAAATGTATCTGAAAAGTTTAGTATGCATTTTGTATATCTTCAAGACAATTCTGTGTTCAGATTGCGTGCGACTGAGTCATGCGAGCACATAAACATTTCAAATAATCTGTATGTTATAGAATTTTACCTCAGATTTAGTTCTCAAGAATTCATCTCCTTCAAGTTTCTTGCGATACAAATTCCATTGATAATCTCGAACTATACCACCGATCTGAAAGATATAGATATGATAATAAATGAATATAATTTCAAAACTAATCGACTGAGATCTATATTTTAACTCGTTGAACATTCTAAGATAATAAAATGATGATTTAATGTGGTCAATTAGACATCAATTAAGATTCAAAAAGGAATTCTGTGTTAAAGCTAACGAAATAGATTTAGATCAATTTTGTTGCTGCTCTCAAAACACATTTTATAGCTACAGTATACCTGAGTCACATTTTTTGCTATGGACCACATAATACTAGACCGCTCAAGCAGCGCTTTCCTGATTTCTTAATTCTTGCGCATTTCGAAACTTTCCACCAAAATTATCTGAATTGTTTCTGAAATGTAGAAATTTCACTAACTTGCAATTAATGTCTCAAATCTATCCGGGTGTAGCCAGGTATCCGGGTATACTTTAACGCTCTCTGGGTATACCTGATACTTTAAATAGTGAGTTGTGTCTAAGTTGAAAGATGTGAACTAGGACTGCTGATGATTCCTGGTTGATGAAATGGCAGCTATTTAAGTCGGTTGAATTTTTCTTCTGAGGATGCAACTCAATATTTAATGTATTCATTATTCACATTGTGCTATTTCCGTTCTTTCAATCGACCATTCTCTAAATGCCGTTTTCTTCTCTGCAAACTGCCTTTTGAACACCTTCGCTGGCATCAAAATCTGAATATTTTACTTTTGGTTCCATTACATTTACACGTAGCTGAGATACCCTTCCACCTCGCTTCTTGAAGACAACGGATGTCAACCATCCTCTTCCTCAATTTATCAGTCACCTCCATACTCCTACCAACCATGGAACCAACATTCCATGTCCCTAACCTCAGCTTATGACACTCATCAGATCTCCGTCTATCGTCACATGACGGAACGAGACACTACATCGTCCGCTGAGGGTTGGCATATTTTTCTTTATCGTAGACAGGCATCGCCCATGACAACCTACGGCTGGTTGCTGTCCATCATCTTTTTGCCATCATGATGCTTGTGGAGCGAGCGCTTTTTATGGTCAGATGCCCTTCCTGACGCCAACCAGTTTTTGTTAAGCTGGAAGTCTTAGATAAAAATGAAGTTAACTGTCATAGATTTCATCAGACCGAATTTTCACCCAGAGTTGTTCATCTCCTAGACCAATTGCCATAAATTCAGACATGAACACATAAAGTGATCCCGACACTGATCTACTTGTATTAAAAAAAACGTTGAAATTATGTAGTAGCGTTACGACTTATAAATAGTAGATGTGTGACAAGCTAGTGTTTGGATCCCGGGATCCCGGCGTATTTTTCTTGTCCCGAATCCCGGGAAACAGAGACGGGAAATCCCGGGATTCAATTTTCTTGAAAAAGAAGTTATTAAATTACATAGTAGTTGTAGTCCTGGAGCTAGCGTGAAGTTGTGCAGGGAACGAGGTAGTACATAAAACTTTCACATAGCATAGTACACCTCTAACCTACTGCAAAACTTCGCGTCTGCCGGATCAGATCATTTGTTTTTCAGAAATAGAGAGGATAACACAATCCTATGTATTTCCAGTGGTAAAATTGTGACATTTAAGGTGTTGACTCCATTTTTTCGAATTTTTGCTCATAAAAAATGTACAAGTTGGTATTTTGTTGAACTGGTTAATATAGAAATCATCTACAGATCATGATCTTTCAAATGAGTTATCATTCAGTGACAGAGGATGAAGTAAAGTGTACAAACAGACACTTTTCGTTAAAGTATATCAACAATTTTCTTGAAATTTCTATGTTAAAGTTTGCAGTTACACCAACGAAAAGTGTCTGTTTGTACACTTTACTTCATCCTCTGTCACTGAATGATAACTCATTTGAAAGATCATGATCTGTAGATGATTTCTATATTAACCAGTTCAACAAAATACCAACTTGTACATTTTTTATGAGCAAAAATTCGAAAAAATGGAGTCAACACCTTAAATGTCACAATTTTACCACTGGAAATACATAGGATTGTGTTATCCTCTCTATTTCTGAATAGCAAATGATCTGATCCGGCAGACGCGAAGTGTTGCAGTAGGTTAGAGGTGTACTATGCTATGTGAAAGTTTTATGTACTACCTCGTTCCCTGCACAACTTCACGCTAGCTCCCGGACTATTGTGCGAATCTGCGTTTATCATATTTTAGTTAATGATTGGCTACATAGTCTGTATAGAGTCTTAAAAGGCTAGTAAGTAGCACCGTAAGCTGCGTAGTACATAGCACAAAAGCTAGCTATTCTGATTATGCATAGTACATTTGTAGTCTCTTCTGAGGCAAGGACGTCTAAATATAATAGCAGTCCTTGTCAGAGGTCATATTTCGCCACGTCATTCGGCAGAATGACTCATGTGTTGCACTGTTGCTGAGTATGAATTGTATGATATCATGATGTTAGAACTGAGTGATCGTGTGTGACGTCTTGGGTGTGACTACAGTATTCTGTGCATGATTCTGTGCCACTTCTGTACTATGATTCTGTGTGTATGACTGCTACCGCAAGGCTTGCGCAAGGTCACAATTGGTGCGAGAAGCCAGATGACTGTCACCGTTTCCTTCCTTTTCCCATCTCCATGGAGATAAAAATTGATTTTGGTGTTAGCGCTCAAGAAGAATGCCCGTAGTATATAGACTACTCCTTCGAGTTGAGAGTTGAGAGTTCAATGCAGTGCAACGTCTAAGCCATGGATTCACCCGCCTGGAACTATTTTACGAAAGACGATGTTGGCTTGAAGGCCATCTGCAATATTTGCAAAGCTTCTATCGGCTTCAAAGGATCATCGACTAGCGGTTTGCTAAGACATTTGAAGAACATTCATCGTGAGCTTGTGCCCCAGAAACGCAAAGCTGATGAAGACATGACTGATCAACCGTCACAGAGGAAGAAAGTGAAGCAACAAACTTTAGATCGAGATTTCATGTCTGCTAAGCGATCATCATTAGCAGAAATACTGGCAAGACTAGCAGCAGAGGACGGCAATTCAATACGCGCAATCACAAGGAGCAAGTTCATTCGGAATTCTATTTCTGCACAAGGATATACGCCACCAAAGTGTGAAAAGACTGTTAAGAAACTGATTATCGAATATCATCATGCGATCTTCGCTGAAGTCAAGAAAGAAATCGCCGACAACGTTTCGAAAGGAGAAAGATTATCAATAACCATGGATGAATGGACCAGTACAAGAAATCGTCGGTATATGAATGTCAACGTCCACGACAAGGCTGGGATGATGAATAATCTCGGACTACCTTTCCAATACAACTCTAAAATAGCCACCAATAAAATAAATTGGTAAATACAAACCCTTCCAATGCACCTAGAAAATAGTCGAGCTAGCAAAATTGCCAACAACATGGGACTTTTTGGGAATTTCGGTTTGTCCCGGGAAAAATCCCGGGATCCCGGGATTCGAAGAAGCTTTGTCCCGAATTCCCGGGATTTGAAATTGTCCTGGGAATTACAAACACTAGTGACAACCAAGCATGAATAGTTAACCGAAAGGAAGACATTACTTGCCTTTTTGTATGTATAGTATACGGATCGAGTGAATATCGATTGAATGATCGAGTGAATAACTTCTAAAATTTCACCACACTATAATTATGTTTGCAGACATGTGTTTCCCGACACATGTTGGAAGATTCTGGTTATTGAAATTAAGATACATGACATACACTGCATTAATAATGACTATATCATGATAAAATCACGATTTTGAAGTCTATGAAAATAACGCTAGAAATTAGGACACGATTTATTTTTTTTATCAAGTTGACTGTTGAATTCAAATGTATTTTACCATAACCTTGATAAGAGACCAACAGACTGTCAACATGAATCGCCTTCAGAAACAGACGACTTACAATTTCTTTGCAATTATTAGTCGAACAAATCAAGTCGCAACTATTTTGTCTACACTATGACCACATCATGCTTGTGTGTCAATTCGGTATGACATCATAGTACAATCAATAATTTCCCTCGTAAAACAGCTGTTGGTGAGTTAAGTTGATTTAGGTTGGCCGCAAGTTCAAATTATGAAAATATAACTTACCGTTATGGCTGCTCGCCCAAATCGTATCAGACCCAATGCCGTAATGTCTGTATATTCACATACTGCATAAAGCGATCCTAGTGTTACGCTAGACACAAGCGCAGATGCCTTCAAAAAGCGATAGCGTCTCCACATAAGTACTGTAATTGTGTGAACGAAAAATAATCTGAAATATGAATGTACACGATATATGCTACGATACATTTAAAATTGAAGCTTCATTAATATTGTCCTATTTTAGCTGCTGATGCGATAAGGATCGCATTCAACTTTAAATGATCATTAAAATACCAGTGGATAAGGTATTTTTTGTATGATTCTCTATATGCTTCAAACTCGTTTTCATTTTAGTTACATTAGTCTTCCGTGAATGGAAATCAATAACCATTGGAAACTTCATCAAATATGTTTAAGTAGAAGCATCCTTGTAATGTATTCGATGCTGTGACACTAAGGATATTTTCATTGCATCAGACGATATTTCCTTCTCATCTTTGAGACTCAAGTTTGGCAAAGTTACATATATAGACTGCTGTCGACTTTCTACACGCTGCAAACAAGCTATTCTTTAGAAATCATTCTGCGATCAGCTAGGCAAAGCAGAAAAATATATATAATAAAAAAGCGTTGGTATGATTGATAATTCCAACTGTCGTTTTTAATACCTCTTTAAGGCTCTTTATTTCGATTTATCGCTTCCTCATTGAACAGTGGGGACGCATGTAGAGAAAATTTCCGTAGATGTTCTGAATTTTGAAATCTTTGTTGCTATCTCTCCTACAGGTATACATATTTGAGAATGCTGATTTAAAGGGAAATTCCATACATTTTGCAATATCAACATTTTAGGAGATTGGCTTGCGTTTGATCAATTAATAATGATACGTACAATAAAAAAGCCAAATCTACAATATGCACCTAATATCAAAATATCAAAACGCATAATTCTCACCAGAGAACACGAACATCGCATTTGACAAATTATGTTATGAGTATGCACGAAGATGACATGACAAAAAATGAGGTGATTGAGATACTGCATTCACCTGTATTCTTCCGTATCATGTATATATGCATAAAAATTCGGAAGTTCTACGATCGAGAGCAATTATATCGTGAAAGTACACGATAGAGACCGTTACATGATTAAGGCTAGTGCGAAACGTCAATTTTATATATTATATTGACGTGTGCAGATTGATAACTAATTCCGACCGATGAATTTGAAGGACAATTCGTAATCGTATGTTCATCGTTGAGCACTTCGAAATAACAATTGATGTACATAAGATAGGCCACTTACTCTATGAGATAGGCTGACGTATCATCTAAGAATTGAAGACTGGAATAAGTTGATAATCTGAGCTTTCATGATCACAAAATGACTCAAACATCATGCAGTGTAGTGTATTTGGGTTTTGATTTTGCACACTAGAAGCATGTTTTCAAGAAACATGCAACATTTTGGGGGTTTAAGGATGAATGACTGACTGAGTTTATATAATCATTTCAGTTATTACGCTGAAATGATGCTGATGATAGGCACCTGTTTTCAGTTTCACCTCATTGAACAAAGATTATCAGGCAAAAATTGCCACATGTCACCATTGAAGCTGCAACGTTACTGCTCTCAAAACACGGCTTGGATGGTGCTGACATTGTGAGATTTTTTTGTGGCGTTGCGGCACTATTTGTCCAAATGCCCTTCCTGTCGACATTCTGTGACACTTTTGGGGCTCGACTTCAGGATCAAAAGAGAGATCGCTGGCCAAGTACTAAGATTGTTTCTGAGGTAATAACACCCGTAGACAGAATTCAAAATATAATGCACAAGGTTTTGAAAAGAAAAAGGTTATACAGAGCCTCTACTCATCATTCAGCGAGCATTATCATGGAAACCACTGTGGCACGGCGAGAACACATGCCAATGTCAAAAATTTTCAAGATGACTTAAACAAGTGTAAGCAATCCTAGACCTAGGCATTATCCCTTCCTATGCAACGTCATAAGAAGGACTTAGAAAACCTCGAAACAATTCTTCGATCAGGCCATGATTTCAAATAGAACGTCTATTTCGGTTTGCCTATGGGATTATTTTGGAAAGTGAATTTGCACGACATGAAAGTTCTACAGGTCTCTTTTATTTTATCCATACTTATCTAAAATATTAATATTATTATCCTACTTATCTAAAATACAGGCCATATTTGTAATCAATGCAACTTCACTTTCTTCATGCTTCTCTGTTTTAAATCTGACAGGAATCACAAGATGTTGCATGCTACCTCTGTTATCACAGTATATCCATATTAAATGCACTTTGATCAATTCCTATGCAAAAACTTCCCTTCATGACATTGAGTTTCAATTTAACATCAGTACCAATCCATGAATCGACGCCTTTTTCTACCATCAATCAATTCACAGCATCAAATTGGGATTTGCCTAGAAATGACTGCAAATCCATTGCACTGAAACGACTCTTATGTTTTGTGTGCCTTAAATGCTTGCTTGTATTAATGCAGCTCATCAGCTAGATTATTTCCGCAAAGATTCAAGAAGTTTCTAAAACAAAATTTCAACTTCATGGATAATTAATCGTCGGAGGAGAACAGGTCGTCTAAATAATCTTATTTTAAAGATTCAGTTACTCATGGTTTCACTTTGCTTTATAGATAAATACTCTTGTAAATTCTGACCAATTTTGTTAGTCATTGTGTGGGGTGTGATAAATATCTAAAATTTCATCATCATACAAGACGCTCTAAATTCTGAAGCATAAACATATACAACGTAGTCTTTACATAACGTGATCAACTGACGAAACTCGCAAATTTAAATAGGCGGCCAAAGTATTCAAAATTTATTTTTCATAGATAAACTTATAGCAATATTTATGAATATCATGTGATGTGGTGAAATCCAGGACCACCTATTGACTCATCACAAGCTCGTAGTGAAATGACACTTAAAAGAAGTTCTCCTGTGGTTTGACATGTCTATAAGGATTTGTTTCGACCTTGCTTTGTATAAGTGAAGAAGAGATGTCCTCATCCTCATCATGTTCGCTACAACTACAAAAAAAGAAGTCTGAGACAATTACCAAGGAACCTGAAAATATGTAGCGATTCCGCAGCTTTTTAGACTAGAAAATAAATGGTGAAGTGAAGCAATAGCACCCTCAGTCATGAGTTCGCGAAACTCTCTTTATGTGATTTTTTGAAATTGATAAAATATTAATGCTTTTCAACGTTTTAGTCTTTCTACACATAAAAATTATCTAATTAATTGCATCAAAATGTATTTCGTTGGTATGGCCATATCAACTGAAATGGAAATTGCTCTCTATGTGCTTCTTTTGTTATAACTGTGTAAGCACAAAGTAGCAAATTAATGAATATTTTGAATGTGGCGTCATGCTTTTTCGATAATTTCTCCTTAATATTCATATTCCAGATGAACCACCTATCAAATCATGCTTGTCATATGATTAGGTTTTTATATACTAAATAGGATGTAGTTAGGAATTTATCTGAAATTTGTTTGGTAGTAGGAATTTTAACAACTACTTGCGTAGATATTGTATTGCATCACGTGGAATTTGAAAAGTATGACAATTGTTCGCATCATATACCGGTTTATATATGATATGTGGCATTATGCACTGTATACACTGGATACACTGTATGTTGAATTCAATAAATGAGTGTTAAAAAATACTTGAAACTATCAATAGCCATCACATTGTGGATCCAACGTTCCATCACCTTGTGCGATGTAGAAATCCGACCAAATTTGTTGCACTAAGAAATGTGAATAAATAGCTAAGTTTCCACAGCTATTTTTCCTTGCAATTTCGGATTTTTGAGTGATCGCCTCCAATAGCTTGAATGGATCGTCTATGTGTCAACTTAATACAAACTTAACAAGTAAAAACCGAAGTCTAGAGCCACCTTCAACTAAAATTCTATTATGCAGTCTTCACAAGTGAGCTGATGATTTTAAAGTCTAGTCTTGAAAATTAAAAATTTCAGATGTCTACTATTACAGCAATTCTCAATAGAATAACAATTTTCATGTGCATTTAAATCCTATGACCTGCAAAACATAAAGTTATGCAGATTCATTATTGATAGTAAATTCATGAGATACATATTTTTGTGATCTGTTCATTATTTATTACTATCATTGTTTCATTAGTACTCCCTGTATTCCATAATTTAGTTTTCATTTAGTCACATGAGCAGGGAAGGGAATGGAGGAGAATTTAATCAAAGATACAGACTTGTCGCCTGATTGGCTGTCAAGCAGGTGGAACCCGGAGGGATGAATACAAGAGAAGACCATCCATGACTTTCATATGAGGTCCAGGGTGTCTACTTCACCGCAGGCGAAATGCACGTATGTACGCTAACTTGAATCATTTCCATCATTCAAATTAGTTCTTTAAAAGTTGTGTTTTGGTTACGACTACTGATTCAAGGTGTCTATTATTCAAAGAAGTTCATCATGCCCAGCTTACCGAAAAAGCAATTACAGGTTATTTCTGCCTGTCACTAAAGCAAAATTACATGATCACAAAACTTTTTATTTCTGTAACTCCATTATATTTAGGAGCTGGGTCATTCAATCCAGCAGTAATTTAGCAGGTATTTTGTATGACTATTGAGAAAATTGACTTAATGTGACTTCTTCGGCAATAAATTTTCAAAAATAACTCCAGAAAGCATTTTTATGATATGACATTTAAACACCACCTAGACGAATGTCATGGAGACATGAAAGTCCGATAATCTTCTTGATTAATAATTAGAAAGTGAATTCTAATATTTGTTATAATGTTAGACAGTAAAGGTTGACAGACCAAATTAGCAAGTCCATTAGTTTCTGTGTGTAAGAAATAAAATAGGTCTGGTAAATTGCATCATAGATAGTACCTATACCTGCACCTTATAGGCCTACTTCCAGATGATGTGGCAGTGATAATCTTTTCAACTCTTTTGCAATTGCGTTTCAATTTTTGAGAAATTTTAGTTAATAGGCCTGCAGTATCATACAGTGCAATCCTGCACTCCTACCTTATGTCATGAAACCTAAGCATCTTATTAGGTTATATAATGCGTCATGAAAAAGTAAAATTATCTGTACAGCTGCATAAGAAGTCTATGCTACCCACGGGAGTATTGCAAATTTCAAAATAAAGTCAGTACACTAAGCATAGGCTATCTCACATTTGGCCTGCTCTGAATCATTAGAATTATGACCCGCAAATCTTTTGATATGAACATGATTGCAAACATCGATTAATCTTCTAATTCTCGATTCTAATGCTGTGAATCCTGGGAGGTTTAGACCAAAAGATAAAAGATTCAAAAAGTTGACAACAAATTTTTTGGACAGAAAGTTTTGCAGTTCTTGGTTTGTTAACAGGAGTTTGCACGGGAGTATTGCAAATTTCAAAATAAAATCAGTACACTAAGCATAGGCTATCTCACATTTGGCCTGCTCTGAATCATTAGAATTATGACCCGCAAATCTTTTGATATGAACATGATTGCAAACATCGATTAATCTTCTAATTCCCGATTCTAATGCTGTGAATCCTGGGAGGTTTAGACCAAAAGATAAAAGATTCAAAAAGTTGACAACAAATTTTTTGGACAGAAAGTTTTGCAGTTCTTGGTTTGTTAACAGATAAATTTGAATGAGTAAAATCCTTACTAGCTATCCCATACAGCCATTGTCTGAGATCTTCCTTTACTAACTAAGTTAAGGTGGAATCGGATCCTCAATTGACTGATCTAAGCGCGATTTTTTCGGTTAATTATGCATTATCATGTAGCTTTTTCTGTCATATAAAACTTCATGATTTCATATCTTGTTATATTGATTTCCTCGAAGCTTACAAGCCTATAGGCATATCTGAGAAGTAAGCCTATGTGAAAGATCATGAGTGGCACGCGAATGTTTTATCATGTACGCAAATTATACGTGAAATTATTTTGTCAGACTGGGTGGTCGATCAAAAAATGTTTGTAATCAACTTTTCCGGAGAGGAAATGATACATATATGCTGATATTCTTTGTAAATGTTGTGAAGTCATTACCCATGTGTGTGTTGCTAGTCAAAGAATGGGAGTTCTGAATATAGACAACGACTCATATGAAAGTGTCAATTGTACTGCAGATGCTTTGTATATAAGTACGAGTACTAATCGGTTTGAAAGAAATAACTCTTCAACTTTAATCTATGATCAATAACTCATGAAAATATGACACTTATATAACAATGTGACATATAAACACTCCATACGTCACATTTGCATTAAAACCTAGAGAATACTTTCATAGATTTTTGATCTTAGACCTGCTTGTCATGGAAATAATAGATTTACTGTGGGATATTCAAAAATGATTATTTTTTCAGACGTCCATCGTTGTCACATCGGGACCTGGGGGTGGCAACAGTGGAGGAGGTCCCATCCAGATGGATAATGAGAATCTGAGACGTAAATTGGCCCTCCAACGGGAGGAGAATACGGTGTTGATGCGACAGAATCAAGATCTGCTGCAGAGTATGGAGAAGTTAACATGGGAGTTCTCCAAGGCACAGGGAAAGGTTTGTTCTAATTCATTATTGGACAGTAGACGTGTACAGAGCAATCAAATGTCTGTCAAATTATACATTCCTAACGCACTTGACATTTTGTCATACGCATATAACATGATTTTATTTATGACATGTTTGAAATACAATTCAATGTTTATCAATCATTGAAGCGATATAATATAATCGCTTTTCCACCAGCATCCATATACATGCATGTGCTTCGGTAGATTTAGCCTACCATGTACATGCACTTCGATACTAGGAATGCTTCTTAAAAATACTACATTGATACCTTACTAGTGTTTTACAGTACATTGAATTAACTGGATTTCATCAGTAAATATTGATTTGCAAATTAGCTTTGTCATTGATATATTGAATAAGTTCTGCATCTAAATGTCTTCATGTGAAGAGGCATACGTGTCCTTTTACTGTTGAATTAAAACGAACTGAGACATTGAAAGTGATTTGCAATCTCGGACTGGTAAATCTAGTATTTCAGCTGATGACTATAATGCAATTGTATGTTTGATGCATTTTGTTAGATGACGTTAAATAACTAAGCATTGTTAACGTTGGTAATCAATATGTTAAATATATGCTGTGAAATCATAACACATTTCCTGTATTTATTTTTCAGATTCGAAGTTTCGATGGAGACCGAAATTCATCACCTGTTGTGTCAAATTTGAAAGAAAAGTTATTCCGACTAGAGGCTGATAATAAGAAACTTGAAGATCGTTTATCAGAATATCATCGCCTACTAGAAGGTGCCTCAAGTGAGAAAGTTGATTGGAAGACGAAGTTGGATAGCACAAATCAAGATTTAAAATCTGAGCGAGAAATGCGACTGAAGTAAGAATAACTGAAGAAAATTTCTTATTTTGATAGCAGTATGCGGAAACCATCTATCGAAAATTCATACTTTTACTGTGGAGTTGATAATCAACGCCATTATTATTTTGATTTCACAAGCATGCTAATTATTTCTGCGATTTAATTGTGATTAATACAGCAGTGACTAAAAGTTTTAAGTGACTTTCTGAGAGCACAAGTAAAAAGGAAACAATTTCATTACATACCAATAAGGTCTTTTCACCATAAAACGTTTGAACGAAATTAGCTGCTAAATTGTACAGAAAATATCATTCGGCGCTTCGAGGTACGTGACAAACACCTACATAAAATGAAGTTTGATCTATCCATGCTGCTTTAATTAACAAAATATGCCTGCTCATTCGATGCATTCGCTGTCCTTCACGTTCGTCAATGCCAATCTTCAAAAGGAAAATGCCTTCGTCATTGAATATTTGAAAACTTGATTTTCTTCGTATTTTTGCTTGACGTCTCTGTGTCGAAACCACCTTTGCGGAATGATCAATAACCAAGGCGTTTAGGCTGATAAATCAGCTTTTGTACTCATCTTTTGTACTCATCTCTTGTGTTTGAAATCTGTCAAAATTTATCAATCACTACAAAATTCAAGAAATTTGGGTAAGCCCTAATTTATTAGAAGCACTAGCGGTGTTCTTAGTTACGAAATTAGGATTTACAACTATTTATACTTTATTTATTTTGTTCGGCTTTGTCTTATCTGCTGTTCTACTAGTTATTTTTTGAAATTATCACGTGAGTTCCTAGGAGCGCTACCCTTCTTTCATCACCAAAGCCACTGCCGACGAATAACATATTGGAGAGACCTTCTGTGCATCTCAAGCAGGCGATACCTGACTAGCAGAGATTGCTTGCATTTCGCACTAACACCTCTAATTCTTGAAGTATTTATCCAATCTACATGGAAGTTTATAGAAAATGCTTCGGATTTCAAGTTTTGATTGATTAAGTTGACAGGGTGTAGATATGGAAAACCTGTATGAGAGACAATCAACTTTCCTGTACTCTCTCAGAAAGCAGAGAATTTTACTTCGATGAAACTTGCAGGGCAGAGGCAGATCATCGAGCATGTGTGACAGCGCTGGAAGAAGCTCAAAGACAAGTTTCTCGTTTGTCCGAAGAAACTCGTGGTCGACTTGGCGATGCAGAAGTGAAAGTTCGAGGTTTAGAAGCTCAATTGAGAGACGCTCGAGCCGTTGAACAGCAACGACGTGACATTGCAAATCGTCTTTCATCTGTTGAGGATGAGAGAAACCGTCTCCGACGTGCAGCGCAAGAATGTGAGCAGAAAGATATGGAAAGTAAGTTCTGATCATGTCATCACCTTCTAAGGTGTCGCTGCAGAATGGCGAAGGGTATTATCAAAACATGGTAGGAATAAACAATTTTATTAAAATCACTAATAGTCAGCTATCAATAATGTAAATGTTCCAGCTTCGAATTAGTAGTTTAATTCAGTGTTTGACTATAGTTGTGTTACTCGTAGATCAGTGATACCTACAACAACATATCCATGTGTGTTTCTTCACTTTGCATTCATTCTACATCTCTACCCTTGTCATCTTTTCAGTATTTCCGTTGTTTACATCCTTTGTTATTCAGTTGCGTTGCACACTTTCTCCTATCTTGTTGATATCTTAAGCTATTATACTGTATCATCCCCATGTTTCTTTCTTCGCTTTTTGTCATCTGCTGAGAGATACCTTCGGTATATAGATTCGTCATCTACCCTCTAACTGCGATTAGATTGAATGTGAGTAGACTTTGCATTAAGTACGTATAACTCTACTTACAATTGGAGTTGAAAGTTATAAGCATAACAACAGACATGCACGAAAGTTTATGAATTAAAAGCAATTTGTAGACCTACTATAAAGGTTAGTGATACTGAATACTGTAGCAAATACTTTGCTCAAGAATATTATCAAACTATCCGCTTCGTGATAATGGATCAAGAATTATTCAATTCAATCACAGCCAGAATTAAACTCGTGAACTCCTTTCCAATTACGCAAAAGATGTATGTCAAATTATTATACTTCTGTCAATTAATTAGTAAAGCGCTGGCTTAAATGCTGTTAGATACCGCATGTCAGCATCATTTACCGGCGAATAGTTACAATTGTAGTGCAAATGAATCAATTTATCAATTGTAGTAATTTGACTTCAGTATAATTTCAATATTCCGACTTCAGCAATTAATTAATAAAATTTTATGCAACTTCGGTAATAAAATTGCATTGCAATGAATTCTTGATAATAATGGGTGAAAGAACTGAATTTTCAAAACGTTAATCAAGTTATTTTACTGTAACTGTAGAAGTATAGCGATTCATAGTAATAGCATGGCCCTATGTACTACTTCATGAATGTGAGTGAACTGAACTGGCACTCCACCAGTCCATGAGAAGTCAAATATTCACAAGTGTAAAGAGAGGCTCCAGATGGACAACATCATGCCAGTATGTTATGCGAGTAAATGTGAATGGATAAAAATCACTTGATGACGTGGAAATAGTGAGCACTATTCTTAAGTTGCTGTTGAGCACAAAGTACTTTCTCTCAAGACTGCTTACAAAGTTACTCACTGTTACTCAGTGAATTTTAAAAGACATCTAAAGCAATACTTAGTTTGCAAATAATGTGGTGAATATTAAATGGGAAAATATTTTGAATGGAGTTGAGACAGGTTGTTAGAGTTGTCGGTAACTGGCTTGTGTCAATTTCCTCAAAGCGCTCTTTGTCTTCTGATAGTGTATGAGGTTTCATCAACCCCTTTCATTAAGTGTATTTCAGACTCAGTGTAAATTAATTCTATTTCAATGCTGAGTGGTCTTCCGAGAGAAAAGTACACAGGAACTCTCCAACATTTATACTTGCCGCATCCCGGCAAAGTCTGGGATCATGGTGCGTTGAAAATGTGCTTGAATGTTAGTGGAGCAATCTAAAATCAGAAGTATTCCTCCATATAACTATAATAATTAGCCAGTATGGAAGATTGACGTCCTGAAGATAAAATCCACCATTTTTATGCATTATAAATTCCCAGCTAGACATAGTAAACATTCTGCAACTTATCCTTCATGGTCAGAGCATCAAAGATTGATTAGACATTGCTCCGCATATTTAAATACTTGAAGAAATCAAATGTCATCTTTGTTATGAATGAATTGAATGATCATTACATTGCAACAGATGTACGACTTTTATACCCTGAGCCCATGGCCACACAGGTTATCTAAAAAGTAGTGAAAAGCACGCTCTGAATTTGAGCAACGTAGGTCAAAATATCTATCGTGTATTAATGTCAAGAAAGAAGTCCAATTAAGGAACGCTTAAGTTCACGCTAACAATTCCAACTGTGATTATAATTTTTTGCCTCCAATTTTTTAATCTACTTCCATAGTTTAGTCTGTGTTAGTTATATGCCTAACTATCAAGGAAGGAATGGTTTCTGCGTGTTTAAAAATGTCATGTACGTGTGCCTTGGTGGTACAGGTGAAATTCTACCATTACTGTCTATCTGCAAGCTTCACTGTGATATTTGCTTCTCATGATGAACTTTTTACAATTGCAAAAGCCTCCCATATATAACAGAGCATCTGAAATATCCTTTCGATGAAACTCTAAAAACAACATCGAGTGTACCTATAGTCTATATTCTCAGTTGAATGTCATTCAAATTCCACTTCTTCATTTTTTCGGAAGTATCATATTGAAATTCAAGGGTTAAGAGATTCTGATCAAATCAATTTTGAAGTTTATTTATTGACTTTAAAGTTCTTTCATGAGTTTGCAATTTCTCTAATATACGGTAATTTCTCTTTGACCTTAAAAATTTCATATTTCAGTATCTTAGCATTTAGAAACCACTTCTACTTTCGAAAATCCCAAGTCCAATTCAAAATAACACGAAATTAATTAATTTAATTCCGATTAGATCCTGCTTAGATTTGAAAGTCTATTTTCATGTGTGAAGTAATATTCATGCAATATCATCATCACCATAAGATGTAATAAAAGTTCTCTTTCCCTCAGTTATCGGCCTGCGCACAGAGGTGGCACGATTGAAGCAGCGAGCTGTTCAGCGTGAGGCTGAGGCAGACGCGGCAAGTGCAGCACGATTGGATTCTGAGACTCGTGTAGGCAAGGAGACGGCCAGAGCAGATGCTCTCCAAGTGGAAATGCTTCGAGTTGAAGAAGAACGCGATCGTGCACGCCAGGAATCACTCGACATGAGACGCCAGGTGAGCATCAAATCGAAGAGGATATTGTCAGTCTTATTTGTGGTACAATTCATTGAATAGGAGATGGGGATCACTCTAAGTTGGATGCACGTACTTTTGGTTGCATGTCGATTATGAAATGAAAGATGTAAGGAGATTTGTAATTGTGTCGGATAGCTCACTGACCTGGACCAATAAATCAATGCTTGATTTCGAGAAAATGACTTTATGGAAAGTGATTTTGAGGTGAATGTGACGTACAAGAACGTACTACGCATCATTCTTGAATTCCTAGATGCGCACTTCCACAACCAACTTGGCAAATAGTTTGACTATGATGCAATGTTTTGGATAGAATCTGATCTACAAACCATAGATCCAAACAATCTACAAGCCATCATTGTACATGGGCAAGATATCAAACTTCCATTCTAGTGTACTTTTATCTACTTCTATGCCCTATCGCTACTACGAAGCTACATGTGTGAGTCTGCTGGTTTCTACCTGGCTCTTCTTGTCAGATACGATCAAGGAAAACACATGTATGTCCGATGAGAAACAGACCGAGGTTTTGGTAAGATGAGACTTAAGTGAGAAGTCCTAAGTCTGGAGCCATCATTCTGCGCAAAGAGTCGCTCCGGGTCATACAATAACATGTTTATGTGCCGCTGTTTAAGAAGCTGAGCACATTTAGATTTCTCAGGCTTCATCACATCGTCCAGCCTGACATTTTGACTCAATTTTAACTGAAGATTGCTGCTTTTAAACACATTCCCGCACATGTCACCTATCGGAAGCATGAACATAACACAAACAGTATAGAAGATGACCTGAAGATATACCATGCTAAAAATTATGATTAACTTCCCACTCAAGCCTTTCACTGGGGCATCGCTCGCTCAAAATATCCCCTATTGTTAGTGGACTGATGGAAGCTTCTAACTTACTCCCATAGCATTTGCCACGACCGTTCTAAGGGCTTAATTAGAATTGAGTGCAAATGTCTCATTCACTTCAACAGTGAGGCATTATTGAATAAAGGTATTTATTTAAGTCAGACGCATTAGCCGCGATAAAAAGATTTTCAAGAACTTCAATCTGTATCCCATTGGATTCACATGTACGTTTATTTGATCCTGCCAATGATTTGATGTTGAAGAACAGGAGCCGGATAGAACTTGGCAGACGCACAGACTCGTAGCAGCCATGGATTGGTTGTGCTACACTCCGCGACAGTCCAATTTTCAGCTTCTTTTCCAGCAGAAATTTGTTCTGCTGGCCGGACGAGATGCGTCTACCCCTCAGTTGTGAAGTCTCTGATATTCATTTCATTTAAGTGTAACAATTCAATATTTCCAAATTGAGGCAAAATTCTTTTATGTCAAAAAGACTTCTTCAGAAGCATTTCAATAACGCGGTATTTCTTCAAAGTCAGGTGACAAATAGCATTTCCTGTTACAAAATTGAGTGATTAGATGAATCAACGCAACTCTGACAGACCGAATAGGGCACTTGTAAAGTATCCTCGCATTCTGAAGGAGAGAACAATTAAGAACCGGTAATGAGATTGAGTAATAATTACATTAAATTTGAAGCGCATGTGTTTGCAGGGGCGAGCCAGCGTTTTCAAATTAGAGGGGCAGAAAATTCGATCATTTAAGAACTGAAACTTTATAGAAATATGTCCTATCTATCTAAGCGTGATATTTTGATAAAATAACATTGAATGAATGAAATGAATATTTCAACATAATTTTTGACGTGTATTGAAAATTTGCATGCAGAAATGTGTAGCATGAGGAAATAGTCCGGGAGCTAGCGTGAAGTTGTGCAGGGAACGAGGTAGTACATAAAACTTTCACATAGCGTAGTACACCTCTAACCTACTGCAAAACTTCGCGTCTGCCGGATCAGATCATTTGCTTTTCAGAAATAGAGAGGATAACACAATCCTATGTATTTCCAGTGGTAAAATTGTGACATCTAAGGTGTTGACTCCATTTTTTCGAATTTTTGCTCATGAAAGTTACACAAATTGGTATTTTGTTGAACTGGTTATTATAGAAATCATCTACAGATCATGATCTTTCAAATGGGCTGTCATTTTGTGACAGAGGATGAAGTAAAGTGTACAAACAGACACTTTTCGTTAAAGTATATCAACAATTTTCCTGAAATTTCTATGTTAAAATTTGCAGTTGCACCAACTAAAAGTGTCTGTTTGTACACTTAACTTCATCCTCTGTCACTGAATGATAACTCATTTGAAAGATCATGATCTGTAGATGATTTCTATAATAACCAGTTCAACAAAATACCAACTTGTGTAACTTTTATGAGCAAAAATTCGAAAAAATGGAGTCAACACCTTAAATGTGACAATTTTACCACTGGAAATACATAGGATTGTGTTATCCTCTCTATTTCTGAAAAGCAAATGATCTAATCCGGCAGACGCGAAGTTTTGCATTAGGTTAGAAGTGTACTATGCTACGTGAAAGTTTTATGTACTACCTCGTTCCCTGCACAACTTCACGCTAGGTCCCGGACTAAAATCTCCTTTGAATCATAGCCTGTAACGGTCTATGTCAAACCCCTGATATCTAACTGCCCTACTTCATAGCATAAAGCTATGAGGTAATGTTCAGCGTGCTTTGACTGAATGTTACCAAGATTGATGTTAAATACAAATTCAAAAACTTTGCGAAGTATCAACTATATGCTGACGCACTAATAGAGTATTTGAGAATACTTATCTTCGCGTTTTACAAGCCAAAGATGTGTTTCTGAGCTCCGAAGCAATTCCTTGGCATCCGTAGACGCTGTCATTCTCCTTATACTAGGCCTCGTCATTGCAGCGGTAGTCGAAATTGGCTTAAATTATCTAGATGAACAGGCTGACGGGCTGCTCTGTCATTATTGATGAACCAGAATTGCAACAATTTGTATTAATTGAGGCAGTCTCTAAATGCATCACCGCACCTCGCTGGATCCACCACTGTTGCCAACTCAACTTTGAGGAGCCCATTTGAAAAATGGAAAATGCAGCACCTCAAAATGCATTTGCCCCCATTGCTGGCGCGACCGTGTGTTTGTCGTTCGCCAAGAGCTTCTTGCCCGAAGGCTCCGTTTTCGGTTAAGACACAATCTTAGGGAAGTTCGCGATCTCCCTTGAAATCTATATCAATGGCTCACAGTAGATTATGTATTGAGAGGAGATGCAGGCCAGTAGATTTTAGGATACAACGATGATGCACATGCACTTGCTTCAGCCACACTGTCAAATATCACTTTTTCCCTCAAAGTAACTGAATTCAAATACATATAGAACTTCAGCCGGAGCCGTGGTGTTTTCTGGCGTCTCCTGCTGTGACCCCGGCTCCGAAGCCTTGATTACATTGTGCTATTGCGAGAATATGTTTCCGACTTCTTCAAGTCGTTCTCACTCCGTAACTATATTGAACTTATCTTTCCATCAACGCGTCAGGTTGATGTCAAATGCTGAAATTAATTCACTGGCAAAACTTAGAATCAGTTTAAATGCAAGCTTTCTGTCCATCAGATGGAGGAGGGTTGCGTCAAACTCTCACAGTTGGAGCGGAATATGGATTCCCTGGCACAAACGCGCAGTACCGAGGTTCAGCGGCTATCAGAAGATGTCGAGTCACTGCGTCGTCAACTTCAGGCACGGGATGAAGAAATGGATCGCGTGAAGGCCAATCAGCAGTCAGCGCATATCGCAGAAGGAGAGACACGAAGTGAACTGGAGGCTGCACACGTGCAGCTGGGATCTCTCCGCACACAACTGGACCGTAGCGGTGAACGTGCTCGAGAGATGGAGCAGCTAGTGGCGCGGCATGAGGAAGAAGGCAAACGCAGTAGTGCAGAAGTGGCGAATCTGAGACAAGAAAATGCTAGATTGGCCTGTGAACTCGCAAGTACGGAACAACGATTGTCGCTGAGAGATAGTCGAGTGACGGAATTAACACGTGAGGTGAGACACTGCATATCTTGTCATACATTGGTTGATTCGAAAAATGGAATGAAGAATTTTGACATAAGCTCAAAATTCATGGGAATTTTTTTTCTTAAGTTTTCTTCATGCATTCAATACTGCTATAAGTAAGTAAGCAAGGTTCACTTTTCTCAGCGATGCGTATACTTCTAGAAGCGATTTGTAACCGCAGAGCTACTGATTTTCAACTGCCTTGTTGCGCTCACTTTTTCATGTCATCGTTTCCTTAGAGTAGACCAGTGACTCAGTGAGATAGCGAGGAAATTTAAAATAAGAAAATCCTCCACTGTACATGTATACATGATATTTTGATATTTTACAATTGGAAGATATTTTTTGATTTACTCACTTAAATAGTCATTTTCAATTTTTGACTTTCATATTTGAGATATTGAAACGTGCCTTCAACTGTGTTGGTGACCTCAATTCAATGTTCAGTTTTCAAGTAATTCACTGCCGTCTGACAGCTAACAAGAAAATAGGTGCTAAAGTCTTGAGTTACACTTTTTTCTAAAGCACTGACAGCCCATTGGCACCCAACGCATTCGATGATAAATTTTAATGCAGTGACGGTGGTAGATTGCAACCATTGTCGTCATGCGTGGGACGTCAGAACCCGTCAGTGTTCCAGTGCCTCAGGCGCACTAACTTAGGCGATTTGCCAGTACATGTAGTGTGTTTAAAGTGATATTTACTGAATGTCTTGAAATTTAAGTAAATTGCTAATTGCAAATGGCTACAACTTCAAGTAGGGAGTTATGTCGATGTTGAGAGATGTGAACTAGGCCTGCTGATGATTCCTGATATTGGATGAAATGGCAGCTATTCAGGTCTGTGCCTATTTTTCAACTGAGGATGCAGCTCAATATTAAACTATTCTATTTACTTACTATGTTTCTTTTCAGTGCTTTGTAGCCCGAATTTCATTTCCTGGAAGTTTTGAGACGGTAATGAATTGTCGAGGCGTAAATAAGCAACAGCTCAGAGCACAAAGCTGTCTGTCATCATTTCAACGATCAGATATCTTAAGGAAAAGTTCTGATAGGTGTGAGCTTTTATAATTTGGTGTGACAAATTTTGGTCACGCTTCATTTCTCCTTCTCATTTATATATCATCCTATTGGTAAGAACCGACAGTCTTCCTCGGAAAATCGGAGAGAACCCGGAGTTTTGTTGTGAAATGCTTCACGGTAATGAGGCCCACTATGAATACAGATTTCTGAGAAAGACGTCTTAAAATAGAATTTTATTTCAACCAAGATCTCTTCTGCTGTTAAAAATGACTAATCTTCTAAACGTTGCTTTATTGAACAGTTCTTCAAACTGAGTGATGCGCATGATCATGAGCGAAGCATCTATTTAAATATTTCAAGAGATTGAGTCATTGGCATTTTAGCCTAAACGTGCGCTTCTTCTGTTGCAACTGCTAACAAATTCGGCCTACTATGAACGATCATTTATTAACGTCAGTTTCATAGTGGAAGAGCTACAGTCACCCTGGTGAGAGGCAGTTCATCGCTGGGCAACCTCTTTTGAATTATGAAATTTGCGTACCATTCTACTTAAAGTATACCGGGATGTAGGCCTTTTTGAGTGCTTTCATATTGAATGGATATCCTTTTTGTATTTTTTTATTCTAGTTCCATTTACTTACTATAGCCTTCGTTATTGATTTGATGAAGTTAAGAAAACCGTAGTGATAATTTGAACTCGGAAATTAATTTACTTGGAATTCCATTTTCTTAGCGCGGAATTGAATGTTTATCTTCACAGAATTTCATGATGTTGCTCACGGAAAACCGCATGTCATTAATAGCTTCAGATAAATGGATCAATAGTTACTGTGGATTGCATTACCAAAATGAAGAAATCAACATGTAATCATATGTTTCCATTTTATTGACAAAATATTCATCTTGCATTCCATGTCATTCATGTGGCTTCCTGTGACTTAATAGTACGTGTATTAACACATACAAGTACCGTATTTCTTCTATTAATAGCCGCCCCCGAATAGTAGCCACATCCGAAATGCACACTTTTTAATAGTAGCCGCGGCTTTTAATCGAAGAAATTCGAAGAAATATGGTATTACTGTGTTGATTTTACTTAAGCGCTGCTTGAGAGTCATTCACTTTAAAACACTTTCAAAGCGCAAACACCTTTTTTTCTTGAGTGAGAACCATCTCAGTACATGCAGATATTTGAGACTGGAAGTGTTCATTTTTCGACAGACAGAGAAATTCCGGGACAGTGACAGCAAATTGGACAAGGAGTTACGCTCCTCTCAGACTCGCATCGTTGGCTTGGAAACTCGTGTAGCGGAGCTCTCCTCAGCATTGGAGGACGCCCAGAGAACAGGCCGATTATCGGAAGAGAAATTGCAGAGGTCGGAGGCGACAATGAGCGATTTGAGGGGCGAACATCAGCAGAGGGGACGGCAATTGGAGGAAGTCCGCGCCGAACTGTCCGCCTCCCGTTCTCAGCACAACAATCAGCTTCGGGAACGACAACATGCGGCGGAGGAGCTAACCACGAGACTGGAGCGACTGCGAGGTGAGCGGCAGACGATGATGGCGGAGCTGGAACGGCAGAAGAGTGGTCGAGTGATGGCGGAAGGTGAAGTCAATACAAAGGGGAAAGTGATCGCCAAATTGGAAGCAGAGTTGGCTGAGCAGGCCAGGCGCAGTGAAGCGGCGTTGGAGACATTGGAGAGACGAGCTGTGGCGGGCAGCGATCACATGCAGAAGCTTCAACAGGAACTAAAATGTTGCATGAATGAACTGCAGGATCTCTACTCCAAGTGAGTCCAACCGTTGTCTACTCAATACTCTCAAACATGTCCGATAGGTTAGAAATGAACTTCGGGGAAATATTTGAAACTTTGTTTTGTAGTATATTTTGGAAAAATTAACTTGCTTTAGTATCTGAGCGGAAAGCAAAATTTCATTGTCTTCAATGCTATGCAATAGTGAATGCGCAATGCTGAACTTACAGTCAGACAAGTAGTCTATAGATCACACAAATTTGAAGGAAACTACGCAAAATTTTGTGATCGCTTTTCTATAATTCGGCAGCCAGAACGAGTTTCTGGAGGGAACGAAGCCGAAATAAGACCTTCACAGAATGATGTACACCCTGCGACATCTGCGCGTCTGTCGAGTTCCTGTTATTGTCGGACTGGAGAAAAGAAAAGCACACCTGAATGAAATCCAATGGGAAGAAGACTGAATTCGGCAAAAATGAGATTTCCTATGTTTCCTCAGATAAAGAGAAAAGCACCAAGCCTAGAACCATAATTTTTGACATAGAATGTTATCAGGTCATTTCCTATCATGTTTTGTTATTATGATGCCTCTGGTCAATGATATATTGGAGAATGTCGCTCAGTGTGACTAAAATTGCTCAAAATGCTTGTGTCTGCAAACATTACGAGGCTCGCTAAATCTGCTTGAACATGCAACGAACATGTAGAAAAGACTGTCTATGTCAAAAATTACAGCTCAAGGCTTGGTACTTCCCAATTAATAAGTGAAAACATAGAAAATCTCTTTTTTCTGAAAACTTCAATCTGCTTCCATTTGGATTCACTCGTGTTTTCTTTGAACCTGACTAATGAGAAGAGGAACCTGGCAGAACTCGGTAGACGTGCGGATTCGTAGTAGCCATAAAGAATACATTCGTCTGATATTCTCTTTTTATTTTAATCGCATAATCCCTGGCGCAGAGGTAATATGCACCAGTCATGTCCAAAACTTGGATCAGAAACCACATAAAATGTCACAATAATGCAAAGTATCATCAAAAGCAAACAAGTCCAAGTCACACGTCTACCACAAAGTTCATTATTTCTCCATTCGTTTCTTTTTTCGCTGTTGTTATCCATCGTCTCCCCTTCTCACCCGCGCGCTGTAACTCTCTTCGCACGCATTCGATCTCTCCTCGCTCATCATTGTAACGTGTTCTACCATTATGGTTCGCTTAAGACTAGTATGCTTACAACGCATGAAATTTTGTGACATATTACTTGAACATATTGAAATTTGTTACACGTGGAATTAGCTATGCCTATTGCACTACCTTCTTATTTTGTTATTCTCCGCAATTCTCCGAAAGTTTTTACAAGGAACGATTGCGTTGATATCACCTTCATTCTTGTTACAAGTGGCATTGAAGTAGAAATTTCAGAGTCACCATAATCAGATCCAGTTCAGTGATTTATGCAAAACAGAGTGAACGTATTCTCGACCAAGTCCTTAAGATCACAACTTGGCACGTTGATGTGTCGCAACAGTAGCTACTTCATCCGCCGTACGGAGAGAAGATTAATTGACTGTTGCCGGGAATTGAATAACTGATGAATTGTTAGTGTACCGAAGAACAATGGTTGAAATTGAAAATCGTTCCAATTACTGGAAGTAAATTGATGGAGAAGAGCGAAGATTTTGCAGTGATTAAAATTATATTCAGTGAATGGAATATATCAGTAAATGAATTGTTTGGGACCTATAAACCGGTTTCAGCCTCATATTTCATCACTATAGGGTGCCCAGCAATGTTCGTAGTCCGGTCCGAATTAGGGCCAGGCCCGAAAATAGTCCGAATGCCCGAAAAATTGACTTCGTCGGAAAATTGTAGTCGTCACGGCCCGAAAATTTTTATACAGCTATTATTCTTACAACTCTTATTTCAATGCAACCTTGCGATGTTGCCTTACAGAAAATCACAAAGATGACTTTGCACATAATAACTCATTCTCTTTCGGAGAGGCAAGATATTTCTAAAAGTGTCGTCAAAGAATTTGCACAAATTTACTTAGTTATTTGTAGTACCGGTACTAATTAATGCTCATGTCTTCTGAATTTCTTGAGTGATGGCAAATCGAAAAATGCCCATAACACCAGATTTCCATTTTTAGCTGTTGCCGTTTGTCCGTACATTGTGAGTCGTTCGGTGGATTACTGTGTATTGCACTATTCAGTGGCTTTTAGTAATCGAATCAGGGGAAGTATGTAGTTTTCTTCGTCGGTATTTATGGAGTCTCAGTGATAATGCTCATAGCTGGAATGATTTAATCCGTTTAGTAAGCATTGATAGATCCATTGTTAATCGAGGAAAACTTAGGTATAGCGATAATAGCATCTTTCCTTTGGAGATAGGGATTCTTCTTTATTTCTAACAGAAAGTCTATTTTTTGATCTCGAAGATGTAAAAGAAAAGCTATAAAAGAAAATTACAAGAAGAAAAAATGCCTTTGCAGCAGAAAGGAATTAAAACGGAAATTATTTTAACAAGTGGCAACAGAGAAAAATGCCAATCAAAAATTCATATAGTTTGAGGAGAAACTGAAAAAAAAGGAAAAATATATTGAGGCAAATGAAAGGGTACAGCAAGATGACAAGGAGTTGAATAATTTCAAGAAGCAGCAAGGCAAGCTGAATGAGCAACGAGCAACAAGAAAGGGTATCTGTGCTCAAAAGAAAAGCGCTGGAATTTACTGTGTGCAAAGCATCGTTCGAAAAAAACGCCAGAAAAAGTAGCTCCGGTACCATTGTGAATCGATAGTGAAATCGTTCTCAATCAAGATAGAAATTATAATCCAAATGCTGATTTTTTTCATATTATGAAAATATCAGCAGCTTGCCTTGAATTTCTGTTTGGCTCAATTTCTATCCTGGTTGAAAACTATCGAATTATGGCACTTGAAGAGGATTATAAGATGAAATAGTCATCATCAGTAGTAGATCATCAGAATAGTGATCATCAGCCACGTGTATTTTTCGCCCGAAAATGAGAAAGCTATGAATACATGTATGTTTGAAGACTCTCTGGTTATTGTTTTATAGTTATACGTATCAAAGATTTGTTTTTGATAAAATATAGGAATAATTACTTTGTCTCATTCTCCCTCACTCACATGTATCTTACGCGTAAAATGAGAATCGTTATGTATTGTAATGAATGACTAACATAAACGCACATCCACGAAAGTACATGTACATTGGTTTGTGTATACGTTCATTAGAGCATATCGAAAACCGTGGCCCGAAAAAAGTTAAGCGGCCCGAAAATTCTGATCTGACGGACCACGAACACTGGTGCCCAGTTACTTTCAATCGACGTCAGCATGCTTTCATGTCGACTTTGATGATACTACCGTGTCAGTTGAACCGCTAATAAATAAAAACAATCATTATAAGGTCTGTTATCCATCAGAGCATGAAGATGAAGATGTTTTGCTATTGAAGCACAATTAAATGAGGCATGAAATAGAATAATTGCAACGAAATTCTAAAAATGAAATGATCATCAAACTTCGGCCGATGTATAGGGTTTTATGATTATCGCAGTGATCTTGACATTTTATAGGTAGACGAGTAATTACTGCTGGTTCATCAGTTCAAGCTGTCAAAAGACCTTATAATTAGTTGTTTCATTTAGTGGATAGCATCATAAGAAATGTTTATTTCTGTTTAGTTAGGGAAGTTGGGAGTGAAAATGTGCATTTTGGACTACGACATTGCCACCACAGAGATAAAGTGCCTTGCCTGCGTGTTTGGCTCTAGAGATGACTTTCCTCAATACTGATGGTCACGGCCAGAACTAGTCTCCAGATGCAAGAGGAACAATTTTCCATTGAACGTAATGCAAAGTCAAACCTGAATTCTGACGAACCTGACGGTTGAAACCACATTAAACGTGCACAGTCAGTAAATTTAGATCGTGAAGAGTCCAACGGTGTGAAAAATATTTCCATATGATGAATTTATCACGGAGAAAAATTAGGTTAAAAATAGGTACTTTTCACTTGACAGGCGTGTCTGCAATCTGACTGTTGAAGTTCGTGGTTTCTCTGATGAGAACTATTTCTGCAATGCGCGCGTTTGACCAATCACAGAAGTCAAAGAGAGACGAATATCTATGTCAATCTCTAACGCTTGCTACCATTGCATACAATAGCTGGGATAGGATTAAGCTCTAGACTAATCCACACGCAAACGAATCTATCTCTGTGATTGAACCATATTAGCTACTAATCAAGTGAACTGCCATGCCAGCTAATTTGGATTCATTTTTACAAAAATTCAACTTAACTTAAAGTAGTTTCGGTAATTTTGCTACTATTTGTAAATGTTTGTTGGGATCTTCATTTCGTAACGTGAATCTTGTTGGGATTGAGTGAATGCCAAGTATGGAAGAAACTGTGCATTTGACACGATCATGGATATTTCACAACCACTGTGATGATATGAATGCAGGTCATGCAGCAGTTATTAATTGTAAACAAAAAACCTTGCTGTTCTATCTATTTAACAAGTTCTAGGTCGCAGCTAAATAGAAAGTAGTAGAATTACAAGTCATGGGACAATTATTCTAAAATCAAAATCTTAGTCTAGCAGAATCACATCAAAGTTTTCAAGCTTTTGAAACTTTTTAAAAATACTGGTACCCAAAAAATATTTGTTCCGTTTCTTGATCTACTTAATATAATTTTGGTATAACAGGCTTGCACTTTGAATGATGAGGTAGACAAATATCAATGCGTCTTTATTGTCTATTCATTACCCCTTTAAGTAATGATGACATTTCATGACTAAGTTAAGTAGAATTCGAAAAAATTGTGCTTAAAAGTTGCTTTAAGAAATAATTAATCTGACAGCCTATTTGGATTGAATTTATATGCTTCAAATCGGCGAAAACCAAACAAGGTACCATGACAGCTAATGTGGATAAATACAGTAGAAAATTGGAATGTACCGGTAGATAGGCTTCTTTAGAATATAAGTAGTAATATTCTGCGTGTTTTGAAAGGATAAATTTTTTTGAATATTTTCCTTCTACAATATAGATGGATACTGCACTTAGACTGCGCGTGTTTAAAAGAACTAATTACCTTCAAGCTCACAGAAAGCTCTCAGAAAAAGAAAATACACATGTATGAGTACAAATGGTTTAAAGAATTAACAGGGTTAATTGCTAAGTTCTCATAGGAGAAAGATTACCCGTTTATGATCAAGTTTCCTTAAATGTGAATTATTAATTTATCATTGAGTCTCAGTTTGAATATTTTCATCATCCGATGAGACACTGAATGCACCTTATTTAAAAATCTAGGCCGTGCCTAGTATTCACACGGGCACAGTTCGTTTAGAAATTCGAACAACTACCCGGGCACGGGCACAGTCAATCCCCAGTGTCTAACAGTCTACAAAAATCAAGCACAGTCGATCCCTTGGAGCTAATTTTGTATACAGCACTTGTGATAACCTTAAAGTTAACCTTTAAGAACAAGAGATGTTAAATGTATGAAATTTGTTTATACGTCTGCCACATTAGGGCCTACACACTGAAAGCAAGCCACTTGACTAAACTCGAAAAGCATAATAAAGAAAGTAATGCAGTGAAAATGCGTGTTCTTTCACCGAAATAATATTTCAATACGAATATAGCAGGATTCAAGTTGTTAACACAAATACAGCAAACCATTTGAATCTCAATGCTCTCTCGGTCTTATCTATATCCAGCATACTCGTAAATGTGGCATTAAGCACAGCGGCATTCGAAACAAATGTTTAAAATGAATTGCCGGATAAAAGCTGATCAAATAATCGTCTGATTTCAAATACTGATGATGCATGCGTCAGTTTTTCCCTCACTTATCAAATTCAGCTCTAAAAACCTGAGTTCCCACATCCGAAAGTCTGTAGCCCCCACGTAGCCCTAACTTTAGAACCACGGAGTTAAACGAAGACAGGTCCAGCTGATTGTTTAATTCCGATGATACACTGTCCGATTTGTGAATGTGAAAAATATATTTGTCAGGTCACGACGGTGTTGATATAATGTAAAACTCGGGTCTCATGATGTGAACCAATTACAATTTCCTGATATTGTCACGATGCATATTGTGGACAGATGAATAATTGTTTCTGTGTATTGTGAGGTTGTGATCTTAACACGCATTGCATCTGTAGTTGTCATTCATTAACATAGCAAGTTCAGAACGATGAATGCTAAATTCCGGGCTCTGAAATTGCAGACTTAATTGTCGACGATGTTATGAAGTTGCCTTCAGAGTGATAAAATGAAATACTTATCCAAAGACGTGAACTTTATTACCGTACACTATTGATGATGCGTTTTGTCTCTGTCAGTGCTGCGCTGATTATCAACCAGCAATAGTTAATGTCTCCTTTTAGAGGTGAAAGTGAAATTGAAATGCAGGAAATACTGATCCAGAAAATAAGCTGATTAATTGACTTAAAAGTGTGTGATATTGGGATAAAATCAAAAATGATTCGATTTCTAACAATACTAGCTGAACTTGCTAAGAAAGATTAAGATAGCATTTTATGAAAGAAAATATATTAAATATTCTTCCAGGCGGGTTCATTGATTCATAAGTCGTGCTTTCGGAATTTTCCATCTGTTTATTCCACTGTTAAATACACGTGAAAAATTTTTTCATCATGATTCAGGTGCGCCGAGAGCCATCGAAAGTTCGTGTATTTTAGTGTGGAATAAATAGATGGAGAATTCCGAAATCATGACTTTAGATAGAAAATGTAGTTGATTAAATTATTATTAATTAATTCATTCAATAATGTAAACAAATAATCTGATTTAGAAGCCGAAATATATTTTAGAAAAGTAAAAACAAATTAATTGTGCGTCGAAAGATAAATCAATTCTATTTTCTATAATCAAAATGATTCGCTCCTTTGTGATTGCGACTTTTGCTGCTTTTAGAATGAATAATAGCCACACGCGTTTCGTCTTGATAGACAATCTATAGGGTGCGCAGCGCATCTCATGAAAAAGGATTTTATATTATTGGGACAGACCTGACTGACTCAGTAAGAATGCAAAAAAATCAATTCCTGACACACGTATATTTAGTGCAAAGGAAAATGATAGAATAACGTAAAATACACTGTCGCCAGACGTTTTGGGTCCAGATTCTTTGTCAATTGCCGAACGATTGGCAAATGTCATTTACTATTAAACATTATGCCCAAAACGTCTGACAACAGCGTGTATTTTATTATTTTTCTTGACATTACATATATATCGACAGATAATTGGATTTTCTGCATTCTTGCTGAATCATGGTTCGCCCGACCTCTGCCATATCATAGCTTATGATGTCTATTCACTAAATCCGGTGTATTCGCAATACTGTGGGATTCAGCCGCCTAACAGACATCGCCGATTTCTGCTTATCCAAAATTCCACAACCAAAATCTTTGTTTGACTGTTCCCTATCAGCAAGCAGTCGTCATCAATGTTAAAGAATGTAGGAATAAGCCAAGGCTGCTGAGAGCTATAAAGTTCGATCGGCAGCCGTCGCGCTGAACGGTCGGATTAGCCAGCACCTCCTGCAACATTGTGCATGAGTGTCGCTTGCCTGCACACCAGCTGCGTCATATCAACACAGCATGGTTAATCGATTTTCCGCCAGTGACTTGCTACAGATTCGAGGCAAACCTTGCATAGGTCTACATCGCAGTGTGAAGCGGATGATATTCTTCCTGAATATCAGAAATGCTGCACATCAGTGTCGACGCAGCCAAGATCCGCGAGAAATCCAACGTCGAATTACCGTCCGTCGGCGAAGCCTTTCCGCGTATCCACGCAGAAGCAGATTTCTCAGATACCTCCCGAAGTGTGAACGCCATGCCCAACGACAATTCAAATTTCTTACATATGGACTCTACAATATTCGATCTTTCAACAGCAAAGTGGACAACCTACTCGAAGTTGTGCGTGACAACAATCTCGACGTGCTGATGCTTATCGAGACTTGGCATGACGAGGACTCGGTATGCCTTCGACGTCTACGCGCCGCTGGCTATACGGTCATCGACAACCCCCGACCGCGAACACGCCAAGACACCGTCAGAACAAACCATGGAGGCGTTGCAATTATTGTGACCGCTGGAGTTCGCATCACTCGGTTGGAGCTTGGGTTCGTGCCCTCCACCTGTGAGGTCTTATGCGTGCGACTGTCGTCAGGCTCTGACTCCTGTATTCTGATTATCTTATATCGTACAGGACCTGTCCCTTCACGCTTCTTTGTTGAATTATCGCGCATTCTGGAACTTTTCTCGGTCGACGCTGCTCCCTTGATATTGGCTGGCGACTTCAACATTCACTGTGAACGTCCTCAAGACCCACACACACGTCAGCTGCTGGAGACTTGCGCTAGCTATGGTCTTGAGTGCCGCGTCGATCAACCCACTCATCGCCTTGGAGGGACCATAGACCAAGTGTTTGCACGCAGTGAGTCCACTTTCTCGACGAGCATTGTTGATCATTGTCTTTCGGACCACAAACTCATTCAGTGGAAGAGTGCTCTTTCGAGACCGTCACCGACTTACTTGAGCTTCACGTATCGTCCATGGAAGAGCCTGAATATCGACAGACTTCGCTCCGTACTCGCAAGCACTATTCTCTGCGCTCCACATCAGTGGGACCAAAGCAGTTGCGATCAGCTCACGGAAACTTTTGGTCGAACTATCCGATCAGCTGTTGATGAGCTTGTGCCTCTACGATCAGTACGCCGCTGCTGCCGTGATTCAGATCCATGGTTTGACGGTGACTGCAGACTCGCGAAGCAACTCCTCAGGCGCATAGAGCGTCACTTCTTCTATGACAATCTCTCCCAGAATGACCTTGAGCTCACTGACGACGATTGGAGAGCTTGCAGGTAGTATTACTACAACCTTCTCAAAGTGAAACGTCGATATTACTGGTACGCGAAGGTGTCTAGTGAATGCAATAACCAGCGTGATCAGTGGAGCTCTATCAACTCTCTAATGGGTAGAAATCGCCTACCATCCAGCAAGGCCATTAGTCCAGAAGATGTCCTTGTACACTTTTCCAACAAACTTGCTCAAATCCGTGACTCCACCGCAGACTCTCCCGCTCCTGAGTTCTCGACTACTCCAGGTAGCCATCGTCTGAGTCATTTCCCGCCAACAACACCTGCAGATGTTACTGAAATAGTGTTATCGCTCCCGGACAAGCAATCAAGCTGCGATGTTCTCCCAACAAGAATAATGAAGCTCTGCATAGACCTCATATCCCTCTTTATTGCCTTCTTGATCAACAAATGCTTCAACGAAGGGGCGTTTCCGAGTACGCTGAAGTTGATATGTGTGACACCGGTCATCAAGAAGGGCTGCTCTGATATGGACAATATCTCTTCATATCGACCGATATGTAACCTGCCCATTCTTTCAAAAGTTATGGAGAAGATGGTCGCCAAGCATTTTGTGCATTATTTGAACTCCAATGACTTATTGAACCAACTTCAGTCAGCATATCGAGCCAAGTACTCAACGGAGACAGCACTGCTCCATATTACGAATGACATTCTATGTGATATGGATGATGGACTTATTACACTCCTAGCAAGTTTGGATCTATCGTCAGCTTTTGACACGGTCGATCATCATGTTCTCCTTGAGCGGCTATCCACTTCTTTTGGAGTGACTGGACTTGCATTGCAATGGTTCACGTCCTTCATCTCTGGCAGGAGTATGTACTACAACTTCAACGGAGCCTTCTCGAAGGTAACACCAGTTCCCACCGGAATTCCCCAAGGCTCAACACTCGGCCCTATACTCTTCCTGCTTTACGTCATGGACATTATCCCATTTGTTCGTCAAATGGGATTGCGCATTCACGTGTTCGCCGACGATATTCAGGTCTACGGCTTGTGTGTTCCATCGAAGAGCGCGTCTCTTGCGACCGAGTTGACTTCCGCTATAGCCTCACTAGACCTTTGGCTGAGAGCCAATAATCTGCTTCTCAATCCGAAGAAGACGCAATTCATGTGGTTCGGAACAGCACAACGCCTTCGAACGCTGCAGCTTCCGCCGATTACTGTGGGTGATCAGCTAGCTACACCGGCCACTACCATGCGTTGCCTCGGAGTTGTATTGGATCCCGCTCTGTCCCTCAAATCTCACGTCTGCAGAACTATATCGGTCTGCTTTGGTATTTTGCGCCAAATTCGTACCATCCGACGTTCGATAACAGCATCTCTTACTGCAGCTCTGATACATAGCCTGGTCTTCTCTAGACTGGACTACTGTATTGGACTGCTCTCTGGATTACCAAATTGTGACATCTCCCGCCTCCAGTCTGTCATCAGTGCCTCAGCACGACTTGTGCGCAATCTACCGCGATCCGCTCACATTTCCCCGGTGCTGCAGGATTTTCAATGGTTGCCAGCTCAAGAACGGATTGAGCTGCGCCTAGCGACGATAGCCTACAAATGTCTCCATGGCCGTGCTCCCTCGTATCTCTCGAGACTACTCACGCAGACTGCTGATCTCCCGAGCCGCCGTCACCTTCGATCCGCGAGCTCCTCGACCCTAGCGTACCCGAAGCGGAGGCTGAAGTCTTCGATGAGGAGACCTTTCTCATCGGCTGGTCCTCGCGCTTGGAATGCGCTGCCTGACAGTGTACGAGACTGCGATACCTTGGCCTCTTTCAAAGCAAGTGCACGAGACTTTTACTTATCCTGACTGACTTTCTTCTTTCTTTTTTAACTTCTACATGTATAAATTCATTTGTGTGCTGTGGTCTTGAAATCATTATTTGATGTAACGCCACATTTTTAAATAAAACTCGTGTCTACTACTACTAAGTTATTATGGTAGCGTTGGCTTATTTTTTCTCTTCAATATTGGAAAAAAATCATTAATCTTAATCACTCCAGCGCTATGGTGTCTCAAATGATGTTCACTTAAAGCCCTTTCCTATCTCTATTGCTCCGTTCGTGCTCATTGTAGCGAAAACGGATAAGTCAACTACTTCGGATAATATAATTCAATTGACACATTTTACACGAAATTTCGCAAACCAAATGTTTATCATTGAAGTTATGCCTAGAACTGATCACTTACCTTTATTCTGTATTTTTATGTTTAAGCAATTTTTTGCCACGCCCCATTTGTGATTTCAATTGGTGAATTCTATCTGTGTCTTATTCATTTTCCCTTGCAACCATCACTGATAAAGTCTTATCACAAAAATAAATAGTAAATAGTTCCGTGAAGCAATATTGCAAAACAAAAGGTACACGCAGCTTTTGGGTTTTTGTCAAATGACAAATTTATCAATTTATAGACTTCTCTAATACTTGCTTTAAGTATCTTAATTTTTCAATTTATTAGGAATCTGGTCATCTCTAGATTAGGAATTTGAATTTTAATTACGAGCACGCCCGTATTATTGTGATAATGGGAAATCATGTGTCAACTGCCAGTTAAAATTCGGAGAATAAATTAATGACGATATCAAAATTGTGACGAATAAGCTTTCATATAATTTCAATAACTCAAAATTAACTATACTAAGTATGAAATATAAATGCACGAATGGGAATGAATATGAAAGAATTCTCAATCTGTTTTACACATTGTAGTATTCTGAGATCAAAACATCCACAAGTTCCAGAGATAATGTGTATTGTTCATGAACGATCACTGTTCATGCAATCTCGTTGCATAAACTACAGTTTGTCAATGAAGTCATAATAGCCTATTGTTGTTAGACCTCACTAGTCAACAACAATGGGAATAGATATCACATCTCCGTCCCCGTCGATGAAAACTTCATGTTAAGGTTGGTTGGTCGTCGATACCTCCGATTAATTCCTCCGAAGACGATTGGTGCCGGCTTGTTTGAAAGCTGGAAGGCTGCAAGTTGATGGGAGATGGTGAAGCAAGGTCATCAACGGTATCTAAAGCCTCAGTACCCTCTGGTTCTGGAACCAAACTAATGCGGCGAGTATCTGTAGTGACATACGAATCATCGTCAGTAAACGAAACTTTGACAGTACGAGGATTTATGATATTTCTTATCCTACCGAGGCGACCTTTAATAGCGTACTTAGCACTATAAGGAAATCTCACTAAAACTTCCTGTCCCACTTCTAAACTGCAGTTAGACGAACTGGATTTGTCAGCATTTTTACGTGAAATTTGTCGCATTTTAGTTATGGCTATGTTACGGAGATCGGGATCATTCTGTTTGGATTTGTCCGAGACTTCTATCCCTCTAACTCTAAAACCAAAAAAAGTATCAACCGGACGACAGTTCGTACTTACATGAATAGTAGTTCTATAATTCAAAAGAGCCGATGGTAAAGCTGCAACCCAGTTAAATCGTGATAATCCTACTTCTCTCAAATATGCATTGATATTAGCTTGAAGCGTTCCATTGAAACGCTCTGAACAACCATTACTTTGAGGTGAATACGCGTTAGTGGATAACTTACGAATCTGAAACTTGCTAATGAAATTTGTGAAAGTTTCACTAAGGAATTGTGTACGTCTATCCGAAAGAATGCAATCTGGAAAACCTGCAATAGAGAACAGCTCTTTACATTTCGATATCAAAGTATCGGTAGACAAATCCCTGACCGGAAAAGCAAATGCATATCTAGAAAGACACATATCTCCCGCTCCCTAAGAAGGATTCATGTGCTCATCGTCCCATTTCCATTTTGCCCTTCTTGAGCAAATGTCTTGAGAAATTGATCCGAGATCTTATTCTTCTACCTTCCCTACAAGGCAAATTCGATCGTGAATTATCACCAGGTGATAATGGTGGTTGTACTAATGCCCTTCTGACCATTCGTCTCACTTCCCTTCAACACATCGCTAGCAGCCTCAAACTTTTGTCGACTCCTTGCCATTGATTTCAATAAGGCTTTCGATTCACTCAGTCACCTCACCTTGCTCCAAAGTCGTGGAACCCTTTTCCCTTCCAATCCCCTTGTAGTGAATCTCATACAAAGCTTTTTGTCAAATCGTTTTCAACGTGTTTACGTTAATGGCATTTCCACACCTTGGAGAGAGGTGACCAGTGGGGTGCCTCAGGGCTCTGTGTTAGGACATCTACTTTTTGTTGTCATGATTAATGATGTCCCACAGTTCGCTAACACGAAGGTTATTTCGTATGCTGACGATATAACCCTCATTCACTTATCCAATGGTAACACCAGTAATGATCTTTTTCAAGAGGACGTTGACGCCTTTTGTAATTGGGTAGCCCAAAAAAAATGATAATAAATGTGAATAAAACCAAATGTACGACTCTTTCTAAGCGTTTTGATCCCACCAGATGTACTAATATTGTTATCAATGATGAAGTTATAGAGGAAGTTGTAAATTTGAAAATCCTCGGTGTTTTCTTTAGTGCTAATTTGACATGGGACTCTCATGTCTCGTTTTTATACAAAAAATGTTGTAGTATTATGTCCATTGTAAAGCGTCTGAAGATCAATTGTAATGAAGATCATGTTGTGTGGCAGGCATACATGGGTCTTGTTTTTTCTCGTTTATCATTTTGTTGGCCCATTGTATGTGATATGAAAATGAAACACTTTTGTAAATTTGAACGTCTGGATCGTTTGGCCAAACGTTGGTGCAGCATGTACAACAGGCCATCCCTAAGACAAATGTTAGATCGTGTTTGCGTTAAACTCATCCGCCAAGTGTCTCATCATCGTGATGCTCATCGCCTGTCCTCCTTTTTCAACGTCCGTCAACATATCAGCAAAGTTAGACATCAAAGGCAACTGACAGTTCCTCTGCGGAAACCATCTTATTACACCAACTCCTTTGTCAGATTTTCACAGTTTACATGACTTTGCAGTCATAACCATGTACCGCTCTATGTATTTTGGTTTCAATAAAGCATTATTATTAATAAAATATGTCAATAGCGGTAAGGACATACTTGTAACCTTTCGATTCAGGTAGTGGGCCGATGTAATCAAGTGCTACGACTTCCATAGGGGCTTTAGTAAGTAATGGCTCGTTAGCAGTCGACAAAAAAGTGGGTTTTGTAAAAGAGCATATTCTACAATTTTTAACGAACTTTTCTGCCTCGTTCCTGTAGCCCGGCCAAAAGGAATTTTCGCGAATGCATACTAGAGTAGAGGTTATTCCTCGATGCAGACCGTGGCACAGGGTTAACACTTTAGTTCGAACATTATGAGGTACAAATATTTGTTTCTTATTGTTATAGATAACATTATCTTTCAGTAGTAACGATTTTCGCTGGGACCATAAACCGTAGGACACATTATCAGGTTTGTTTGACAGACGTTTGTTAGCAAGATCGACTGACATTTGCTTACTTTCGGCATCAAAACTCTGCGCATTAGAGATAGCTGATATGTCAATTGAATCAGGAGCATAGTTCATCATGAACAAACGAGAAAAGCAATCAGCAACTATGTTTTCTGTGCCTGGGCAAAATGTTACATCGAAATTATACTCCTGAAGCGCCAGACGCCAGCGGAGTATTTTAGAACTATCTTTTTCTGCATTAAAGAGGAACTGAAGTGGTTTGTGGTCCGAAATTACTCTAAATTTTCGGTTTAGCAATAACATACGAGATCGGGTTATTCCTCAGTAGACAGCTAAGGCCTCCCTCTCCACTATATCACAATTACGCTCAGCTGGAGTCAATATTCGGGATAAAAAGGAAACTGGTTGACCTGTAGACGTTTGTAGGACTGCTGCGATACTAGTGTTTGAAGCATCTGTACGGAGAATCAGT
The DNA here is from genome assembly GCA_907163375.1 of Prostheceraeus crozeri. Taxonomy (NCBI): domain Eukaryota; kingdom Metazoa; phylum Platyhelminthes; order Polycladida; family Euryleptidae; genus Prostheceraeus; species Prostheceraeus crozeri. Next base: position 381,932 of record CAJQUW010002233.1, read on the forward strand.
TCGTCATTTGGGTCTGGAATTACAAGTATAGAATCAGCTATATCTGTTTTAACGACACGGAATGCAGACAAAGCATTCTCTGGCCAGTAATCAATGATCGGATTCTGCTTTCTATCATTCTGCAGTACGTTTTTCATGTCTAGTAATGGTTTGACAGTGTCGGTAAAACGCTGTACATACTTGGAGAAATATGTCACGAGACCTAGGAACCTCTCTAGGGATTTAAAATCTCCTGGTAAAGGAAATTCGATCAGCGATGTCAGACGATCCTGACTTGGTTTTATGGTTCCATTTTCGATGGATACCCCAAGAAAATCGATTTTGTCTAATCCAGGATGTACGGTCTAATCTAATATTGTTGTTAGACCTCACTGGTCAACAACAATGGGCATTGATATCACACACATCATGATCATCATCTATCCATATGGCAGCGAATCATCCTGCGAATCATACTATGAGTGAGATTTGGTGAAGCATTTTACATTGTTCTTCATTACATTTAAATGCTGCCTGAAATATTTGTGAGGGGTCATTCTCCCCGTGTCTCCTAGCAACTTTAGTGGTTCTGAAGACTATTAAGCAACTACAATTTATTTTCATGTCACCATTTGTTTATTGATACCTGTATTACGCATTCTATGCAAAATCTCATGACAGCTTTAGTTTGCTGCTTATGTTAGTGACGTGTATGAGAAGTTATTAGCTGTCCAAGTTATCCTCTGCAATATTCATCCTTTTCAATTTGGCTCCTTGTTATTTATTAGTTCTCTAGACTTTATTTTGAATTTGACGGTGGTCGCATTTATGTTGCAGCATTAAGATAGCTTTTACCAACTCATTATCGCATTTGCGTTTGCTAGCCTAAAGTAATTATTTTGACACGGAAGATGAGGTGCTGATTTTATCATCTCATTAACTTGCAAATGAATTCCACATCTATGACAACCTACTTCAAGAGCAGTTTCATTTTCTGATTTATTGCGATGAGGAGCTGTCTTCGTATAATAGTCTTGATGAGCACAAAAGTCATGTACATATGATCGCTTGGTTTTAGAATGCTATTTATTTCAGCTGAGCTGATGCAATGCAAAAAGGACATCACAGAAAATAATTACTTCGCTTTTGTCAAATGGTATATCGATCATTCAAATATTTTCAAAACTGATTTGAATATTGTATCGTTTGGAATTTCATTAAGGATAAGATAAATTGCACTTCATGCTGTGTTCAATGAGTTCCATGAAACTGAACTCTTGAGCCGGAGATCTTTTTTACTAAAGTTGGTTTAAAGTCTAACCTTCACCATAAAACCGATTCTACTCGAAAGTCGAAGCAATATACAATCAGACTGATTTTACTCACCACTGCTGATTTAACATTCTGAGCAAAATCGGTTTGATCGATATAAAACTGGTACAGTATTTTCATGTTAGATTTGTACTTAAAAATGATTAATGTAGAAAACTGGGCGACGACCAGTGTTTTTAGTGCTTGAGTTCAAGTTGGTCGGGGTTTAGTAATTTTGTCTGATTTCTCCATCTCCCTTAATCATCGCATGTCAACATTCATGTTCGACATGATTGTTGTAAAATCATGAGTAATGAATCATAGAAAATTCTCTCGTGGAAAATTATAGAAGATCTCTTCTTTGTCTATGAAATATCGGATGCGAGAAACCAAGCCTTGCGATAGTTCCCTCTATCTCCCTTAACATGGATAATTAAGGGCTATAAGTTTGCCATATAGCGCAGGGAAGCTGACAATTGAAATGCAAGATTTCGGCTAACCGAATAGTGACGATATTCGACCAAATTATGTCGTTTTTGTAATGCTTCGTTTTCGGTTCAATTTTCTGGCTTCGGACTGTCTATTCTAAGTCAATAAGATTCTATTCGGTTTCATTAGAAACATTGATAATATTGACACTGTTGATGCAACTTATCGCGTTCTCCAGCTCAGGGATATTACGCAAGTTAATCTAGACGTGACTAGGATTGTCTGAGTTATAGTAATTTCCAACCAGGAAGTTTGTGGAACTCTATGTGAACTGGAATGTAACTTGGACCGAATGGGACCTCGACTAAGTGTTTAAGTAACCATAAACAATAAGGTAATAAGTTTATGATGACAGGCCTCCTTGTGACGACGTAATCTTCTTTCTATCAACTTTTGCGCTTTGGTGGTCTCACAGTAAAGAGATGTACATCTGTGCACGATGATTATAACTTCAATTATGTGTTCATATGTCATTCTTTCAGCGTCAATAATTCGAAAATAGTTTGTTAAATCGGTTTAAATATCGCTGTGGTGATGAAATTGTTATTTTGATTTAGATTAAGTGCAATGGATGGAATTGTATTCGCGAACCATGCAACGTTTATCTAACCAGATTACTGGAAGACGCTGGAATACATGCTGTCTGTACTTACTATCTTGCTTCATTTAAAGGCATTCCCGTGTACATTTTTGAGTCAAAAGGGTTGAAAGGATTTTTAATAGCAATGCTTATTGAGAATGCGAACACCAGTCTACTCGCATAATGAAAATAAATAGAAAATGATAGAAAGAACAATGATGGAACTACTTTTTATGACTGAAATGACTATCAAAATGTCAAGATTTTTATTCACAGTTAAAAAAAGAAATATCAATAATTCATTTGATATTCGAGATTCAATTTTATTTTCCAAAAATCAACATCACTTGAGAACGTGTCTACTTTTGAAGGAAGATATAAAACTCAAAACATACAAAACATGCAGGGTGTGTTTTATTAATTAGAAGCAGTTATACATCTTTCAATTGTGTTTCTAAATTGGGGTGAATTTCACATGACATTTTCGGGTATTTTAATGCAGTCGAATAAAGCTGTAACAGAATAGAATAGTGCTAAGGTTTGATACACCGACAGATAGATCGTATTGACTGTTAACATGTACTTGCCCCACAGTGGTGCGTGAAAAGTGTTCACCAATGATGAAAGTTCAATGGAGCTATTTTCGCTGCGTACTGATGATCTCTCTCAAACATTGTCAGTGTGATATAGCTTGCACCATACGCTGCGTTACTGCAGCTACATGCCTAGAATTTGCCGTATTAGTCTCGAACGGGAACACAGAATGAACTTATTGAGCTTTCTGCAATTGGCGAACGCATGGGATTTTCATGGCTGTAGAAGTTTAGGATATATATCCTTCTATAGTGATTGTCCAATGTTTTCATCGAATGGGCAAATCAATCTTTTCCAGAAATGACATTCAGAGATACAAAATGTGAAGTCTGACAACTCCATAAAAATTTAGAACATTTATATGGAGTTGTCAGACTTCACATTTTGAAGTTCGATTCGTTACTCATGAGGAATAACTTTACATGATATGCAGTCCCAGACCTACACTGTATCTCGAGAAATCTCGCTGCTCGGAATTTTACGATGAAATCAGCAGTAATAGCATCGACGAGATGGTGTTGGGAATGAATAAATGAAAGCATTTTCATGTCTGTTCCATGATGTTATTCTTACAGATCAGCTAAGTTCAAGCACGTATATAAGTAATTCTAACATGTTTACAGTAGGAATGTGAGTTGTAGAAAATGTCGACCTCCTTCATTTGAAGCTTCCTTCAACTAGGAACTGGTAGCTCGGCTTCCGATGTTATTTCCAGATTTCATGAAGAAGCTTCTTCCAATGAAATATCGGAAACTGTGACCATGTTCTTCTAAAAGTCTTGCTGTAATTCTTTTTTGTCCTGTAGAATGGTTCCCAGAAGATTGAATTTTATGTTTATTTATCTTTTTTGCATGATTTTTTAATGCACCATCTTCGGTTGCGCTATTACTCAATGTCCGTCAGTGCTAGGCAGATTTATTACGTACGTTGGGTGGCTCGAAAAGTTTTTTTGTTCGCACGGGCCAGCTTTTGAATCAGCTTCCCGAGACCACTTTCCCGGACCAAAACAATCTTGACACTTTCAAGAGGCGTGCGAACAGGTTTCAGATGGGGACAGCTTAATCAGATTAGAAGGTCTGATTTTTTCTCTTATTCATTTATAGTAATACATCATATTACTTTCTCATTGAGTAACCTCTAGCTTCGTTCAAGGCTCATAGTTGTGCTGAGGATGAAAATTTTGTAAAAAAATGAAGAGAGTTGTATTTTCGAGGTGGTCTCTGTGGCAAAATGGTGACGTGCTTAGCGATCTTTTGGTTTAGAGAGCGAACCCCGAAAATGTCATTAGAAGTCGGCAGAACGGAAAGTCGGGATGGAAAAATCACAACGCCTCAGAAGCCTATGTCAGCACCGTTAAGCCCTAAGTTGGGTAGTGGTAGCGTGAAAGCTTCATTATTTATTCAGTCATCGAAATTGACTACATCTGTCGTCATATGAAGCTCAATAATGAAATGACCTTCACTAGCACTGTGAATTATGTCGAACCTGTCAATAAAATCAAGGAACCGGTGATCATCGCCAAATCTTCTCTGAACCGTGTGATAATGATCAACCAATCGTGTGATCTGAATTAATCATTCACCCATCAAGTCTGATGCTAATTCTGCCTGAGAAATGGATTGACCATGCTCCGTTTGCTTAACGGAGCAATTCACATACAATGAATGCGCCCTTTGATTTGAAGACAGATAATATGGTAGATATGAGACAGATGGACCAAAGGCTTCTTTCAGAGATTAATTTGCATTCTTAAGCAGAATTGTTTACCACAATCTTGAGATGCCAATCAGAAACTTGACTACGTGAACATGGAGACCTAGCGTAATTTGATGTTCATTGACCAATTGACTGTTCTATTAAGGATGGACGGGCATCCTCACGAGTTGCATATTTTCCATGAAAAACGTCGACCGGTTGAGTATCATAGATAGAGAGCCCATGTGGAAGGGGAGGATCGCAAAAGAAGCAGTGTAGACTATCAAAAAGAATTTCAGTAACAAGACATTGTGTAGAGCACCCCCTCGATTTCACTTTCTATTTTCTTTTTATTACTTGTATTAGCTTCTATCTTCATTTCCTTATATAGTAGTGACCTAGAGTCTCCAAAATTGGTCCTCGTTCTGTGTGCTGTTACATGGAGGGCGTTGTTGTATATGAAGTGCACATATAATGTGAATGATTGATAATCATGTTTTAGAGTGACAGCCGTTGTACGATCTGTCATCGTCACTTTAACTGAGCTTGATAATGGTCAGCGAAGCTGATTCAAAAATCAAGCAGCTGAGAAAAAATCAGAAATCGTAATTTCCTGACATCCGGAATTTTGACGCCTCTAATTCTTTCATTAAATGGCACGTCAAAAGTTATACATGTACATAATTTTCTGAAGCCTATGAAAATTCAAATTAAGAGGTCCTCAATTATCAATACATCTGTCAAAAGTATATACAAAAGACGGCACACGCATTGCGCTATAGATATGTAGTCTACCACATAGCTGAGAGATAGTTGCGCGATAATTTCTGTAGGTAATAGAAAATTCCTACCTTAAACTCAAGGAAGATCATTGAAGTTCAATGTTGTATCACATAAAAATGACTATTGAAGGAATATTTTGATTCGGTCAGATAGTTTTCATTTATGTAGCACTTTAAGCTTATTCATCAGGTTGCAGGTGTAGTTTAAGTTTTCCAAGTATAGAGAAGTAAATGTTTTTCTTGTATAGCTTTATCCATGCCTGCATAATGCCAGTCGTGATGGTGACTTCTTATTTCATCTCCTTTTTCCAGTCAACAATGGTATGAATCGGAACTTCGTGCGGCTAAATCAGCTGCTGAGAGTGCAAAGTCTCTCGCTGACGAATCGACGAAAGCCGTCTCTGAACGTCAGAAACGTTTGGATTCCAGTCATCGACGCATTGAAGCATTGGAACAGCAGCTGAAAGAATCTCTGTCCATCAATATTAGAATCGGAGAATTGGAAGGACAACTGGACGAGCGGCAACGATTATTAGATGCTGCGCAAAACCGTGCTGCTCAGTCCGAAGCGGAGTTGAGACGTACCAAGGTATTCTATTCATTTGCGATGATTTTATGTCAATGATCATTCACTATTGTGACCAGGTACATGTGGAGGAGAGTCTCAAAATTCCAATCCTTCATTGTGTATTTGGTCAGATAAATGAAAAGAAATGTACAATTACAGTAGACCAACGTTTCGTGCCACTGATGCCGACAATACTTGTCAGCAATATGATTTCACTGATGCTCACTCCTCAACGATCGGCCTTCAAAAATTTTTCCACCTAAACGTTGTTTCACTATGCATCTTACCACATCGTCCAATTTAGTGCGTCTTTATATGCTCACTGTGGCCTTGTGGTAGAGTGTTCGCTCTGCGTCCGGAAGACCTTGGTTCGAATCTTGGTCGGGTCAAACCTAAGACTTTTAAAATAGGTACACTCTCCATTCTTGCTAAACACTCAGCACAAGATGAGAGTGGGCTAAATGACAACTCGGCTACATGGAAGAAAGGCTCCGTGCCTAATGTGCTTCCGAGTAAGAACAATGTTAATTTAGTTTTTATTTAAATTGCTAGCTGTATTGTTCGGACAGTAAACCAGGCAACAAATGAATGGAAAGGACAGGAAATGTCTGTCAAAGTAAAACCGGGAGTATTGAAAATTATCATCTAAATCTGATAAAAGATGATGTTGATGCGAACCAATTCTCACCCGTTTTTCTTGTTTTGCCTACGTTTTGCTTGCGTGTTTTCTAGAAATGTGAGGAATGTTCCGCTCATGCTGCACAATGTGATTCAGTAGCAACAGATAATTGAATGAAGCCATAATGTTAGTGTAATATAGATTCTTAGTCGATTCATGCAGTCTGGGATGTAACCTTGGAGATGAAATTGTTATGTAAACTGAATCGGCTATATATCACGAGTGATGAATATTTCAAACTCAACATTCAGTTGCGGTAAAGTGTTTGAGAACATTTGCTAACTTTCCTATCAGAGGGAGAAGGCATCCATAATTCATCACAATTTTACTTTGTGCATTGTTGCGGACATTGGCTTTTCTTTTCTTCATGTAAATTTGAAACCAAAAGTAATATTCAATTTCAAAATCATATTTTATTCAAAATGTTGAAGACCCTGCTTGCGAAGACATCATTATTGGACGACTAAATGTTGCATTGTTGTGGGGAAATTGTTGTCATTGTGCAATGGAATTATGCTACTGCTTAATCCAATTATGTTCATATTGCTGAATGCAATGATTGAGGGCTCCTCAGTTACTCGTATTTCAATAGAATTGATCATTTCTACAATAAATTTGACATTCAGTGTAATACTTCCATTGTCACTTGAATTAGTGTGATACGTCACCGAGTCTGTCATAGAAACAAACTGTTTTTTTAAGTTGATTAGAATGGAAATTGCCTCAAGGTCGCGGCACATCCGGGGGAACTAAGTTGGGGCATGAATGACCAATTAAAAGTTTAGATTTACACATATGACTGATTCTAATCCAATGATGCAGCCGTTGTCAGGTTTATCGAAGTGAAAAAGCGTGCGATTTATGTGCCACTATTATGTATTGCATGAAGCTTAGCTTCCATTCTAGAGGTTTTTTGCTATTCATTTCCATGGCGTCTGTCATGTTACGTCTGCTTTTATGTGGAATGCCTCATAATTAACTTTTTCCTTCAGAATTCAGCAGATGATATTGAAGCTGTGGTAAATGTGTATTAGATGCTTGATGATATTATCGAGGCTATAATCCAGGAAAACGTTGGGAAAGCCAATGTTTGTTGATAAAGTCTTGAATTTTCCCAATTTTCTCCTGGATTATAATATGTTGAGCCAAGCCATCGTTTTACGACATGAAGCTTAATACTATATTTCGTGGCTTGATGTGAAATTTGTGTATTTAAAGTTTCTTGTTGTGAAATAGAAAGTAGCGGAAAGTAGCATCATGAAGTTAGGTTGTGGTCAGACCCTTGCTACTATTTTTCACTCTATGAATAAATAGCATCGGTATCAAGCCTTCAGAAGTATTATACAAAGTATATAAAGTCTATTATTAATGCATGTATCATTTTACAAACCCAGCTTATTGAAAATCTTGTTGTTGTGAAATAATTGTTTTTGTCTTCTTTCATATAAATCGTTGCAGTATACAAAATGCGGATAGATTACAATTGCACCGGTATATTGGCATCTATTGTAACCTATACATTTCTCTTATATTTATCCGGGCAAAAATCCTTGACATGGACCGTCCTCGTTAGGATATTCCATAGTGGAAACTGTGGGCAGTCTTGTTTTACCCATATTTCTTTCTGCTAACCATGCCATATACCGCTCGTTTGAAAAGATCAACTTGTAAATAATTGCGACCATGAAAATGAACGGCAAAAATTTTCAACGTCAAAGTCAATGTTATCAATAATGTGATTTATGGTTTCATTAAAGAACAGTAAATTGAAAGAACAGTAAATTTTCATTGAAGAACAGTAAATTTGAAAAATAAACAAAGCCTTGAATTTCGGTATCTTTGAATACTGAGCATAAGGTACTTTCGATGCGCAATATCATGAAAACTCATGTAAAGCTATTGGCAGTTTCTTTTCTACCATTGATTTGATTTTGAATTTACATGCTGATGAAGATTGTATTCAACTGCTTGCGGATGAATTCGTGCAATGTATTATAATAGTGGTTGCAGATTTTGATGTCAATTAGAATTGTTGTATTTTTGTGGGGTACATCAATGCTATGATATTTTTTTGTCCATGTTCATGTTTAGAGAATCATGAATTGATCATAAAATCAGTAAAAATCTAGACAGGATATTTGTGTTACCTAATTATAACTCGCAAATGAATGTATGTGACCTGGCTATACATTTACAGTCACCAAACTATGTCATGATTCTGTACAAAGTTAAATGCGTGAAGGCTGAATTCTTATAAAATATTCATTTCAGTAGCTGCAGTGAAGTTTGTATTTTGCATCTTTTCGGTAGTTTTATCAAAGAAATTAGAAAAATTAACACCGGGAAACGCAGAATTTTAGGAAGTTTGACCTTATGATTGCGGATTTTTAGCAGGAAGGCCTTGAAAACCCTGAATTTAATTTGCAGTTGAATGCTCGGGCACTACCTGTGCCATTTCAGAAATAAAGTCCTTTGAGAGAACTACCTGTTTCTGTAGAATAAATTAATATTATCGTAATTATTCATGTTTTGTGCATCGTTTCTATATACTGCAATACTGTACACCATATGCTGCATTTTTATCCCATACTTTATCTTAATGTCTCAAACATATGTCCATATGGCAACTGACATTCTTCATCATCCTCGAATGCTTTTAAGAATTGTTTCTTCTCACGATAATTTTTAAACATTTTGACAAATCAACATAAATAAACATAATTAATTTCGTTTCTAATATTATAAGATGTTCGTGAATTTTCATCGGTTTTACCGTCTTGGTTTTCCAATCAAATTGATACTTTAACAATGCTTTCTTTAGGATCCAGAGGACCATTGAAAATAGACAAAACTACAAAATGAATAATTTGACTTCTATAATATTTACGACTTACAAGTTGTTTGAGTGATAATCATGCTCAATATTGCGTCAATCTGTCGATTATTCATTGGAGACAATTTGTTAGTGTGCTTATTTCCATGATAGTAAAACTGCCAATTTGCCATTGTTTGTGATGCCAAAATTTATTGACATGTCATTATAGCTGCTGAGAAAGAAGATGCGCATTGTGCTACCCTGTTAGAATTTCGCATCTGAATCTCCATTTCCGCAGGAGAGTATTCACGATCTTGACAAGGAAGTGGAACAGCGAAGATCAGAAGTAGCTGCAGTATCGCGTGAGTTGTCGAACCTCAGAATGGAGCACGAGTGTGCACGCAATGAACACGAACGCGAACTGAATATCAAAACTGCAGCAGAGAAGGAATTACGAATGGAGGTATCTCGTCTAGACGCTGAGTTGACGCGGACAGTGCGAGAGCGAGACAGTAGTGTGCACGTCGCCGAGTCTGGTCGTCACCGTGAACAAGAGCTAGAACAACGAGCCATCAAAACTGAGGTGAGATTAGTTGAAAATGTTCATACATCTCCACTAGAATTGTTTTACTGACATGTACGGATTGATTGGGAGATGACCATCCGGATTGAGTTATTTCCATACTGAGGTGTGAAAAGCAACCATAATTTGCATTTCACAAACATCGTGAACCGAAGTCTAAACATACATCCATGTGTACAGTACATGACGCACTTAGGACGTATATCATGCACTGTGCTCAGGGATGAGGATGTGGTAGCGGGGCCCCCCAAACAGAAAAAATAAAGAATGCATTAAACATACTTATTGGGGCTTCCGCTGATCCGCAGAAAATTCTCATCTATGTGTACGTAGATGGCACTAGATTCTCAGTCATTTTCTTTGACTACCCTTTTGAGTTTTTAGATTGCATTTTAATACTTAGGTATTTCATGTAGGTAGTATCCTATTTAAATATATTATGTTAGTAGATCTCAATGCTACATTTGTCTGTAGTACAGGTGGATCTCCAATATCGACTTTTTGCCACGTAGAAACTTATATTAGAATTTAGGTTTCTCGTGCGTCCCAGATTCCATTATTTCCACACAAAAATGAAATATTGATATACGCAGCGTGTCCATTTTTCAGACGGAACTTCAGTGCGTTCGTGATGAATTACGTCGCCTATCTGTTCAGTGTGAGACCACACGTTCCCAGCTACAGAGTCGTACAGAGCGACTATCAGAGATGGAAGGAAATTTGCGACATGCGGAATCAACGGTTGCAGATAGGAGTCGCGACGTCACATCATTGGAGGGTACATTGCGCATGCGCACTTCTGAATTAGAAAAGCGGGCTGCACAGCTTCGGAAGCTGGAAGCTGATGTTGAGACACACACTCGAGAGCACAATGCCGTTGTCGCCAACTTGGAACGAGAGTTAATAGCAGCTAAAGAGCAGATTGAAAATCAAGCCAGAGTAATGGCTGAAGAAGCAATGGAGCAAGAAAATATGCAGGTACGCTTGAAGAATTATTCAAAATAGTGAAATTTCGCTCAAACAGTATAATTCAATGCAGTGATAAAACATCGACAGCTTGAAGAATTGTTTTGTATTTTGTAGAAATCATCACGAAGTTTCTTTGACATTCAAAAATATTGACTTAAAAATTGATTTAATTGAATTATCAACTTGCGAAATTGCAGACTTTTCCATTCATTTTCTTTTCTTAAAGGCATTTTGCATAAATTAATCTTTCATATTTCATAACGGCATTTCGCTGATGAATTGATAATGGGCCATTTCGCGTGGTCAGTCACGCTCCAAAATCATGCCAACTCATCTTCCTGTTGCATAGGAAACAATGTTTTTTTCTATTGTCTATCGTCTACATGCATGATAGACAATAGCTCAAACTTATAGTGGCGATTATTTCCCTGCTTTACGTTCAGACTGCATTAGAACCGGCCAATCACGTTCCCATTGAGGTGCGTGACTGATCGGTTGTGATGATCAATTGACCACAGAAATAGTTATGTCATGCATCGTTTACTGACTTAAATGCACAGTCGTGATCAGTGTATATCCAAGATAATTGACATATTGACGAATTACATTTATCGGACCTTCATAAGATCAGGATTATCTCCGCAGTTGGCAATCATCTGATGCGTCGCACCTTTCCATAACCTTGGCTATTTAGGGTGAACCAAAAGTCTAGTCGCCAATTTTTTAAGCAGCAAGCAATTATAAGCTTCTTAAAAAGTTTCCCCATGGTTGCAGCAAGTTCGGTGTCTCAGTTGATCATAACTGACTCGGTACTGATCTTTCCTGGCATGTGACTACTGAATCCTGAATCACGGATCCGCAATACGGTGCATCTAGCGAGTTATAAGAAACCGACTATTTCATGCCTTCTTTACACATGGATCTAATCCCCACGCTTCGAATCGCGCTCCTCTACTAACGATTTGATTTCTATGCTTCTTTCGGTGCATTCTTCAATGCAAAGTTGAACGACCAAACTCAACAGCAACTGATAACCAGAAAAGGTTCTGACGGCATCAATAAAGTTCCTGAATTATTTCTGTGATTTTCCTGTGTGAGCGACTGATCTGCTGTCAAAGCCCAATCACCATCATCATCATCCAATGAATTGCTCGAAGTAGTGGAGTTTCTTGTCAGATTAGAACTTAATCATACAACTTCTGAGTATAATCGAAATTTTTTGTCGAAGTCATAATCATGGCCGAATATCACGTCATTGAAGCATTGAGAGAAGACATGGTGTGAAAAAACTTGCGAATTTTTCAAGATTTAGCAGTCACGTGCCACGATAGCTCAGTTCTGAATCAGATATAATCAACTGAGAAACCAAAGTTGCTATAGCCGTGGAGAAAATGTATTGATATTTTGTTATTTCAACGCAGTTTGGAAAGAAAGACTTTCAAATCATCACTGAATAAAAATGTGTTAAATGATAAATGTCTTTTAACGCTCAAAATTTAGATTTTTTCAATAATAATTATAATATTATTAAAATATTGATATATATTTTATTCGGTAATGAAAGCTTGTTGCGATGTTGACTATTGCATAGAAGACTTTAAGTTCACCCTAAGTAACCAAGGTCACCGAAAGATACGATGCACCAGATGAGTACCGATTTTGTCGATAATCCTGATTCGTTTTTCCCGTATGTCACTGATCTTTTGAATGAAGACTTTACGAAGAACTGCTAGTGCTTAAAATTGTGTTCACTCTCTTATTTCTTTGTTGACAATTTGGAAGCGCTTTTGAATATGTAACTTTCTTAGGTAATAGTTAGAGGAGGATTTCATATGATTAGCGGGATAGGAGGGACGACTAACCAATTAATTGCCCGAGGGCAAAATTGGTCAGTCGTCACGAGATATCGTTGCTAATCACATGTAAATCATCCTCTAACTGTTTTAGAAAATACCACTCTTATTTCTAGGCCTGGATAGTGTGCCCTAGGGCACTCTATTTGGCTCATATTGTAGATATTTTTTAAAAAATTATCCCTCTCAAACATTTATTTGTAGATATCTACGAGATCTGACTTATCCATATATAATATTGCACTGATATCAGGAGAATACCCACTCAGATTATCCGAATTGAAATATCTATTACTCCGAATCGAAGCTGAGGAGCAAGTAGATATTTCTATGAAGATAATCTGTCGGTGGGTGTTCTCTAGATATCTGTGCAATATTATAATGTATTAACCGACCATAGACAAAACTATGCCAAACCCATGACCAAAAACATGTTTCTTCATGTCTATGAGGTATTTCTCCTAGGAGAAATACCCGCTCAGAATCTCCGATTGAAAACAATGGGATTACCATAGCACAGGTTAATACATGCTAATCTTCATCCAGTTGTCCTAGTAACGCTCTATGTTTTTAGCATTAATATCTTGCCTTCAGGGCAGGGAAATTAACATAGCAATGAGATAGCAATTTATCTGGATATTGAAATTGCATTACTAAGAGTGGTATTCTCTAAAACAGTTAACATGTCTGATGATTTCTATTCAACGAAGTATACTCATTATTATATATTCATGTGCAATCAAGCCACTAAACGATGCATGACAAAGGCTTTTGCCTGGTCAATCAATCAGGTCACGAGGTTCTTTTTTAGAGAGTAATGAATTATAATTGCACTAGTATCGACTTAATATCAAATAAGGACGATATCTGACAATACAGGACAATTATTACAACAATTAGAAATTTGCAATTTCAAGTTCAAAGCGTCCTTCAAAAAATTTGACGATTAGCAACCCTGCGAACAGCTCAAGTTATTCTCAGTCATTCAACTGCATCTTCACAGTCTCACTGCATTATTTCAAATGTAATTACTGAAATTAGTCAGGCATCATCACTTCTGCTCGCATATTCTCACCAAAGTTGTCTCTTTTTCCATATTTTTCCAGCCAATTATGGGAATTGCCTCTTCAAAGGTCTAATTGTTCTTGTTGTGTTTCTATCATTTCATTTTATTTAAGCAATCTGATGAATTTCGAGTCAGTCAATCTATAACACTGAATTCATTTTTAGGCGAGTCTGCAAGAGAAAACGGATATCATGCGATTGGCTGAATTGAAATTGAAACAGCTGAGCAAGGAGTTGGAGAAACGTGGCAAGAGAAACCGTGAATTGCAGAATGATGTAAGCAGCGTCCTTGAATTCTGTACTATGCTGTTATGCGGATTATTAAGTTATGTCTCTTTTGTGGCATACGTTAAAGATTTCTCCCTTTTGCAATACTACGTAGTTATTTGAGAGCAAGTCACAGATTGTGTTTCATAGTAGTCTTACTTTGTATTCGTAGTAGTGTGCTGGTTGATTATGAAGTTTACAATGTCAACATCGAGTTTCTGAAGGTTTTGGGCTAGAATGTGTAAGAGGTCATTGTTTAGCCAATTAACTAGACCAAAGTGTACGTCTGCCAACTCGGGGATAAGCACATTGCCTGGGGAGATAATACAATTTTCTTTGATTCTCAATGCAAAACGATCAACACTTTCAGCAAGAATGTGTCTGACGTTGAGCTTAGATAGCACAATTTTAAATTTTTCTCCTAAATTTGCAACTAACTTTAGAGGAAACAAGAGATGATGAATTTAAGAATTACGACATTTTGATAAATAGTCAGGTATGATATAACTTAAGAAAGATTCAAGTTACAGATAAGATAAATGTAACAAGGTTGGGTCAAATCTTCGGTGAACCCCTATGTTAGACCCAAGATTGATATTGGGATAAATATTGGGTACATTTCAATTTTAGACCCAATATTGACTGCCTTTTTGATGAGGTACACGCTACCAATAACATAAAGTTGAAAAATTAGTTAGTGTCAATGCTGATTGTCACAATGTGTTGACTAAAAAGTGTACACAAAGCAACAGTTATAGAATACTTACACAAAACAGTACAAATTATTGTACTGTACAGTCACTGTGTGTACATATTACATTTGCTTAGTATTGGAAATAAACTATTATTATACTAATTGTATGATATTATTATATTATTATTATATAATTATAGTATATTGCTGCACACATGCTTATGTTTTATGAAGCCATTATTGCAAAACACGGGGTGTTGTATTTAGTAAACTATCATTAAATTCAGATGATTTTAGTTAATTCAATGTTGTATCATTAAATAAGATAATGTTTGATGAACGTGAACGTAGACCAAATTAGGATAGCCTGCAATCAACCTATTTCAACTGTATGGAATATTCAACAAGTAGATGGTAATGATGTTTATGTATGGAAACATTCAGGGGCATGATGGGAGAGTCCCGTGGAGACATTCGCATGTCAGGAATAGAGATATGTGTACGCACACTGTTAAATTGAACTGCAACGAATAGTCAGCATTTCTGACAATCGTGGCAAACTGATAAGAAAATGAACTCGGTCGCCCCTCAGCTTTCAAATCACACATTTGATCATGCTTTTGCCAGTATCTCAGACAGGAATACACGAGAATGTCGATCTCATGCCACTTCACTTACTGCATCAATAGAATTATAATTTTGGTAAAAAATGAACAATTTTCGTTCACTTCATATTTGAAAATGCATCCTATGCATCCGTGAATTTATGTTACGTTTACACATCCATGTGAGTTAATTGCTTGTTATAAGTTGTATTTACTACTAAAGTGTGAATTTTCATAATTTATGAATGAAGCATTAACGTCACTTCTCCCCCATACTGGGTGCTTGGACGATGCTGACATAGTCAGACTTAACTATCTGGAGCGTTGCTGGATGCACTTCCTGCCGACTTCCAATGACACTCTCGGGGCCTGTGGATCAAAAAACTCTGCCACCGGAAACCGCGGATTTTTCATTGTTCATCATTTCGAATAATTTACAAATCTGCGTTCAGTATATTAATGAATTTTGGCATGAGAAGCTTCAATCATTAGCTAATTTCTTGCAACACGGACAGACAGAAACTACATTAAAGTAAAAGAACCCGGCACAAAATGTGATTTATTTTATTCAAAGGAAATGTGACCGCAGATTTACCGAGAGCCAGCGCCTAAAGTGAAAATTTATTATTTTGCTCTGTTTCCATAATATGCTTCTGTGTTCTGATTTCTCTTCCCCCTTGACATTCAGATTGCCAAGATGGCGGAGGAGAGAAACACTTTGCTGGACGAAGTGCGTGGAATGAAGGAACAGACTGCCAGCTTAGCAGGAGATTTCAAACTATTGAAAGAGCGACTAACAAATGTGGAGCGGGAAAAGGAGCGACTCTCTCAATGCTTGGCCGACAGCACAGAATTGTTAAAGGAGAAAGGAGAGGAGACTGAGGCGTTGACTGAAGAAATGAATTCACTCAAAGTAAAGCATGCACAAGCTGAATCAAGGGCTGATGCCGATATTCGCCATCTTCGTCGACAACTAGAAGAATTGAAGGTTGAAAGGCATACGGAAATCGGTCATTTGAAGGAAAACAGTCATGATCAGATCATTTCTAAGGTAAATGAAACGAAGTTACATTGTCTAGCAGTTTAATTAAAGAGTTGTAAGCAGGCAATATCCATGTCGCTGTGAGCGTGTGTGAACAAGACAATCCAGCCATGTCACAGCGTTATGGCAATAATTACCTGCTTTATGGCTACTTGATCAAACTATCATACCTAATCATACTACTATTACATCTGAGAAGCAGTATATTTATACATATTTTTACGGTTTGTTCAAAATTATCTGTTGCTTTGATCAAGTTAAAATTTGCGATCCTTTTCCTCAGAATCGGGAGTTGGACGAAGTAACAAAACTACTAAGGTCTGTCGAATCTGAAAAGAACAGAGTGATGCATGAATTGGAAAGACGTGATCAATCTGTAAAGGAGCTACAAGAGCGCACTCATGATCAAGAAAAAGCTTTACGTGGCGCTTCGGAAACAATAACAGTGAAAAATTCAACTATCGCCCGCTTAGAAACGAAGTTGAGTCAATTAACTCGAAAGCATGGTGTACAACTTCAAGTGAGTTCAGTCATATTTCTGTTTTTGGACCGTCATTGTTTTATTCTCCTACATTCACACTTGTACAGACAATTCATGTTTATAATCATAGGTGTGCTTTAGGGGGTTAAGAAGACTCGTCCCCTCAAAAATTAGTCATTAACGCTCATCAGTATCCACAATGAGATTAAATTGAGTCACCTGGATTCATTCCAAGCCATTACGACTATTGCTCATCAACCGATATGCATAAAATTAAGCATAGGGATACACATTCTCAAGCATAACCTTTTCATGCGTTAGACATGATTCATATAGCATCCTGTTAATCACAAATTATGCACAAATCGCAATTCAAAAGTTGACTCTTTTTAAATGGAAATTAAATATTGGATAGGAAATATGTGAAATTTCCGGGAGAATGTGATTTGTCGCATTACGAAAGCAGTAGAGGGCCTCTATGAAAATTCATACCGGAAATAGCCTCAAAGATCTACCGAAATATTCTTCAATTTTGTCTGAGTCAGAGTTGGAACCGGTACAGAATTTTTGACCGGTGCCGTTGGCATGGATCGGTTTCTGAAAATTTCAGTTTGTGCATTTGGTGATTGACTTTGATACATTTTCTATTAATGGACTCTTCTACAGCCTATGTCAATACAAATAAAAAGGTTTCCAATCAAATAGGCACCGTGCAAACAAAGAAGTTTGTGGATTTTATCATGTAGTCCGCAGCAGTCTGACAAACTGCTTCACTTGACGCCACGCTACGAATTTTCGTATGCGGTTTAGATAGAATTTTATCTTGAATGCTTGTTGTCATTGATGCAATTCATGCATACAGACCAGGTAGTTAGCGCAGTGTATAATCAATACATGCAATAACAAAGTATACTACTCGGAAATTATTGCGTAAGTTCAGCACTCGCTGTGCGGTTGAGAATTATACAGGCTTCAACTGTAGCTGGGTCCAATGAAGACTATTTGTTGGAGAGGTCTTCAATGTTAGTGAAAGTCCTCTTGCATGACCCGAACTCCAACTGCTGTTCTATAAATTCAATCTCATATCGAGAGGCGAAGGTCCTTAGCCTGTACCTCCTTCCCATCTGTTAGGGTAGTCCTGCTGAGCGAAGCTTTGCATAATGCTCTCAGAATCCAGCTCTTCTCATTAGCAATCGAATCGGTGCTGCTTTACAATGCGGAGACGTGGGCCTTGACAAGGATGTTCTAGAGGCGACCTGACTCCGCCCATTCCGAGCTTTCTCGAAGCTCATCGAAGCTCTTTCCATCTGCTACACGGACAATGTGAATAGCGGCGATTTGTGTCGAAGGTGTGGGCTCCTTCGACCGAGGCAGACCCTACAGCGGCGACGATTGACACTGTGTGGGCAACTTCTAAGTATGTAGCAACTTGAGGTCTTATGCAATTAAACGTTAGACTGCAAAACGAGCATCTTCATTACCTCCTCGGAAGCTTTCCTGCATCAGTTGATAAATTATTTTCCGAACACTTCCAATGTATCGGACATATCACTCCTTTTTATTCGCAAGAGCTTCAGATCACGAACCACTACTTTTGTCAGTTTAGATATTCCTGTTCAATGATTGGGACCAATGCTCGATCCTGCATTAGTAGGTAACCATACAACCCATGCTTTAATGTATTCAACGGCTTCTAGTGTCTGTTACGAATGGGCATTTGAGCATTTAATCAAATCTTCCACATAAACGCATTCTCCAGTTTCTTCGCTCTCCCTGCTTTCACTGAGCACGTTGGAACGGCTTGCAGGACTATTCTATACTTCTGTGTACCGGAAAGTCGAGAAGCTTGCCTCTAAATTGTTGCGGAATTGCAGCGCTTTTGTTTATGAGTCAGACACCAAATCAACAAAGAAACACTTGCGGAAGAGAACCTCTACTGTTTTCGATTTCATCTGGTCATATCTTGAAAAGAGAAATAAGCCAAGATGAAACTATGAAATAATTCTCACTGTATTATTTTTCTATTACTTCATGTTTTCTTTTGTCACTCATGTTTTTCTTATCAATAAATACACGTTTTCTGAAGTTGCTATTTTGAAACATCTCTACACAGGCCTTATCGAATTTAATGATTGATACTATGTAATTACAGGAGATTATCAACAGCGGTCCGACCTTGTCTCGTTCCGGATCTCGGTCTGCATCTCGGTCTGCAAGTCCTCAGAGATTGAGTCCTGTCGTGAATTTCAAGCCTCCTCCCTCTCCGACCTTCAGTCTTTCGCGACGTTCTCCGTCTCCTGTCAGACAAACACCAATCGCATCTGATGATCCTGGAATTCAAAGCCTTCTGCGCCGTGTCAACGCTCGTATCGAAGCGAATGAGCCTCCAGTCTCCGTACAACGCTCTGCAGATTGGTCTGAAACGATGGGTGAGGTATCCGAGCTGGAGTCAGAAGATGAGCCTACTCCAGAGATAGAAATCGTCTCGCCTGCCGGTACACATCGAATGGGATCTCCTTCTCTTGCTGAAAAGGAACTTGAAGCAACGGAGGCCAAATTGGCTGCTCTTCAGGCAAGATTACAGAAAGTGCAGGCAGTTGCTGAGCAAGATACCGGTGAGTGTTCTTGATGAAGATGATCGTGCTTGCAGATTTCACAGGTAACGTGTAGTTAAGATGTATTTCCGTAAATCTGGCCCCAAAGTCATCCACATGGGCGTTCAACTTTCGATGACAAATATTTAGATAATGCAAGTATTGATAAATTTTACTTCATTTTTCATACTATATTCTCTTAAACGCAATAATGATAAACTGCTATATTAGCTAGCAAAGCCTCATTTCAGCCAAGTAGATTGCTGAACATCATTTGTTGGTCTATAGATATCAAACAAAATGATATAGAAAAATTATAGTAGAGAATGATAAAGGGGGAAGAGACAGCTAAATACAACTGCACTTTTGTTTTAAGACCGATTATATAGCTTTTGTGTTGTTGGCGGAATATATTGGTATTGACAAATGTATTGGAAGCAGAATTTGCTTCATTCTGCGATGGTGTAATCATCATCAGCATGGCCATTGGCCAGATAAAGCAGGCAATTACTTGAGCATAGAGAAGTGCTTATCTGCATGCGCAAATTTCGATGGAAATTTCCGATGTTTCCTGTCAAACGTGCATGTAAGCCTTCAAAAACCGACTATGTATTCTTCTATAAAGTTCAAATACTTAAAATTATACCTAGGAATACATATGCACGTTATCTCACATGTGCGTCGGTCACGAATGAAGATGATATTAGATAATATGGATTCATTAGAATAGAACATAAAAACTGTAATCAAATTGCTGAAACGTTTTATCTCAACTCCTCGAATTACATTTATTTGATCAATCTCTAACTCATTTATCTCTATTTTCCTATTGTACTATGATCTGCATAATTATTATCTGTAGATGTTGTCATGACTCAAACAGTATGAATCATTATTATAGTTATTCATTTTTTTCTTTTACAGACAAGAGAACGTGACCTAAATGAAACTTTCCGATTAACTTTTATACTTCGTTTCCGTCCTTAACTCAAGTCTTCGTTACTGTGCCGTGTGGTGGCTGTGAATAATGTAACTTTTTCTATTTCTTCCACACAAATTAGAAAAGTACCATTTATGCGATTGATTCGTGAATAGAATTTTCCAAATATATTCCGCTGTTTTGTCTTTCTGTCTCTCAGTTCAATCGAGTATTAATTGTTCTTATATTCAAACTGAAGGGTGCAGTGCGTCTATTGAAAATGCTACTCGTGTAGCGCTGTTAGAAATAGACAATTATTTCAAATAGGCGCCTCACGAATGGTTGAGATTTTCAAAACGTGTTATATGAGCAATTTTTGCTTACACATCAAAATGGGTAGTTGGTGGTCAAATACTCGTAGTTTACAAACTAATTTAAGAAGCCAGGCTCATCTGTTAAGATGTCACGCTTCAATGAAAAAAACATTTGTCCTCTAAAGCACTCTTGTGTAAGGAATCCACTTTAGCAAACTGTTTTGGTCTATATCCAGTGGCGTCTTCTCCGTACCTGCGAGGCCTTCGGCGCATCCTAAATAATAATTTGCCAACATTTATAAAAATGAAAAGTGTCACCATTCATTATATTTCATTTAAATTCGATAGCTTCTCGTAGTAGCTGTCCGTCTCAAAATCAGACGCTCAACCTCAGAGTGAACAGTTTTGCGCGTGCACGAATCACAGCTGTTTTCTTCTAACGATTAGACACACATGCTAGTCGTGTGTTCATACGGAGCGAAAGCGAGTTGTGTGCGTGTGAGGCAGCAAGCGCACGCGCCCGCACTAATATTGGCTTTCTCGATAGACATAATGCTTTGCCTTCTCCAATTTTTACAATGAAATTCTGCGCTATTCTTGATCGAGGCTCGGTACTTAAATATAGAAAGGGAAACGCAATCCAATTGTTCCAGTCCATCGTTTCTCGTCGGAGAGGTCACTGCGTCAACAATAGCAGCTGACTGACGTACGTTCAGATAAGACTGTGATCAGATGATGAGCGTTCTCCAATGAATGCAGAGTAATGCATCTGACTCGAACACCCAGATTCTGTAGAATTCCATAATTTGTTTTTGCGTGATTGATGTGACGCTATGTTTAGTACTGTAGATATAAGCTCATAATCACGCATTTCGTCCGAAAGGAATATACTGAAAAGATGACAGTCGTCAAGCAAGGTAGGCCAACACCTGATTTAAAAATTGAAAGCACTCACAGAGAAAGAAATAAGAGATACACAAGACATTTTAATGCATCAAAGTTCAAAGACATGAGTGGCTGACCAGCTGTGAGAAACGCAAGGAACTGTTGACCTTGCCTCCTTTTTTCTCGAGAAAATGTGGTCTGGACAGAGAGGGGATATCAGTTCCTTGAGTTAGGCGACATGAGCAATTAACTTCTCATGTGCACATTGACTTGGCATTAAAAAATGTTCGGGAAATTGTTATTAAAAGTTCATCGTTTATGAAAATTGATGTTATAACACAAAAAAGTCTGGTATAGAAATAGTATTCCAATGCCGAGCGAAGGTCTGTGGTCTGGGCGCACGCGACGCCACTATACTGTTCCTTCCAACTTTCACAAATGTGACTGTAATATGGAGCAATTTAAAAAAAAGCTGCGCGGACAGAAGCTACAATAAAATTCTACATATTTGGGTCAATTCATTTACCTATGATGTAGTAGTGAATATTTTGTATAATCAAGTAAGCTTATTATGTACTAGAAGATGCTGTGAATACCAAATATTGCGATATTTCCTTGAAAAGGCTACATAGCGTCTATAATGTTCAGGCCTACGCTCCGAACAATGATTCAAAAGTGCAGTTGGCCTAGACCTAGTATTTGAAATTTCAACTGGGTGACGGCATAGGTCATACTGATCTAAAACAAGATCAGTGGCGTCGTCTCCGTGCCTGCGAGGCAAGATGACGCGTTGAATCGTCGTGCCTGCGTTCACCAATGGCTGAATGTCGGATCGGAAGGTTAGAAGCCACTGAAAGGAGATAGTGATGAAGGTTCCCCAATTTGATGTGTGATTCAGTCTGAGATATTCAATGATTGAAGGCATATTTGTGATATTATGTTTATGGTAGCGATTTCACCAGTGGTTATTTTCTACACAGGCCAGTCGTCCGAGGGATTATGCAGAAAAGCTCAATGTAGGCTACAGGAAGTTAATGGCGTTGAAATAAAAACTAAACCACTCTCAAAGAATAGAATGAGCACAAAACACGTTTTAGCAGCCCTTATTTTGAACCGCAAGTGATTGACAGGCTATAATAATCAACAGAGTCTTGGGTTGGCGAGAGCTTCCTCGAGAGTGAATGTTCTCTAGCTCCTTGACCAAGGCGATCAAGCGTCATGAGAAATCAACATCGCAATTTCATTGTCATATGATGTTTAAAATCTTAGGAAAACAAGAGTCGCGTTGACGAACAATCAGCAAATAGGATTGCCTGCCTATGAGACTGTTCAGAAAAAGAGGCTGTCACATAGGACTCAAAGTGAATCAAAATTCACATGCAGTATAGTCAATATTGGGTAGTCTGTGGACTTCAGAGTAACTTTCATTTAACTATCAGTTTCTCTTTCTCACATCATTTCATTTAATTCTGTGGTCATGCATGTCAGCATGACTTGAATGTTCGTGGGCCCACTTGTACGAATATGAAAATTCACTGAAATGAAGAAAGCATCAAATTTATTATTTTATGCAGTTCATGCTGTCTTCTGCAGAAATGTGTGAATTCACTATGGAGCGAAGGCCTATGGTCTCGGAGCACGCGACGCCACTGATCAAGATTTATATTCAGCCCGGCTACATAAAAATGACCTGATTTGTATTCCGGCAAAAATGCAAGATTTCGTTGAAGAATTTATTTCAAAGATCACAATAACAAATAGTACTGTACAATCTCTAGACCTTTGTAAAGCACTCACACATCTGGAACAACGATAACGTGTTTCGCGGATTCTCTCACTTGGATTGGCGCTTCTTCTGCGCTGTTTACATCGTGTATACTGGGTATTCGTCGAGTATTCGCCACTGGAATCTTCTCCAATGAGATAGCGGAATCTGTCTTTGCTTGATCCACTCAAACGAAATAAGGAGTTCATCCACTTCCAATGTATAGGCTAATTGGATGATGTGTAATTCTGAGATGTTGAAAAAATTTTTGGTCAAAACATAGCCGTTGACCACTCCCAACCTTTGAAGCAATGCATGACAATTGTTTCTTCGGCCAGACATATGATTTCCTACTGCATGAAATTGAAGACAACATTTGGTCAACTCGATCAGTGCCATTCATTAACTTGTTATAATCATCGATACATTTTGGTTTGTCATATGTAATCAACTCGTGGTTTCTGTTGAATCGTTCTTTCTGAACGGTAGTTGCTGTATGAGCAGTAGGCTACTCAACACGAAAACGTCATGCTTATCAGCATATTTCACAATAAGTCACCTCGTAGACTCGAATTCATTGGTTGTTTTTAGTTTCTATTGTTATGTAGAAGGGCAGAACAGATTCCTACTATCTAAGAAAAGTCCTTGATGACATTTTGGCTGATTGGAAATGAACAGAAAAGCTATTTAAAATCCGCGGGCGTTGCCGGAGGGGTGTGTGCGGGCGTTGCCCGCCCTGAAACGGCTAATTTTAATTGAAGCAGCTGCGTAATTGTCTAGACTTTCCATTGCTGCGGTTGTGTGTAGTTGTTATGCGTTGGCTATACGTGGATGGGGCACTTCAACGATTATGCAGGTCTTGATGCGTTGAACAGCCAATCATCAGCTCCATAAACCAGCCCCACGAAATCCCTCTTCGAATCGCACTACATGCTACCCAATTTCTATCACTTATGGTTGAATGTAGCACTGTAAGCATCTGTGAAAATGATGATATGGGATGGTGGCATAGGAACTTTGCATGATGGCTGATCAATCGCAATTATACATGATAATTTAACCAATTATTAAAAGTATTTCACTAATTATCGCGGATTTCTTGTCTCAAATCAAACGAAGAAATAAATAAAAAATGTGGTCAGTCTTTATAGCTGCAATTATTGGGCCTATGATGATCAAATCAAAAGGGGACAGCTTTGTAAAAATGCTCAAATTTTCCGCAGAGACGCGCCTATCTAAAATAGAATTTTCTTTCCGGGTAAATCCATATAGGCCTCATACATTTGTCAAAAAATTATTTCGTCAATTAAAATCCTATTTTTGGACCGATTTTCATATTTTTTCATCTTGATCCTTAGGATCGGACTCTTTTCGGTCATGATAGATTCAAATCAATCTAACAAAGTTTTCTCAATGAAAAATTTAGCTCAAGGCAGAACAAGTACCAAAAGTGCCCGTCGGAAGCAGTTAAGTTTTCGGGAAGAACTTTCGTTGTGATCTACTTGTTGGAGCGATGCTTGTCTTTTGCATTTTGTGGTCAGGCCCACAGCTCCGGGACGGCAGACTGTGACCACAAGACTGCAGGTTTACATTAGAGAATATTTCAGCAATTCATGAAGTCGAGGGCACACATGCAACACTTGGTTTTAGGGCAGGATCTGCAACACCTTGACGGCCTCCCATGCCGGGACCACAAAATTATCAGTCTCACCAGTAATGCCATCAAATAGCCTACAATTGCTAGGTGACATGCCATGCGTTAATTACGGAGCACGCCAAATCCGTGGTTCTATTCTTCTACGCGCGTACATACGCGCCGCAATAAGAGTCAGAAATCACTTAATCTGATGCTGTTAAACCATGGGGAATGTTTATGAATACGCGCAGGCGAGCGTTTATAGTTTACTCGTCGTCTACGGTTGTCTGCGTTGCCGCTTGATCCACGGATGAACCGCTAAGCATGTTGAGCATGAAATTGAGGCCCTATCACATTGTTTGGCCTCTGATACATGCGGACACATATGAGACGCAGGAAAACCAACCAGCTTTGCATTTCGGGTCCTTTACTGTATGTCCTGCAGGGTCTGCTGTTCTATGGTTGGCGGATCCCCGCTGTATGACACACACAACGACCGAAAAACTCTTTACATGAAAAAAATCCAAACTTTTGAAGTAAGTTCATATGTTACACTCGATGGCACCACGACGTAAATATTCAACAAAATAACCTCTTAAAAAGAATTTACAATCTTTTGAGTCCTTTCAACAACATATTGAAAATGCGAGCAAATACATATAATTCTAATTATTTGGCTCGCGAATGCATGATGCTCATCCTTCGGAGGAAGAGGCGAGGAAAGTTAACAACACTACAGGTAAAGGAGAAGTCTACTTAGTGATACTGACGTGTGTAAACAATCTGAAACAATATTGATTTCAACATCTAAATATTCAGTGAACTTATCATTTCACCACTTCTTTCGGCCTTGAGGTCACTAGGATATATTTTGGGAAGTAAATTTTCAAAATGACGATAGTTTACAACACAAATGTCGTCTACATGTATGTAGCGAGATGTACTTGACAACAACCGTGCAAGCCCAAATTTCTTTTCTGCTAACAAAGACCTCATAAAAACAGATTCATAATTTGCTAAAAACAAATCTGATAGTAAAGGGCTGCAGTTAACTCCCATTGGAAGGTCTCGACCTTGTTTGAAAACTTTACCAGCAAAAGTGACGTATACTTCTGACACAATGTATTGAATAGCTTCTTTAAACTTAACAATGTCAAAACAAGTATATAGTACTTACTGTATAAACTTTCTTAGCAAAAAATGATTTATTCCAACCAACACATAGATATTTCCTTTTCAAATAATTTTACTTTTGAAGACTATCCGAGAGCCAAATTTAACAAGTAATGCACGTTATAGGGACTACTTGCGTTGCATGAACAGCCGTTGTAAAAAGGCCACGTGGATCGCCACACAGCCATAAAGGAGCTCGAAACATTACAGCGATCTCTGTTTCTGCTCTCTCCCCGTCATGTCTTGATCCTCTCCGTCACAAACTCTTTCCTTTTCCGATTTCCCGAGTTGTCATGTGCTCGTGTGTCTCACGCGTTCTGCTGACCTGCACCATTGCAATACGTCGGAATGTTTAGTATACTTTATTCAGAAAGCATCTGTTCGGCTTACAAGCCATTATTAAATGTGTAACGATCGATGCATCCCCGGAACGTCTGTCCCCTTAAGAAAATGTTCACATATACATGTGTACGTCCATGCAAGCAATCAAAGGACCAGAAAGAAGACCCATAAAATGTAGTCTACTGAGAACAGTGTCGAAATTCGACCTGCTATGTGCTATGATCGTGAGACCTGTGGCAATTTCAGTTAGGCTATTACTTTAAGGATTAAGTCGATGGCAACAGAAATGATGTTTCAGGAAATTGATGATGCGCTACGGAGCGTACATCTTTGCTAACATGTTATTTCAATTAAATGCAAATGATCGTTTATCGAAACTTCTTAAGGAAAGATTCCTGTCAAGATTAAGCGAGTATGATGAGTTTCAAGTCAATGTTCTTGCATCACAGTTCGGCTATTTTAACTATTTTAACTAATGCACAATCAGAAATAAGGGTGCAGTTTCCATCAAAATTGGCCAATCAATTCACCACGGACTTCTGAGCATCTTCATGTTGAGAAATGGTTGCGGAGGTTCCGATATTATTTCGGAATCAAATTAAAAAAAAAAAATCGAATCATAAAACAATTGCTCACGAAATTCTGCTTATTCCAAGCGATCATGGTGACAACAATGTCTTTTAAACACTTAATCATGATACGATCTGCTCAAGGCACTTGTGCCATCAAATACTTCTAAAACTGTACATGTATTTCATTTATAGCACTACAATTAAGAAAGAACGTCAATTCCTAATATCCAATATTCAGAAGGGAATTTCAAGAGAAGGCACGATTTGAAGTATTTGTATTGAACACTAATACCGTTTATTTCCGTCTGTGACAGCTCAGACAAGTTATCATGCAACATGAATCTTCATCGGGGAAAGGTGGGTTCGTCAACAAATAACTCACAGAGAGGCAAGCGCCTCATCAAGTTTTCGGAATGTGGACTCATGGGGGGCCAGTGCCCGGAAAGTTCCAATAAAGTTCTCTTGGTCTTGTGGACTGGGCAGGGAGCGATAAAAATCTACTGCAGCGCGAAGGAAGCACTCTTCATCGTCGGCAGAGGCACGACAACCCATCCGGGAGAGAGCGAAGTGAAATCTGAAAAGAAATTTACAATGTAAGGACAATTCGCTTCCCAATTTTCTAAATTCGTCGATATTTGTTAAAAGGAGTTTTACCTACAACGACGAATATGGAATCGTGATTATTATTACAAAAGGCGAATGCCTATTGAGTACATTTCTACTTCGCAGACGACCAACATATTGCACTCAAGAAAGGGCTCTTCAGCAGATGTACTCTGGGGTATGTATATACATCCTCTAGAACCAATAGGGCCACAGAGCAAGTTTCTGCATTCGTATAGAGCAAGAAAAACAGTTGGAGAAGTAATATGATGCATCTCACTGCATTCCCCCAAAGTTACATCATCAATTCCGCTCTTCCACTCAAATGGCTGAAGAGCGGAGTCACAATAATTTTATTGTAATTTCACTGTATTCCTAAACGGAGTAACTCAAGTAGCTGTAAAATTTGTGATGCTTTGGGTAAAAAATTGTTTGCTGTATTTAATCATGTTACGAGTATATTGTTATACTTCCAACTGATAATTTTCAAGACTTTCGAATTTTCATGGACAAGAAACACAGTGTGTGAAGTTTTATTACAAAGTTCTTTTTATTGACTGAACAGAATTTGGAAAAAACAATGTAGCATTAACATGGATTTTTGAGGACAACAAAGCCATGAAGACACATGTAGATACACGCTAACTGAGACTTCTAAAATATCTTTCACATGCATAGATACAGATATAGTCATTACGAGATACTTTGTTGCTTTCTTTTTTCCACATTATACCATAGCTAAATTGCGCACGATAAATATGTTCGAAATATAGTTCCGCATTCCATTAGCCTGTATGTTCACGCATCGCATTCATCCACATTGGCTGCAATGACAGCTTACTCAGTTTTCACCGACTTGAGTCATGAATATACAATATAAATTGGCGTCAATGCCACACAAGCTGCCATGTTTAATTATAGACACTTTTGAACACAATTATACCAAATACTGTTCAACATCGTTATGAAACATGACATTGATAGGCAATAAAATCACCTTTTCAATTGTTGGTGAATGAAAGCTGCAGCATCTTTCATAATGTAAAACTGCTGTAACGATGCCGTATCTATTAACTAAATGAACATCCTTCGCATATGTATGAACCGGTATTTTATCAAAATTTGAAGACTTAGATGATTTAATTAAGCTTTTCATTAAATAAACCAACTTCATGACTTTGATGTCAGAATCACTGTCGCATAGTTTGTGATCATTCTGCCTTCCATTTAGCTGCTACTTAAAATTTAGTTGACTAATTGAACAAATAAGACTGTTACTTACATTGCATTGCACTTTCTTGCTAGTGTCACATAAAGGTATTTTATGTCACGGAGGTTACTTAACTTTTACTCACGGAGGTTTTTAGGTGACTCTTAACTACTAGAATCAGTCTACTCAAAGACGCCCAAACCGCATTGTTAGAGGGTTAAAGGCGATGCAAAAGTTCATGATGACGTCATTGGTGAGAGTGAATTAACAATAGCTTTCTACGACCGCTACAAGTCGCTGACTAAAGCTGTTGTGTGATGAAGCGGTAGTTTCATCAATTGTTTATAAGAAGTTATGGAAAGTGATCGAGTGTTTTCTCGTGTGAGGGCATGTTTTTCGAGAAAGAAATTAGTGCGCATACATAGCAATGAACTAGATTCAGCGGAGAGCTTTTCACTATTAGCCACACAGATGGATTCGTCTGTCGCAGACAAACCAATTTATCTCTGTGCTATTAGCACATTTCCTTTTGTGCAAGGTTCTCCATGCAATGGGAAAAATGCTATCAAATTCCGCTGACAATTTCTGTCATATTTTATTCATTCAACATGATGATAAACAATTCCGGTTGTAAACACGTATTTGGTATTGTTTTGCCAGGAATGAAGATAATATGAATATTTCAATGCATCGTTATGGTTCTAATTTGCGGTATCTGTAGATAGTCTTGAATATTATTCTAATGCGAAATCATTGAATCAAGATCACTTTGAGACAGAAATCATTTTGAGAAATAGTCATAATTATTTAAATCATTGTAAGACAAGGGATCGCGTCAGATCGTAAACGAAGTCGAGGATGATTTATTCGATATTGGTCAAACAATACTGCATATCGCAGATTCCTTGTCCTGTCGACTTCGGTGAAGTGGTCAGAACATACCCGACTATGTTTTTAGCAGTAATGTATAGCTGTCCTATGCTTCGACACCATTAACTGAACAAGGAAGCTTTTGCTAGGAATTTGTATAGAAGGTAATATTTTTACGTTCAGCATTGACATTGTTGATACATCCAACGACACAACACTGCACCATTTATGCTGCTATTTGAAATGATGCGCTTGTATATTGATGCCTGTTCGTCACTGCACTTTATAAAGATGCAATTCATTCACCGGTGCGTCTAACATCTGACGCTTGCTTGCAGTCTTCCATCCTGCTCTCACTCACATATCACCAATGACGTCATCACGTATTTTCATTCAGCTCTAGTGACTTCATTAAACAATTTTCACTGGCGAGAGTCACGTCGAATGACTTCCCTTCCAACATGCGATTGAGGTAATGTTATTAATCATCCGGAGCACACCTTTAAGATATGATTAGATGTTATCAAATTCATACGCAACAAATACATTGTAGGTTAGGAGATCACGCATGATAATGTTCTCGCACCATGAGAATTTCTCTCTTTAGATCCCAAGACGAGCATTCACTCTATTCTCATATTCCAATCTGTCTTAACTTGCGAAGATAACTGACTGAACATAACCGCTCCCACATGTTAACAATACCAACTTCAACTTAATAGTATAACTTATGACTAGATTAAGTAATTAACTTCAACTTACACGCCTCGCAGCCACACATCTTCTGTACATGATAGGAAGGCCACACTAAGTGAGCTCAAGGCTCTCTCCAGCGGTCGCATGTCCGCCAGGTTGTGAACGGTTAGCAGCGTCCACTGACGAACAATGGTACCATGTTCACGATTACATAACTGTCGGAAAGCTTCGAAGACAAGGCGGGCTGTCAAATCGGGATAGAGGGGCGAAGGATGGACCAGTTCACGCAGGGTCCTGTTGAGAACTTCCTCAGGAGAGAAGAAATCCAATGACACGTGAGGTAGGATTCGAGACAATAACCGAGCTTCTAGTGGTGCCGAACGCTACAAAAGAATTTTATCACCATGAAAGCAAATATATATAATAACATGCTACTTACAATAATTAAGTAGCATCTGAAAAAGTTCTTACCTGCATTCGGGTGTACAAAACCGCAGTCCTTTCCAGTACTGAAAGTCGGCGCATTTCTGCGGCTTCATTAGATGAACCACGAGCAGTGCTATGGTCTGGACTAGTCTGCTGACTCACATACATACACGCAAGGAACAGATTCAGGACTGGTAAAGCCCGAACAGGACACAAATCTTGAGCACGTAATCGATCCAATGCCAATTTCACGAGAACATCGACAGTTAGCCGCGGCAAACTCGCTGCATAAAGAAAAAAATTGTTTTCATGCGTCATTATTTCCTTCCTTTCATTTTAAGAAAACTAAAAGTGCAAATTGACTAACGAGTGCACGAGGCAGCATCACTCAATAACATAACACCATTCCGTATTACTGAACCAGCAATGAAACTAGGAAGACGAGCATATACTGAGTAATTCAACAATATGTCGACAACACGCTGACGACATTGCGATCAATGGCAAAGAAACAAAATTGTACTTTGCAACATGAAGCTTACGTAAACGATATTTTCAATCGACATCAAACTGGCCAAATGAGGACCCATCCATGACCAACCAAACAACAAGGTACACGTCCCTTCAAAACGTCTGAGGGAATTTTTCAGGGATTGATCGAAGATGGGAAAATATTCTTTACCTTACAGGTTTTCTGATTATATACTTAAGTACTCGCTCATATTTGTAGAGAGCCATCACGAAAGGAAACAGAACACATTGCGTCTGAAACATCCCAATACGAGACAATTCTACAATTCTCAAGCACATCACAGTTCGTCCGCATGAGTCGTATTTGTGAGAGATTGAAATCAAATCGCTATATTTACTTGACGGAAACGTTTTGCTCTACAGCAAAAAACTTGCCCGACGCATTTTGTCCGGACAAAAAGTACCAAGAACATTTTGCATTGTGTGACACAGTTCAGCTACGCTCGCATTTCATGGCCATGATGCTCTTCGTTGACATATTCATTGTGAAACCATTTCAATTTGACCTTCGTCCTCCACAGAATGGGTTCTCTGGCCCATTGATATCCAAGTTGCCATCATTACAGTCAGAGAATATTCTTGCCCGTAAATTGTACTAAAATATTTAAAATCACCAATGATCATTTTCAACCATCTACCAATAGTTGTGTCATAGATTTGATTGAAGCTAATGACTGCGAAATAAGATATCTTGAGATGAATTTCTAACTTAAGGGCCCCAAATGTTGTAAGATGAAAATATTCATTAGTTCGACATACAGGAGATCGGTTGAATATCTATCCACTCTTCACCTCTTTGTCCCCTCTGTAAATCACAACCGCACAATACAAAACGCATACACACGAGGCTCACACCATGGGACCTATGGGTTGTCGTCGTCGGGTGTGCGGAGCTCATCCTCCGCCGCTGGGAGCGGGTGATTGCTCCGGTGACGCCCCCTGGATTCCCTCTCAATAGCAGAGAAGGGACATCACCACTATCGGCCAAATAGTGCCAATGTGGAACATTGTTTATTAACAATCCTCCCAACCATCAATTCTTTTATTCAAAGTAGATCATGTTCATTCCGCTCATTGCTTAGAAATTTCAATAGTATATGTATATGCACAAATTGTCAAAAATGCAAATTGCAATCGCAAATGTTCATACAGAAAAGCATTAATTAAAGAAAGAAGTTTCAAGATAGAGAATTACTATACACATAACTTTTAATGAATCAAATTACAGAATTTTGTTTTCTGTTTGTGTGTGGCATTGAAAGCTGAAAATGTCATTCGTTCAAAGCGTTTTGGGCAAAAATGATGAAGAACGCCGTCTTATTTTCAAGGTCCTTCATCGCATAGTGGATTGAAATTAAAAACAACTGTAGTCACATGTTTTTCCGCAAATGATCCAGTAACACCGTAGACGAACCCTTTTATAGTTTCTCCTCTTTATTGGCAGCTCATTCCGATAACAACTGGTTAATAGTACTCAAGCAAATTCAGGATCAGACCATTTTAATGATATATCAGTCAGCGTAGGGCTACCGATAAATTGCGGTTCTATCTCTTCAAAATGCAAATTCAGCTGCTTGCTCATTGAACAATCATGTCAACATGGAGCGCACATTGGAGGTCCAAGAAGTCTCCCATCCTTCACCACATCAATGTCGCAAGGACAACGTTACGACAAAATTCATTTTGATAGCCAGCGTTATTGTACTCTTATTTACTTATCTGCAGCTGGTCATGCTGACGGCTCGAAGTCTCTGCATTCCGGACATCACACAGAATTTTATTCCGCATCAGAGAATCGCACCATTGGAACAACAACGTAGTCAACATATTTGGTCATATGCGATGTTAAATACTTCATTTTAAACACTAATTTACCTTTAGAGCAATAGCATGAAAGCTAGAAAATAGCACAGTGATTATTCTAATACTGATAATTGTGTCACTAAAAATCTTCTGAAATCGAAAAAAATCCTCAAAACTCAGCTATCGTATGTAAGTAACATGAAGGATGGATATTATGTTACGTGTTTAGAGAATGATCATGTATCAATAATTATTGCTAAATGAAACCTGAAATGATGGAATTTACATTTACAAAAAGTGTACAACAATTAGCTGACGGTGGACTTTAGTGGTAGATAATCACTTCATCCTGTTGTCTGGTGCACTGATCATGTTTCAGTTGCCTAAACCTTCTAGCGGCTTCCATTTTGCCGTCTGAGAATGTTTAAAAGATGTTAAAGAATCCTAAACCAAGAAGGCATACATCCACCACAACATAGGTTGCTCTATGTCTCACCACATGACATGAGCCTTCTAATTGAAATGCATCATACTTTCCATACACATCAACATCACAACTCCAGCACTGCCATCGACGTTACAGTAGTTGAGCGATCGATGCGAAACTATTTATTCTTTCACCAAACAAAGCCATGATCACATATGATGCGACCAAGGCAAAGCCAGAAGACGAACCTGGTTGGAAAAATGCACATTTGATGCAAACACGAATTATTCGTGATAGAAAACACTTTCTAATACTTTCACTATCTGACATCGAGAATAATTAATTTTTCAGCTCTTTAGTTCTGATTATTGAGAGATGTAGGAATAAGTCTGTTTATCATGAGAATTATTTGATTTGCGAGGTCATCTTGGTACACAACATCGTTTCCTCGACATTTACCACATATTTATGAAAACATTGATTAGAGCTAAATGTGGACTACATACAGTAATGAATGTTCTTTCGTATGATATTTCTGTAATGGCTCATTCTCAGAGTGAAAGTCATAAAGAGAGACTACACCGGGGTTGAAGCACAGGCATCAACAACGGATGAGCTGAAAATATCGACTATGTCCAATTGTTACGGGTCATGGACGTCTCGATATATTATTGGGGATAACCCCAATAATATATCGAGACGTCCATGGTTACGGGTTATGATTTTCTTAATATTCCCAAAACATATGATTGAAAAATGTAAATGAAAAATGTGGATAAATTATATTGTGAAAATAAATAAATGGTGCAAACAGTCCTTACAAGGACAGATGGTACGTTCATAGTTATAAGACAGTCACAGCACCAACAGAGTCTCCAGATTCTTCCAGGACCACAAGCCGTGGTGATCACGTTCGCAGCAGTTCGATGATAGTTCGCACATAGAAGATAGGCTGCAACACCGTCAACGGCTCTCGCCGACAACTTCGCTTGGAGAGACCAGAATGCGTTAGTGGCCGTTGTTCATGCCGCGTTAAATACGTCTGTGAAGATTCGCTCACGGTCAGCTACCAATTGTTTGGTCATCCATTGTCTGATGACATGACATGTCTATTGTCAGTCATGTACCGTAGATAGCTGACAAGCTGGACTTTTGCATGACATTGGAACTTGAAATGCATGCCGCGGAAAAGTTATTGCTCTAACACTGGAATGGAGATTGCTCTCACCAAAACAATAAAACGCATAATAAAGCAAGAAGACAAACTGCCTAGCACACAACACCAATGGAATAACGGTGGCAAAAACGTCTACAAAATACGTTATGTCTGGACGATGGCCGCCACTGTACAATTATTGATAGAGCAATTCTCCTTCGAATCCCCCTATCATCAGAACACCTTTCTTGAAGTAGGTACCGCTGGTTTCAGAATCAAGTCATGTTACATTTTCTCTTGATCAATAGTCGCGGCTTCATGAAAAAAATGATGGTTTAACACCACTACTTCCCAGTACTGGGACTTGGACGGTGCTGACATTGACTTTTCTGGAGCGTTCTGATTTTTTAATCCGGTTGCCCTTGCTACCAACTTCAAATGATACTTTCGAGACTCGACCTCTAGACCGAAGGATCACTACGCCAAGCACTGAACCACTGTGCCACCGAGACCACTCAATGCAATAAAAAAGAAATTGTAAATTCAATAGGTCGTTAAGGGAATTATATTGAAAATCGGCGGCTTTGACACGGTCTTGTTGTTTTCAAAAATCTGGGCTTGAACCACTCTAAGCCCTGGTTGTCCAATGGTATTTCAATAATTTACAATTGCTGCGACATCGGAAACTATTCATTAAGCATCCATATCGGAAAATATTCAGGAGGCGAAATTCATCCATATTCGCTAGCTAGATATCCAGAAGATATATTGATGACATTTCTCATCAGAATCATAGCGCGGGTAAACACAACGAGCGAGATGTTACCCATCAATTGCGACTCTCCCGTGGAAACCGTTTTGTGTACCAATGATCAATCTAAACACTGCATCACCGTAAAATAAAGCCACAACCCATCGTCCTCCACCCATCGGCAAAGGTCACATTGTAGACACTTACCAAATCGGCCAAAGTAAGGCACGTAGTCTGGAATGATCAACAATCGGACTCGTCACCAAACAACTGCTGCTTCAACCAATAAAAGTTCACCAAGCACATAGAATTAGCGTTAACTAAAATTGGAAAGAAAAACAACACGAGACGCCGCGGAGGCTAACTAAATGACCGACCAGGATAAGAACGGGATTTTTGAATTCCCTAAACAGACCTGGCGCAGTCATTACCTCCGAAAATTGAGGAT
The DNA here is from genome assembly GCA_907163375.1 of Prostheceraeus crozeri. Classification (NCBI taxonomy): domain Eukaryota; kingdom Metazoa; phylum Platyhelminthes; order Polycladida; family Euryleptidae; genus Prostheceraeus; species Prostheceraeus crozeri. The sequence continues at coordinate 418,104 of CAJQUW010002233.1, forward strand.
TAGAAATTGCTGAATCGAGAAGTGTTCTGAACAAAAAAGCCTCTATAGGCCAACGGGAGTTAGAAAGATGTTCGACTTCTCGAAAACATGAACTCACTTGCGTATCTGCTGCTGTGAAAGATGCCTGTAACAATGTGTTGAGTCAGAAGACTTCACGCACAACGATAAACCAGGCAATGTTACAATCATGATAGTTTTATTACTTCATTAATTTTCGTCAAAAACATCTCTTGAAGCTTTTAAATGACAAAAAAACAACATCTCGTTGAAAAATGCACCAATGATGGTAGCAAAACATAAATATCCTGCATATTCAAAATCGCTTTGCATTTTCGTAAAATATACTGATCAGCATCATCATCACGCCACACAGGCTACAAAAATCATGTTGGCGAAAGGATGAAAAGGTGATTTTTCTACGATTAATAAAAGACTCTGACCGTCACTGAAAGCTACTTATTGATAGCAAGGTAGAGAATTCATGTTACAAACAGAGACCTACTCTTAAGGATTCGTCCCATTCAATACAACTTGCCCAAAGTGGTGACTAGAACAAGGCTGTTGTAGTTGAGAGAAGTTGTGCTCCATAAATTGAGAATGAATGCCACTATCGTACCCGGCACCTTTTGACAAGAAAACATTTAAGAGGTCGCTCAATCTCTGAGGAGCAACTTTTATACGTTGTCTCTATGACGAAAGGATTCTTATTCCCTTCACCTTTCAGCATATCTTCTAAAGAAGGTCACTTTTTTGACTTCTTCCTCTGTATGTCGTAGCAATGACGGTCAGCCACGGAAGTTTCAGTATTCTCAGATATCGGAGTACTGATAGTTGCAGCTAATGAGATGTAGTTGTCATAATGAAATGGTCTTTGACGTATTAGGATGAATTGAAACAATGATGCCAAAAGTTGGAACCTGGAACGATTTCAATCAACTATCACACTGAAATGTGTTACTAAGTAGAAGATGCACTAAAAAGTGATTCCTTTCGTACATTAGACACTTTAAATTGCAAAATTTATGAATGGTAAATTGCAATATATTCATCCATGTAGTATATTCGCAACCAGTACACGAGGACATTATTTTAGCAGCAGCGTCTGCGCTTACAAATATTAGAAATTCGGCAATGTTGTTGAGTGATAAGTTGACATGATGTCACAGTGCGCATAAAAATCACAGCTTAAAGTTATTCATCAGCCATTTTTTCTAAACTAATAAGCATCAAATATCGACGTCACAATGATGTTCGCCAGAAAAGAGACTTTCATCATTCATCATCAATCGATTGAAATACTCATATACTTTAATTTGTTGATAAATGCATCTACTACAGGGAAGCTATGAATGAAATCAAAGCAATAACACGTAGCTGAACTAAGAATTTAAAATGAAAAGGCATGATTTCAATTCTCAAAACTTATCAGGTCGGAAAGCAATGCAGGGATGACAGCTTTGAATTCCAGACACAAAGCAACTAAAACTCAAGCAAGAGAGAATTCAAGATAAAGCATGTAAAGTTGAAATGACTTCATCAGTTATCCTTCACTATGTTCAGAGATGCAGTTTCGTCATTAATACTTGGTCATAGATATCTTGTTGCCATTGTTTCTAGGGAACGAAGGCTAGTGATAACGGAGAAATTGTCAATTGTTTCTATTGATATATTTTAGTTGCATGATTCGAGATGTTCTGATTTTCTGGTGTGCAACCTTCTTACTTTGCTGTCTAGTCTAAGTATAGAACTTTGCATTCCATTGCGTTGAATTTAATGGATGACCATTCTTCGCAGACATGTTTTTATTAGGATTTTGGCAGAATTTCTATTGGAATTGTGCGCTTATCATGCAGGGTGTTCAATATGAAACCGAACCCAATAAAATGAAGGAAAAACTATGCTTTCAAATTGTTTTTTATGGCTACCGACAGCATTGCATGAAGTGTATCACAGCTTGACAAAATCAGATATCTATGATTGAACTGAAAGCGCGATCAATAATTCAGTAATCATGACGCTAACTGAGTGAGTGAGGAGCATAGATATTTTTCTTGTATCAACATTTGATTTAAGAATTTTGTGCATTGGAGTTGAATCACTGTGAAAGCATGCAACGCCGAACCTTGACCCTTGAAGAGCGCGTCTTTGTTGTGGAATCATATTACCAGCACAATCATAGCTACAAATGTGTCTTGGACAACTGGCCGTTTCAATCAGCAACTCCGTCTAAGTCAGCGATGTTCGAGCTGATCTCAAAATTCCATCAAACCGGCTCAGTCACTAATCCCAAAAAGTCTGGCAGGCTATTCTTTATTATCTGTTTGAACAGAAGATAATAAAGACTTGGTTGCCGCTGCTTTTACTGCCAGCCCAAAGAAGTCTATTCGACGTGCTTCTGTGGAATTAGATATCTCAGTTGGAAGTCTGCATGGTATCCTACATGATATTGGTTTACAACCATTTAAGCCACATCTTTTGCATGCAATAAACAACGACGATCCGGACAAGCGCATGCAGTTCTGTGAGCTTTTTTTAGCTCCTGCAGAAGATCAACCGGATCTTGTAGATCATATCTTATGGTCAGATGAAGCCATTTTCAAAATCAATGGTTATGTTAATCGCCACAATTCAATTTACTGGACCGACGAAAACCCATACGAGATTCTACAAAAAGATGTCAATGTTCCTGGAATCCTTGTTTGGTGCGGAATTAGTTCATCAGGGCTTGTCCGACCGTTTTTCGTGGATGGTGCTCTCACTGGTGATAGGTATTTCAAACTTCTCAAGGAGCAGGTTTGGCCGATCGTTTCCCATCGTGAAGATGTTCATCAACTTGCTCATAATGTTTTCATAATCGTCAACGATGTTCATAAATCTTCATTTCCAACAAGATGAAGCTCCACCCCACTATGCTGTCAAGGTACGTGAGTGGTTGAATAAACATTTTCCTGAACGATGGCTGGGTCGTCGTGGTCCTATTCAATGGCCTCCAGAAGTCCTGACCTTTCTTCACTCGATTTCTTTTTGTAGGTGTGATAAAAAATTCAGTCTATGCACAACATCCGAGATCAAACTCAGAAATGAGGATGTTGATTTAAAGTGAATGTGATAGAATTACGCCTGAAGTTTGCACGAAAGTGTGTCGCAGTGTTTATTCACGTTTAAAAGAGTGCATAAAAGTTGAAAGACACCACTTTTAACATTTCAGAACTTAGAATTGTTCACTTTCTGATTGTTTATTCATTTATGATTTTACAGCGCTGTCTCTAGCCATAAAGAACGGTTTGGAAGCATAAATTTTCCTTCATTTTATTGGGTTCGGTAACATAAGGAACACACTGTATATTTGTTAAGGCCTTTTGTAGTGTTAGTCATGTGTATCACTCTGACTGGGAGATATATATATATATATATTACAGGTGTGTGCGTTCGTGACACGAACATGACCGTGTTTAGTGTCGTGTTCAGCCTTGTCATTCGAGTTCGTGTTTTATTTTCGTTTTGAAAAAGCTGGCTGGATTACCCGACCCCTTCCCGCGGATAGGGGCGTGGCGGAACGCCACGGAGACCGAGGAGGCGGGCAACCCCCCCATGGGCGATGCCAAAGATCAAAAACAGAGCCCGAGGACCCGAAGATAGCCGCTCGGGTAGAAGAGAGGGAGGGACAAGAGCAGAGTAAGTGGGGTACATCGTGGTTTACACCACAAACAGGGCAGTCAGGAGAAGTGGACCTGCCAATCCTGTGAAGATAGGAGTTGAGAAGAAGGCTGTGGCCGTTGCAACGAAGACGTGAGAGCTCACAACGGACAGCGCGAGGGAGGGACAGCTCCTCAGTTGCTGCGCTAGGGACTTGTGAAGAAATGAAAGACGAACGAACGGAAGTCCTCCAGGAGTTGAACAGGGAATGACGAATGAAGGACTTCAGAGAAGACAGACACTGAGGAGCTGCAGAGGGGAGAGAAGTGCCACTTTTGGCAAGCGCATCTGCAGTGTCATTGCCACTGATGTTCGAGTGACCAGGAAGCTACTGCAATGACACTGAGATCGAGGAAGAGAAGAGGGACGACAAAGAGGACCAGACAGAGTGGACTGACGTGGACAAGAGGGGCGACGGGGGTGAAGAGAGCACGGTCAGAGCATAAATCGAGATAATTTGATAATTTAACCTGTTCTAGCTTCAGACAACTTATCTAGTCCACGAATATAAAGGATAAATAAACAGCATTCGTTACACAGCAAGGCCAATGCATGTATATGCATACCATTGACCAATACTTGGCCGAACCGCGAAGATAATCCACCTCCTGTGCGAACCCTCAGTCTGTTGGTTGGCCGAGTGCGCTACCCAGTACCATAATTATAGCAGACCAGTGCACTCCACTGTTGTCACCTCAGCAAGTGGATTTTCAACAGCGTGGTTTATCACAGACAATAAACGGTGTCATCATGAGTCCAGAACAGATTGATGAGCAGCTCTTTGTTATATCGCTAACCAGTCTGAAGCCTTTTGACATTAATCACTGAACTCTTAATCTTATTCAAATTACTTTGTAATTACTTGATAGCCTTACACAGGAGGGTGTTCATTGTATGAGAAAAATACGACCATCCCTTTAATAATAGCTTTTGATAAAAAGTTGAGCTAAAAGTATTTATTCGGCAAACGTTTCGCGGCGCAGTCGCTATCTCAGAGAACTAAAAAGAAGTTGTACTTTGTAATTTCTTTAAGCTGTTGTAGTCTCCTCCACGAGTGAACTATTGTTTTGCATAAAATAATATATTTTAAATGAGTTACTCATAAGACTAATTTGGTCCTACTTTCTTGTTAGATGTAGGCGGTTTGAATTTCGTGTTAGCGTCGTGTCGTGTTGAGGCATTGCAGTTGTGTTTCGTGTCGTGTTCGCGTTTTGGCCTAAAACTTCGTGTTGAGGTTAAGTTTCCAATGACTGCACACCTCTAATCTATATTGTAGAAAATTCTTATTCTATTGCTGACTTTAAAGAAAGGTACTTTGGAAAAGGAGATTTCTGTTCCCTTTGTCCATTTGAAACCGGTTGCTTTGTTTGGGGGAGCATGTAAAATTTTAGTGAGATAATAACTCAATTATAGTGCCTTTCAAGTGACTTGTGGTGTTTTGTCTTTGTGAGGTTCTGCTGCATCGTCCTCCAAATACATATTTAAATGCTAATTATAAGTACAGACTGACGATTATACCAATAATGACATTGAGCAAGTCAGAATTGATATACACGTAGCTGTACACCACTTCCTATTGAGTAGAGCAAGCACCTCTTCACACAATAAGAATGCATTTCTAGTTTGTCAACGCTGTTGACTACCTTAGCCTTTTCTCCGCAAACAGGTAAAGTGCATGTTACCGAAGTAAAGTGTGTCATTATTTTATGACGCAACTGTAATCAAAATATCCCGGAAGCTAACTTCTATCTCTAACTGACAGAAAACTACGCATGTACGCATGGCGAAAATTATGATTGTTTGTTCACCAATATTTTACATGTGAAAGCAATTTTGAAAGCTTTTTGTGTACACCGTAAAAAGGCATAATTTTTATCTGTGGATGTCGAAAAATACTGCATTTTGCTCTTCATACATCAATGCAGATAAACTATTCAGGACTTTCCTTTCAATGTACTGAAAAGTGCTACTAAGATTACAAAGATAAATAGCTTGTTTTCCATAATATTAGCACACTCAATATTGCAATTAATAGGGATCGGCCATTATTGAATTAACAGACCTCGAATTCGATTAAAATTGAATCGAGATTTCATCACTGCGTGTATTCATTAAAAATGCAAATAAGTAAGAAATTTTACAAACTTGTCCCAAAATTCTCTGCTTTTAATAAACTTATTTTAACATGTTCTCAAAGCATGAAAGCAACAAAAGCTAGCAAACCTCTATATAGCAAATAACAGCTTTTCTTGAGATGCATCACAAGTTGCTTCAGTTTATATGTATATAACAAATTTTGTTCAAATATCCTCATTTCTAGAACTAGTTGGAGAACTAAAGCTTAACATAAAGAGAATATAATCAAACTCCTATGAATTTAAGAATGCATGGACAAGAATATATGCAGATTGACAACTTTCATTATCAAAACATCCACACTGAGCATCTGCGCAATGTTTCCTTTAAGCTCGCAACCAGTGCTCCAATATGACCATGATTACCTCAACAGTTCCATTTCTATCAATGTCATAGAATTCTAATCTACATAATAAATGAACACACATACATACAAGTGTTTACCTATGACGTCAGAAATAACTCACCTGTCAGTAGCAGTCGTTCAAATCCTCTGAACAAGGCCACGTGGATAGGAAGAGAGCAGTCATTGCTGTTTCCCAATTTCTGACAAACTTGAATCAGATTTGACACTAGGTCTGTCTCGCGCACTAATTCACTGAGCTGCTCACAATAGAAAAAAGAGGCGGCAAGCACCGTTAACCAGAACGCTTCGCTGTACAGATTGCGGTCGGCCTCGGGACCAGCTAGCACCAACAGCGTGCGCTCCAAATACCTCACCACCTGCTGATGCAGGTCATGAAGCAAGCCTGCGTTGGGGGAGTCATTGGAGTTGGCAGTCGAAGGGACAGGAGTCTCCATCTGAAGCAGGTACATGGCACCATGCAAGGATGCACTTTGAATACTGCTCATCGTTGGCTTGAGACCTGCGGAGAACGTTCCCTCTAGTAGCTTGGTGATTGTGTCCAGTGGTGCACCACCTCCTTGATTGTGCAGAATTGCGGTCATTTTCGCCAATCCTGAGATAAGTGCTGACCGCACCAGAGTGGTCTCCTCTACAATGGAAGCAAAACCAATGCATGAAGAAGTAAAATCATATGGTATCAATTATACTTTTCATTGTTAGCAAAAAGTCAGTTGGAATTAATAATATATCATGATTATCTCAAACCATACATACACCAAACATAGAATTCCGATGTCATGGAAGAGAGGGCGTCTGGAATGCTTCTTGCCATCCTACAGATTTGAATGAATACTTGAAGAAGCTGAAATGTCTAGAACATTTTACGATTTTTTTTGTTTTATTCTCCTCATTATTCACGATGCAGTGTTTCTTAGATTTGCTGCTGCTATGCCTAGAGTATCAACTCAATACATTCTACCATTTATTGCTAGTGACAAAATGCAATCTAATATTAGCTGTCACACTCTTTGAAATACATATTGCTGATTATTATTCATTAATGTTTCATGTTAGTATATTTTCATTCACGAAATCAATTTTTGGAAGCAATTTTTCCAGAAGCCGAGCAATGTAAATTTTATAATTGCAGTCAGTCTGCTGATGATGAAAATGTTTAATTATGAAATTCATAACAAAAAATTAGAATTTATGAAAATATCATCTTTTATAAAAATTATCAAAAAAAATTATTATAGATGAAAAATATAAAATTATGTATGTTGCCCTAAATCAAATACAACCATCATTCATTTAAACCTTAATATCAGAACGCTTAAACACTTCCTTCTTTGTTAAAAGGCAGACTAAATGATTTATCATAATTATTTAATTTGGATGAAATCCCTGGCCCGATGTTGTCCAAGCAAAAGCTAATGCAGGAGTTCTTAGTAATTTCGCTATGCACCGAATATCTTCAGAGAAACTGAAGATGATTCAACAATCTATCTTCTTCCTGAACGTTGAATCAGAATTGATTACAATATTCCTGTAATTTTCATTGTCATCACTTTGTTCACGAAACTTTGAAAATTCAAAGTCACACTTTCATATATTGATCAGAATAAATTAGTCCAATCTTTAAACTTTAAATCAAAATGTTGTGCTTGATAAAACGTGACAAAACAAATAATTTTCTTAAGAAATAAAAGGGCGCTTATTTTTCTTATCTTTGAATTGTGTTGTGTAAAAAGGGTTGTTCTATTTTAAGTATATTTTAGTATTGATGTACGCATTGGAGCGCTAATTCTTAAATAAGCACTGACTTCGTCTCACATTAACTTAACAGCACAACAATGTTTTTCGCGAGCTTTCAGAATTTCTTTTCATAAACTTCTACAAAAATTGATCTGCGTTATTATGAATCTATCCTTTTTCACATGAGAAAAGATTGTTTGGTAAATGAAAAATAGCACGAGTTTCGGAGGCCTTTCGTTCATTCTTGTCAAGGCAATGCATGAACCATGGATCACATCATTTGGTAAAAATGATTAGTTCTCATAAGATTGTTCTCCAATTGTGATCATGACCTGCGCCTGCAGGGACGGAAGGTCCTCAATATTATAGCTATCAAGAAACGCATCGTTTTACTTTGGATTTTCCATCACACAAATGACAAACGAGCGGGCGAGTGAGCGTGACCTCGAAAGATAGGACAATTTCTAAAACATGACGAAATTTAACAACTATTTTTAGCTCACAAGTTTATGGCTGATGAAATGTCTGGTTGTCTAACTATGATTCACCATAACCTTCAATCAAATGTGCTTTCACATTGATTGCCTTACCAACTGAGCGTAATCACTGAACCAGTTTTGACTGATGAGCACTAATGTGGAATTATAAACAGTAATGCCCCAGTTATTCTCCCACCGTCCAAGAGAACAGCTGATAGCATAGCAAGCCATTTCTCCGGTAATTAGTGGAGGGTAAGCAGAAAGTTGCTATTCTTCCCAATCTGTCTAGACATAAACAACTGAAGAACTATGATGCATAAATGTTGTATAAAATCGGACATTGATAAAGAGAGAAGAAGGCTTAAGACGGAAATTTGCCTCCACACAATACAGTATATTTACAATAAATAACCAAGAGTAGCGGCCTAAGTGCAAAGTGAAAGAGATGAATATCACTCAATTAAATATTCACTACTAGATTTATTTTGCTGCAGAAATTTTACGGAATAATAGCGATTAATTTTTGAATATAGTTGGAAAGAGCTAATATTGAAAGATGGTGGTTTTAATTTCTTTTTGTTATTTCTTACAATTAATTTCAGCTAACATTCATTCAGTTACATTAATTTCAGTAAAAAGTTCTACTTTTTACCTGAAGATAGTTAACGGATGTTAGCTGAAATTAATTGTAAGAAATAACAAAAAGAAAATAAAACCACCATCTTTCAATATTGGCTCTTTCCAACTACATTCAAAACATGAAAAATAGCCAAGACAATATATTCAAAACTAGAGATTTATTAACCATTGTTTTTATGCCAGGTTCTACTAAGACCTAATTGTAATTTATGGTAAGTCAGGGATTTCTGTAGAATTTTTACAGCATGAGAAAGACAAATTATCCAATTATGGAGTTGATATTCAAGGTTATGATGTATTGCACAATTGTAATTATAGTTGTAGGGTAACAAGTCGAGATGATTTTCCAGCAAAACGAGATGTCATTTTAAGTAGGCATATATTGAAAGCCTTTCTTAATCAAATCCGATATACATGTAAGTATCTAATTAAGGATATTTAATAAGCGGTAGTCCGATATCATGGGCTTGCAAATCACGTACATGAGAAGTCTGACTTTTCCTCAATAATGAGGAATAATCACATTCATCGAATGGCCATTTCGGTGAATAATTCGTTTCCGCAGGTGCTAAACATGTTGTAGATTTTGGTGCAGACCGCATTGTTGCTATGTATGTAGGAATGTTGTGTCAGTAGTTGAATATACATTATCTCTTGAAAATACATGGCATGTTAGGGAAAGTTGTCTATCAAAATATATGGAGTATGTTATGTTTGTAAATAACTATGATTGTCTACGAAAAAGATGAGCCAGGTATAGTTGTACAGGCTGTTTGGATAATGAATTTTAAAATTTTAGAGGTATTAGCACAGCTAAAAGTTATAATAAACATTAAAAACTACAATTTTGCACAGAATGAACAACTTCTATGTTATACTAGAAAGAAAACGGTAGCAAAATTCCTTCGTTAGCAGTCCAAAAAATGTAGTATGCGTAAATGAGGTATTTGTACAATTTTGATAAGTTCAGTGGTGAAAACATAATCCTGAATTGCTTACATTTAACCTTTTTTCGCAGTAATTGAATTTTTTAACGTATAGCGAATCAGCTATTCAATTCAAGATTTCACTAAACAACTAAAGTCAACTAAATATCCACGTAGCATTTGAATAACATGACCGCCATTTTGCAAGCAGGAAATGATATAACATATACTTACAAGGTTGAATGAAACCTATTTATTGATTCCATTAAAAACTTGATAATCTACACTTTTTTAGCGCATCAGAAGAAACAGTAATTGACATGCAGCTTATATGCCATTAAGATGTGGCTCTTCCTATTATTGTGATTAACTTTAAATCAAGGACCACAGTAAAAAAAACATGTCACTTCATATACACCATTTGATTTCAATCAAACACTTCAGTAAAAAGGATAAAAATTAATCAATATGGCTTTTCAATTGTACCTTTGCCCACATGCTTGTGCAAATACTTGATGAATGAATGCATTTATCAGGGTGGCGGGCAGATTTCAAACTTCAAATTCCCGGGCTATTTCACCGAATATCCACGCTATTTTCTTATATTGATATGATGACAGCTATGTTTTGAGGGCGTCAATGGCAAATTAGAGGGCCGCGTTAGCGGCCCGACAATTTGCCATTGACAGCCCGAAAAATGTAGATGTCATAATCATTGTATGCCATGTTGCGAAATATTTCTATGGTTTCATTTCCAGGCCATGAATTTTCCGGGCCGTTAATGAATTTCTGGGCATTATCAAAGATATCAGTCTTATATACATGGTATACAATGACTAGATATGCTATTCCAATTACGTAGCTCAGAAATTATCAAGATACTTCTTTAAACCAGGGATGTGGAGTCGGAGTTCCGGAGTCCTATCATTTTTGCCGGAGTCGGAGTCCTATCAAATGATAGGACTCCTGACTCCGGCCCATAACTAGACCCGACATACAATACAAACAAAGGAAGCGAGAAGCCAAGTCGCATGCATCCAACTTAAAGCGACATTTGATAAACTTTCATCGAAAATGATTGATAATTGATGCAGCAATGATCACTAAAGATAGGTTCAAGTAAGCCTATAATGATCTATGATGTAGGTTACTAGCCTATTTTCAAAAAACTAGGCTTTACATACTTGTCACCCGGAGTCGGAGTCCTATCAACCCCCGGAGTCGGAGTCCTATCAAAATGATAGGACTCCGCATCCCTGCTTTAAACTATTTTCATCATGAAATTTGAGACATTTCCTATTTCAATTTTGCCACCAAAACGTAACGTATACGTGAACGATATTTGACGCTATCGCACTCAGACAAATTTTCAAAATATATTTTGAATTCTGTGAGCGGTAGTTCTTCAGATTATAAATAAACATGAAATTTACTTCGATGGCCTGCAGCTAGTGAACTGCTTATGGGATCTAGAGGATTTCCTATCGATAGAATAGTTCACTTCTTGAACTTTCCAACGATCAAAAATACTTCATTTTCACTATCTGATTCATAAAATTCGGTTGTTGTATTTAGCCCATTTTTCAGGCTCAAATTTTCAAACATGTCAAGTTGAAACAACAAATTGCATTTTGGAGCGAACTGCAGCGTATTCATGCCATGACATGAAAATGGAAATGTTAATACAAAGGCACGATGACACAAACTTATGAAGAAGTGTCGACAGGAGAAACCAGAAACTATCGTCCTTCTTATCAGCTTGTGTAGAAACAATGAACGCATGGCAACCGTCAGTCGTAAAGTCTGTGTATGATGTTCCCAGCAATGTCAGGTATAATACTGCAGAATCAAGGTCTCCATATTTCTTGATTCAAATGATAGCAATGACGGTGTAACGCAGCAATGCTACCTCAGTATTTGGGACATTTCTATCGAATGAATCTGTGTCAGATATTTCCTTATCTGGCTTACTTTGACTCAATAATGACCTTCTAATCATATCATTCAACTTGCTTGTTCTTCGCATTGTATAATAAACTCCGTCAGTTTCTTGTAATTGGTATTGATTGAAATAAAATTCATAACATGCCGAAAAAGAATTTTAATACAATGAAATGAAAATAAATAGCTTTTGAAAATATTACGTCTCAGAAGGCAATTTGCTGCTTCATACATGTTTGAAAGCTAAAAGTCTTAAAAAAATGACTAAAGCCAAAAGTCATATGAAGAAAGTTATAAAATCACATTTATCACTTGATGAAAATGAAATATTTTGTAATCATTAGAAAGTATGAAAAGATAGCCCTCCCATCGCTGTAAAATCATTCAGATCTCATAAATAGCTCACGGGCAATAAACCACTCAATAAAGACCTGATCACCTGTGCTTGTTTACAAAAATGGCCAACCGGCTAAATGCGTAATTAGATGTGAAGGCATAATTAAGTTTAAAAACATTTCTATGGCTCTGATTACTTTCAAAAACAATAAACAGGCTTGCTAAATTAAATATCATCGACTTTTTAATAGGTTATCAGCCAATCCCGCACTCTTGAAATATTATATTTGACAGTCTACTTGCAATGCAGCGTGTGATATATCGCGGCTAACCGGTCAAACGCATACATCCAGGTATTAGATAGCTAGGCCTTCATTTTCTAGGCATAGGGTACAGGCTAGCAAGATTTACTTGATTTGTTACGTGACGCGTTTCTGGTATAGGACTACTCATGACCTTAGCAGAGGATGAAATATTTACCGCTAGAAGATGCTCCAAATGGTTCCATAAACTAAGAGCCACACTTTGGGTCGCGACCACAATACAAACGCCCCATTGGTTTGGGTAGCCTTCTTGTCGCAATTCGCTGCTAGGTTTTCGAAGTCATCACGTAGCACAGACATTGACTCTTATTCGCTTAAATTTCGCTATTCTTGTTCAGATCTTTTTAATGCTCAAAAAGTTGTGCAGTTGCAAAATATGTTACAACTTATGAAATTGATAGCGTATAGATAAGCGATCATTTAGATATGACTTTTTTTTAGTATACATGGCTCGTAACTTCAATCACATCATCAGAGGCTGCATAATTTGCCTATTTGCCATATTACGAGTCTGTTGCGAAATTGCAAGTAGGCACGGCAAGAAACACAAAAAACAAAAACGATTTTTGCCTATCCCTGTCGATTTATTGCGAGTTTAAACTTGCATGTACAAATAAGTTTATACTCAACCCAATGATTTCGATGTGAACAGCAATGAATTGTTTTTATAAGAAGCAACATTAATTATTTGCAAAACTTCATCATTAGCGATCTCGCTATAAGCGACGCTTCAACGACATAGCCATCGCCTCACAGACATCATTGACAGAGTGATATGGGACGAAACAAATTCATGCTTCATCCAGATGTTGTCAAAACATACTGGTTTTTTTCAACTAAAATTCGAAGGAAGTTAATAGAGTGAGCTTACTTAAAGTCATACTAATAGCAGTTGAAATCAAGAAATTACGCTTATTTGACTTAATGGCAAAAAAATCACAAAATGGCGTTCCCGGGCTATTTAAGGGCTGACTGGCTATTTCGCTAAAATTTAAGGGCGATTCCCGGGCTCCGCCGCCACCCTGATTTATGCATTAACTGGGTCAAATTTAAAATCAACTGAATAACACACAACATTTGTTGCATAATAGTCAAATTGTCATTTATGTTAACTATGTAAAATAAAGGACATTGAATTACTTCTAATGATATAGAAAATTAAGAAACATGACAAATAACAACATATAAATTACATTTTGTATTATGTCAAAAAAAACTCACACAAGTAGAATTTCGAATTATTTGAGTCATTATCAATTCTATCATTGTACAAAATGTGCACATTCGGTCAATATATGCAATGTACCCACTGACTAACCAATCAACACATTATGAATAAATTAAGAAAATCGTATACAGACCGATAGTTTTTTAAGAAATTTAGCTGACAATACAATCACTTGGTGAAGATATAAAGCAGGAAAGCCAAGTAACCGATTGCGATATAATGACAGTAAATAACCAATTTATTAATTTCAGATCCCGCTACATCCCGTTACTTCAATCCCGATGGAGAGAAATACGTTCGTATATATGATTTATAGCAGGGTTGTCCAAAGTGTGGCCCGTGGCCTCTTCCATAAAATTTCAAAAATTCTTTCACTTTAGACATCTGTAGTCATGTTGCATGTTGAAAAATGATTTTGTCCTTTTCTAAACTATATACTAAACTTTCTAACTCGTATTTCAAGTTTTGAACTGTAAATTTGGATTTCATGTCGAATATTTCTATTGCTTTGTTGAAACCCTTGATACCATGATTGAAGACTTCGGTAAGCGATTCCAAGATTTCCAGTACTTTGAGAAGTTTCTATACATTCAATGATCCGCTGTCGGTAATTATATCAGATGCACTTGCCTTACAACTTGAATTATGTGACTTACAAAGTGATCAGCTTTCATAATCAAAACTACTCTGCCAATCAATCAATTTTGGCCTCTTCTTTTTGAAGATCAGTACCCAAATTTGTGCCACTAAGGATTACTTGCGCTTTCTCTCTATGCTTGGAAGTACTAGCCTTTGTGTCAGCATTTTCCACAATGAAGTCGATCAAATCGAGAGAGAGAAGGCTTCTGAATCAAACACAGGATTGTCTTCGTTTAGCTCTAACCTCAGAAGATGGCCTCCAAAATATAGGCACATCCATTCCATTTACTTGTAAGTAACCTGCTTCGTTTTTATAAAACAGGTTTCTATGAATGAATTTGGGAAATTCTTGTCCCAAATTCTTTCGTCATATGCTTTCATAATGAATATCAAGATAATTTAACATTTATTTCTTTTACTATGTCTCTAATGGCGAAAGATAGTAAAAAAGTTGAATAATGTGAACAGCAGCCCGTGGCCTTATTTCCTTGTCGAATGCAGCCAGTATAAAGTTTGGACAACCCTGATTTGTAGCTGTTGGAAAAGAATAAAAAAGCTGTGTTACATTCAGATGTTATGTCTCGATCGCAAATCAAGCAATGACAGTTCGCAGTGTAGCGTTGACAATTTTCCATTTTTTCATATGCTGGATACCCATTTCAAATTACAGCTACTATATTGGATTAGAAGAATCAACATCAAAATATTATTGCAAAAGTGCGTCTTATGACAACAGTGTTATTGCTTAATTGTGTAGCTAAAGCACATTGATCAGAAGCACTGTCTACGAGAAACGAGAAATAATTAAAATTCATTCTTATTCAATTTGTAATCGTTTGGAAAATTATAACATTTAAATTATTATAGACTTCACGGACTCTAGTGCATGACTTCCAATTTCCTATTTTTCATTATGTCTAGCTAATGCACCTTCTCTCAACTGTTGTGCATTCTTCTAATCCAACTGACACATTGTAGTCGCAACTTGCTATAATGGTGATAATCCCTACTATAAATACCAAGAACCCACCACTCGCCTATGAAATGATCAAACCCAGGCCTCCCGAGCTACTTTTTCAAATTTCAGGACACGAAAATCACTAAATTTCACGACATTTTTTCGCAGCAGCCTCCGCCATCCTTTACAGCTGCTCCTTTTCATCACCCTCCTTGTGTAGTGGCTGATCGTAAGCCATTCTGTCAAGCTAAATAGTTTCCTAGAATTCGTTTTTTTGTGATCAACTTTTCATTTTACACGCATTTGTATCTTACATTTGATTTATGCCATGCGACGAATTCCGATTTCCAATTGATATTATCATTTATTATTATTATTAGTATTTCGTCAATGAGTTTTTTATCTTGGAATTTAGTTCAACATCAAATTATGCCTTTCTCAAATTTTGTCAAGACAGCTCAAACCTCCAAGTTCTATACCTACTGCGTCCTATTTAAAAGAACATACAAACGAAAATCAAGCTGGTCAGAAGTTTTTACTATGACAGGAACCATTTCAGGTCAACTTGATCATTTGAATTCATGTTCCTCTAACAGCTCGACAAGCCAGGGGCGCTTAACTTCCTGCACTCCTAAAATGAATGTGCCTAGCTACATTTTATTTTGTTGTGTATACCGGTAAATTCATTTCAAATCTGATGACTGACAACCTTTCTAAGCATAACCGCAGACATTTATCGCAAAAAATGATATTTTCAGTTAAACTGTAAGGAAAAACTGAGAAAGTCGTCATATTTCAGGACTTTCAGGACAGTTTTAGAAATTTCAGGACGAGTGGGAGGCCTGCAAACCCTATGTTCAGTATGGTTTCCTAGATCAGCCATTTGACAACTGGCACACATCGTCACGATGACTGCCGTTGTTATTGACCTCCATGACCTATATTGATAGTCTTCACCCATCAAAAATCAAATTGTACAAAATGTGAGGTGGGGTATGACAAGCAAACTTGGATGGTTCTCTCTGAGGTCAGGAAAAGTAATAGCAATAATATACGGGGCAAACGGCAATAAGTAAATGAATGAAATATCAACAATAATTGAAGTCAGTAATACTTTAAGGAGTGTCTACCAGAGGAACATCAAATTCCAGATAACTGCATAAAAGTGCAGTGTTTTGAGAAGCACAAAGAGAGTAAATACTTAACGCAAGTTAATGGAAAATACCGACACATGTACAATGATGAGACATACGATAAGATAGGCATCAAAGACAATTCATTTAACATAACGGAGATGCAATAAACTTATCAACAACAAGGCGAAGGAGAATGCTTTGTGACGTTGATGTAAGGTTTATATCTCTGTTTACATTTACTAAATTTTAGAAGTCGACCTAATGCTCGAAATAACAAGGTAAAGCACACTTCACGCGTGTATACAACAAGAATATAATAAGATACATTTGGAACATCAAATTAGGATAAATTATGTCTAATCGCAAAGGAAACAATAACGAATGTGTTTTTGTGAACTGTTAATGATACATGAAACATTTGCATTTAACACAGTAAAACGTCAGCTATAAATTACACTTCTGTGTGAGTTCGGTTTTTAGAATTTTTATTGAAAAATAGGGAGTGTTTCGAGGAAAGATATATATCTCATCAAAGATCCAAACAAGGATTTATTGTGCGAACATTCTCAACGAAAATTGAATGTTGAATTTCTACACAATAACGTCAACTTCAAAGATATTAGAAGGGGTTACAAATAAATCATTCACATGTCATACATTTTTTGAACATTAATCTTCGGGTCTGTTTGATAAATGAAGGATATAGTGTGAACTTAGATATTAAAAGTATGCAACTCCATAAAAACAAAATATAACAAACCACTCTTGTGATTCATTAAATAAAGACTAAAAAACTCTATTAAAACATTTTCTTCGCTAACCTTTCAAGTAGACATTGACATTTCCTGCAATAATGAACAGAACCAAAGTCAAATTGATTAAATGAGAGAGTTTGCGTGATAAAGCATATCAAGTCACCGTTGCAATACCCTATTCAATTATTTTTGATGACGAATCGTAATTGAGAATTATCAAAATATGATGGCTTTTTAAATCAAATTGTAAGACAATAATTTCACCACAATGTTAGCTACAATTTATTCAGCTTCGCGAAACAACTTGATAGTATGTAGTGCAAATGACCAAGAGGGAGTGACGCCTAAACAAAAAAATGATTCTTATTGAATAAAAATGTATCAAAACTTTTATTTTGCTATCTGCTTGCTAATACAATAATCAATACCATTGCTAACATCACGGTTCAGATTCAAGGATAATAACACAAGTGACTAAAGCACAGAATCGGTCTGTGACATGCGAATAGTAAGTGCAGAAATTTATTGCTTCTAAGGGTCGACTACAACCATTTTCAATTGAGACAAAGACTGATCAACCGTATTAGATCATAAGATTGCACTCCTAAAGTCTATTAAACGATGCACTAAATACACACGTCAAGTCGTAAGGGTGTGATTATTTTGTCTTCTCCTTTAAAGAAGTAGAATACGGTATTTGGAATGTTTGGAGTAACAGAGATAGATATTTGAGTAAAAAAGTCACCATTTCTCCATTTCTAGCTCTAAATTGACCATTAGATGTGACTCGCAAGGTTCTTACCTGCCGCCATGTTGGTAAGAGCATCTGCCAACCACTCTGCTTGTTCAGCTGAGGAGCAGAGATCTGCGAGAGAAACTGCGCAACGCACTGCATGAGTTCGCACGGCAAGAGAAGCTTCACCATCCACCGCTCGGAACCATGGTGCAAACAGGTCCGGTACGAAGGCTAGGCACGAGTGAACATCCAACAATCCTGGCAGTGTCTCACCACCTGCAGTTGGTGATAGCCCACTTTGCATCCGGCGTCGTAGCACTTCCAGGTTCAGCTGTAAATAGACAGCGTTTTCTAGAGTGAGCAACAATTCGCTCGTTAAAAGACTAACAGGGTTAATTGATTTTAATGAGAGAAATTGCTTGCTTTGAGTTTTAATCGATCTTTTTTGTCATTTTCAAAATTCATCAAATAGTTCATCTTATGGTTTCAATATTGTAATTATTAAACACCTCTCACTGTTGCTACTGAGCTAGTCATCTGATAAGTAGATGACATTCTGCATATCTCTAGTGAAGGCTCTTCAATGATTAAGTGATGTTAATTGGAAAATGATCAGCGCAAGCGCCAAATCTTATTGATAATATGACTAGCAAGCGAATTGAAGATGAGAAAGTACCTAAACGTGTTTTCATAATAGTTGCCAATCATCAGTAGCAACTATCCATATTTTTAATTATTATCATGAACTTAGCAGTACTCTTGTTCAACTTTATCTAACTTTTACTGCATTCGATAATGTTATTATCATGTTTTTCCGGGACTCACAAGGATAATAATTCATTGGCTATTCATGATGCCTGCATGACAATAGTTTTGTCATAATCATAAATGGAACTCGAGTAGGAATCACAAGTCTGATAAATTTTACCGTTTACTTCACAAAAATCTCGACGAATGACAACTATAAAATGAAGTCTCATTGGCATTCATTTATATGAATACATAGGTGTATAAAACACATTTTTTTGAAATCATAATATGATTTCACAACACACGATTATGCTATGTAAAACTAAGTACAATATTAATTTGTATGGAGACCAGGACATGCAAGTCTAAAATCAGGAACCTTTGCCAAGGCAAGAGCTTTAAGAACTTAAGCCTGCAGGAAAGCGGAGAAAAATTTCAATCAATTTGCAGTTTAAAATATTGCAAAACCTGGTGATGACTGTCTTGAATGACATTTTAAAATGGGTGAAAAAGTAAAGCACTATCACTAACCTCACCACGATATTCGTCTGTTGCAGAATTCTTTTTGCTCACATTAATTAATAACTATGTAATCAAATTGTTGAACTGATCACATCAGAATTTATTTCACAACCGTACCACAGAAGGCCAACGGTCATTTGACCTGCACAACTTCTCTTAATGTAGATCGCATACCCTCCGAGAAAAATCAGCAGAATACAATCCCTAACTGGATGAAAAATTCGGAAAAACTCTCATTAGTGGGGCCCGAAAACAGGGAAATTGCTGCTAGCATTGACAAAATTGTTCGAAATGAATATTCGTATCTCTGTTTAAGTTATGTATGCATACCTGTTCATGCCCATAGTGTCGAGGACAAGCCTGTCTCTCGAGATTCCAGTCATTTCGATAACCACGTGGACAGCCAACGTTGAGAGGACCTCGTTCACCATAGAGACACACGTCAAGTTCTTCCCATAGAAAACCGGAGACCTGAGACAGACGACGACCGCTACGCGTGTGATTGAAAGCAGGAAGTTTTCCACGTGGCCGATGTTCCCAACCTGTACCAGCGCCTAGCACTGGATTGCCAGGTTCAGGCCGACCTAGCGTGTCTAACAGCAACCGTGTAAGACCCCACATTGAGGTCAGTATCAATCGACTGCGTTCGATCAGCTCCTGAAATTAACAACAAATTGCATTTATTGTTAGAAAGGAAATACACACAGCATCAGCATAATGTACAAATGACGACAGCTTACACATGCATTGATTTGTATCACGAAGAATTTTCGCCATTAAAAACAATCGTAAATCGCCATTACATAAAATAGTAAAATAAATCATCGGACTATAAAATTTGACCAAATCAATCAAGCTTCAGATCTCTGCGATTTCAACCTTTGATAGCAACTGCTGACGAGTAAAACCCCTTTCAGTCTTTTTTTGTTTAGAGCTAGACCAATTGACAACATCTAACTGATCATCGACTGAATTGCGAACAACATCTAAAGTGTTTCGCAAGAAGCTACGATGTAAACGATTATGAATGTTTTTGTGTGCAATATATCCTTCACGACCCTTAACTAAGCTTCAATAAACAAATACATCTAGCGTGTAAGCTTAAAATACAGGTGACGTTAGTTAAATCAGTGCAGAAGTCTTTTTAGTGACTTCTGAAAACTGTTCTTACGGCAAATTAAGTTGAGATCCGAATTCGATTTTTAAATCGCAAAATGCGATCCGAAGACTTGAAATTAATTTTTTTCAGGAGCATCATTCTCTGATATCGACAAGTCGATCCTTCTGAAAGTTTTTGTGAATATAATTTCAAACTTATATTGAATTAACTGAGAAGACGTTCATTTCTATCTAATTCGCAATCACAATGTACGACAAGTGATGTCACCATGTAGGAGATTCATCGAAGAGGATGATGACTCCTTCTCGAGCGGATACACTCGAGTATTAGATAATCGCACTTTGAAGCATGACAGCGATCTTTGTCGCTTTCTTTTGAAGTGAAGATGCAAAAATAGCTATTTGTAGCACTGGGCTGTGGCTTTAGGAAATTCATAGATATGCGATTATACGGCAGTAGCATATGGATATTTTTAAAACTAAAAAGATAAAGGATCGGATTTACCGCTGATCACGGTCATGAGACACATAGAACCGGGTTACTTGGTACCGACTGCTAGCCTGCGACTTGAAGAGGCAACAATGATTCAGCGCTGTAATCCTGCCTTCAATAATAGCCAAGAATGTGAGGAATATAAGCGCTTCATTCTGATTATGTCGTGATCTAAATGTTTTGTACCTTTTATAAGTCTCATGTTAATGCTTAGAATTCTGTAATTAATTAGTTAGTCAGATCAAAGTTTTGCAATCGGCACCATGTAACCCGGTTCTATCTGTATCATGACCATGATCGGCCGTAAATTCGATCCTTTATCTTTTTAGTTCTAGAAACATTCACATGCTATTGCCTTTTAATCGCATAACTATGAATTTCCCAAAGCTACAGCCCAGTACTACCAATATATATTTTTACATCTTCACATTTTCAAATTTCGAGCTCATGCTATTGAACAGTTTCTTTTTGTGATGTATGCCCTGCTGGTAAAGACTCTTAGTTGCTGAAATATATTGGCTTGTAAAAAATTAGCCTCAAAAATAACAACAACATTATTTTAATTTCCCAGTTTCAATTATTCTCGCAAGACTACAATCAGCATTCATCGAAGAGGGTGATCACTCCTTCTCGAGCGGATGCACTCAGATAATTGCGGATACACTCGAGTCTCAGATAATTGCACTTTGGAGCATGACAGCGATCTCTTATATTGGCTGAGCATCGTTCGAAGTGAAGATGCTGAACACATTTTTGATCTTCACAATATTTTATCTCTGACATGAATTCTTTGATAACTAACCTCTACTGATAGAACCTGATCTTCGTCATCCATGATGAGACCGTCAGCAGGAGGGTTGAGTGGATACAGAAGAGACACCCACTCTTCTTCGAACTGCTTTCTACTTGTCCACCCTGAAAATAATCCGATGTCATTGAATTCCTCAAAATAGTCTCAATAATTATGTCTTACCAAGAACAGTTATCCTTTTGATAAATTCTTCCAAAAGAGGTCGATCTACTAGGGAAGCCATATGTATTCCATCTTCTTCCGGACTGCCCGCGCGGGAGCAAGGACCACGCACCGCTGAATTAAATAGTGGAAGCCGACAAAGATCTGAAAAATAGTATACTTGTTTAGTGCCTATTGCGCAATCACGTTTCAGAATAATGCTTTCAATTGATCAATTTTTGAAGTTTGACACTGCACTACTGCAAAATTTTAGAGAGAAAATATTCAGACTAGCACAGAGCTAATTTATAACAAAGTCACGAGGTAGATAAATAAAAAGAGGAAATTCCTTACATGCATCCTAAAAAGAATGAAAGGCCAATGAGGAAGACGATTGTTTCGATTGCTCTTACGAGTAACCGTGAGTAGACCTTTGATATAAACACATGTTCTGTTTATAGCGAAAGTCAACTCTCGTTCTACAGTAGGGCAATCAAATGAATATGATCCATAAGTAGTGTTGTGCGCTAGTCACAACTGCTGGCACCGGACATGATGACCGGTGCAGACCACCCAGCCGATTCAAATTTAAAAAAAGCGAAAAAAACGAATCCTTAACTTAGAAAAGCAAAAAAAAGCGAACCGATAATTTTTACATCAAGCAATGTAGAACAGCGTTACAACGATATAGTATGTCATCAAGCCATACACTACCACGAATACTACGAACCTGTGTTGATTGCGAATATTACTTTCTGGTACTAAAAATGATAACTTGACGGAGTACCGCTTAGGAGGTATTTTTCTTTCATCTTATTAAACGATTCGCAAATGCACCAGACCATATTCATTCATAAAACAAGCTTTTGTATTCCATCAATGATCAGACATATAACCAGCAATCAATCTAGATTGCTTCAATTTTAGACAAATTATGTAAATACCAGAATTGTTTCATACATAGGATTGTTGAAACATAGTGTTGAAAAAATCAAAAAATACTGCTAGAAAATTCAAGGGCGTTAATGTCCTTTATTGACAAATCAGTTGTCACTCACTCAGTGATACCATGATACGATGATCAGAGCTGTAAATTTCCAATTACAAGAAGATGAAGATGAAGATGATTTTGTAATTTCTAAAGTGGTTAAGGAAATTTCTCTAGCTGGCATGCTTCCAACTGCTGCATTAGCCTTAAACTTCGAACATCTCTTTCATCTGAATATTCCAGAGCATATTGACATTTTCAAGTATTTATTAGAAAGGTGTCTGTCAACTTAAGTTATGCGAAATGGATCATATGACGAATATAGGATCCTTATTAAGGTTTTACATCAATACGGCAATTATTTTATACAGTGATAGAATGTACAATAAAGATTTCATCTGAAAATCATTGTGGTTTTCTTCAGAACTCGTAAGCCTAATACTATGCTAATAATATTGCTTAGTAGAATGCATTTTTGTAAAGGAAGATAGTTCTCATAATTAAGCTATATCATTGAAGCAAAATTGATATTTTATTAGATGGGCATTGTTGCAAACGTCAATTTAGATGCAAAAGTGTCAACTTGTATATTTACTATCAATGAAATTGATATTGCTCAATTATGCAGCCATAAAATGATTGGATGATAAATATTTCAAAAATGGAATTTTTCTAACAATTGACAGCTGCCAAAGAGAGAAAATTTTGTAGTCAGTGACTTACATTCGAGTGGGTTCTTTACAGACCCTTTCCGTCAAGCTTTTGACTGTAGGTGGGCCTATTCCAGAGATCAAAACTGCCTGTTATGCGACATATATTAGTACGAGGGGCGTACCAAAAGTTCGTGACGTTTGATTGCTGTGGTTTTAATTCGACTTTTTTCTTTGATCATTGATCGCTGTCATGTATCAATCATGTGCGTTGCCTGTGAGGTGTTGTCAGTTGATCGGAAACCTATAGAGACACGAACTGAAGCCGGTAACTAGTGAAGCAATTTTATTTTTGTCAGCATGACGGACTTCACAAATCGTAACTGGAGATCTTGTCTGCTCTTTCTGTCCAAGGAACGGGAAACACCAACCCGATCGGCTGAGCGTCTAAAAGCAGTCTTCGAGACACTGCTCCTGCAAGAGCTACCATCAAGCAAATGTTCCCAGAGGAACAGAAGTCATTGGAAGACGGTGATCGCTGTAGCCATCCATCCAGTCAAGCCAACGAAGAAAATGAAGATTTGGTTTGGCAGCTGATCCAGTCTGACAGACGCCCAACATTTGATGAAATGGAGGAAAAGTCTGGCCTGCTGTCGCGTGGGACTCTTGAGCGTATCTTCCATGATCGCCTTGAGTTGTCCAAGGTTTCGGATCGTTGGGTGCCAAGGCTGCTGACTGCAGAACAGAAAGGCGCTCGGGTCACCAACTCCTCTGTTGTTCTTGGTCTTCTGGAAGACCATGACGAAGGGTTTTGGAGGAGATTTATCACGGTTGATGGAACTCCGCTGCCAAACTTCATGCCATAATTTAGACGAAAAGGAAAATGAATGCAATGGATAATGCGAGGTAGCACACACCGGATCACGCCAAGACAGCAGCTTCTGCAGGCAAATTCCAGGTGACAGTCTTTTGGGATTGCGAAGGTGTGATTCATGTTCACTACTGCCATCCTGATCACACAATCAGCCCGAATACTACAGCAGCCTCTCACAGATCGTGCTCAAGCTTTTGCCGTAAAAAAGAAAGGAAAAGATTTCGCGACGTCCTTCATTTCTACAGCATAACGCAGGGGACCAAGGAGCGAAAACGATGACCACAATCAAGCAGGTGAAATGGCAGCTTCTTCCTCTCCCACTGTATTACCCTGGCTTTATCTCTAGTGACTTTCATCTCTTCGCTCCGATGAAGTAGGCAATCGGGGGTATTCGATTCAATGGTGAAAGAGACAAAGAGAGCACCGAAAACTTCATTCGGGAAATTTCCGCAAAAGAAGGAATGCAGAAACTTGAGAAGAGATGGGAAGAGTGTATTGAAATTTAAGGTGACCAAATAGAAAAAAGAGTTTTGGTATGCTTTTAATTCTGTCAATAAATATTTGTACAAACGGAAGTTGCATGTTTTTCTTGTGAAAAGCAATTATCAGAACTATAAGAAATAATATTTAGATATGCACTTGGAAAATGTCTATAGATAGGAGAGACAAACGTCACGAACTTTTGGTACGCCTCTAGTACTTTTTCAATCAAAACTTTACAGTGCAAATATACATCAGTATTATAAATCTAAATTGATGAAAACCGACAATAAATTATAATATTGGATAAATCTTTGAAAATACTCCATAAAAAACTATCACTATACAGCCTACTTCAAAGGCCAATTATCAAGATCATACTCCATGCACTTCTACTAAAATATGCAACCAAGTCCAAGCTTTGAATTGAATTGGAGATAGCGAATATTGAAAAACATTGACTTTATTTTCGTCTTCGTCATTTTAAAATAAATAACGAAAACGAAAATAAAACCAATGTCTTTTAATATTGACACTTTCCAATTCAATTCAGAACATGACAAATGGCCAAGATAATTTATCTAAAACCAAGTCCAAGCTTTACGATGCTAGGTTCTCATTGTCTTGGATCGCTGACACCACTTTCTCTGGTTGAATTTTATGTGGGCATTCCTATTTACTGACACCTTTGCCTGAAGTCACGAGTTGTTGAAATACGCGAGATAAGTCGATACCGCATAGCTCAGCACACAGAAGCTATGCTATGAAAATAAATGTATATAGCGGGTGAAGTATGACGTAATCAGTATGACAACATAATGTAAACGGTAGTCAAATTATTTACAAAATAGTGCATTTCTGGTAGATCTAGTATTGACATACAGGATGGTCGCCAACAGGAGGTTCTTCATACTTGAGTTGATGCTTAAAAACAGCTTTCGTCTCTCCTTGAAATTTATTGACCAGATTAAAATAATTAATTAAAAGATATGTACAACCCCAAAAATACGCGTTTCGAGCGTTCGCTCTTCCTCAGGGGGTAATTCGCTAAAACCAACTGATCTGGCCGCTCATGTGGGCTGCTTATATACACTGCTATCGGTTGAGAGATGTTTAAAATACCGTCAACTCTTTTCTTCGATTGATTTTTGGATTCAACTGTTTAATGTAACGAGCTTCAGTCAGTCTAGTGTCCAATGCATCTTTGCACTTATCAAGAATTTCAAGGTCAAAATCAGTCAAACGTTTTGGTCTACATTTCAGACAATGTTCTGCCATAGCACTCGAATCAACATTACCTTTATCTAGAGCACGCTTGTGTTCATTAAAACGATGCTTAAAAGGACGCGAGGTTTGACCAATATAGAAATCTTTACAATGATGGCATGTAATATTCGATTGTGTATATTATCATATTTGGCCCAATTATCAACATTATGCAATGCACCTCACTCATTCGCATAAAATGAACCGCTTGCTTCTCTAATCCAACATAAATCTTCTAAGAAAACTCGATAGCAGGCCTCCCGTGTGTCTCTGGCATTGATGTCTCGAATTCCTTGTCTGATAAATTCGATGACATTCATTTGTGGCATGCAACCCGTATGTACTTTCAACATGCATCAATTCAGAATCGTGTAAAAGCTATAGCACCATAGCCTCAAAGTAACTGTGTGCTTTGACTCTAACTTATGTCATTATAACATATATATCATATATATTAACTTTGACATCTAACTAATGTGCATTTAGCGGAATGCACTACGACAAGGCTTTACCTTCAAGAATTGTTACATAACTTCTTTCCTAATAAGGGCACATTTTCCAATTCCTATATAATACAGTTGATTACATATGATGATGCAATCGTCAAGATGTGCATTCAATTGTCAACACATGGATGATAGCATGACTGAAGTAAAGGGCAACATGACAAGTCACGTTGCGTTATCAAAATGTAAAGAAGGCTTGTACTACGAAACACTTTTTCCTGCTCTACCAAAAAAGCGAAAAAAACGAATGCCACTCGATAAAAGCGAAAACTCAGGCATATTTTCGAAAAAGCGAATGTCTGGGTGATCTGCCGGTGCAATGGCTATGTTATTTTGAAAGCTATGCTGAAGCATTTGTGCATGGTCGAAAAATAACTGTTTTCGTGCCATAGATTGTCCTGCGGAAATCTGGAAGATAGGGACTCTGTATTTTGTTAGAAGTGTTTTATTTTCTAGAAATAAATGCAAATTGTTCATGTATCTGGGACATATAAGAATAGCAAGACTCGCATCTCATCTGAAGTAATTGTCAACACTATCAATTTTACTTGATTGTAATCGAGGTAATGTAGCAAAATACGGATTGACTCGAAATTCACCCATTCAGGTGTATCTGCCCGAGAACCGGTCCACCGCACACAGTTCAATGTCTTTTAACTTACTAACAACATTGACATGCAGGAGATAGCGAAGACTATTAAAGTCATCACCGACGCCTCCTCGCAGCCGTTCCGTCAGGATAAGATGTCGTAGGACCTGTTCTAACAGCCAGCGAGCCCGAAATACTTGCAGTGAATGTCCACCATCCGAGCGCGGCCCTTCTACGACCGGACAGGAGGTTGGATGCGGCAATGTGTGAGGGTAACCTGTCAAGAAAGGAAATTAATCAATGCAGTTTAAGTCATCCTAGCAGCAATCAAGAACATAATAAGTCATTAACATCCGCAGAAGTTTCACTAACTTGCCAATTACAACCTATTTGGAAGCTGAGACTTATGACTAAAGAGCTAAAGAATATTGTGTTCCGCGTCAATGTGTGACACGATTGAAAGCACAATATCAACTGAGTATTCACACAATTTGGGTGGTCCGATTTTTTATTATTATCTCGCTATTCGCTTCCTATTTTGTAAACAGCAAAAGAAGCACATGATAACTGAACATCTTACCTGCGTATAATAAAGTGTAAACGACGTTGACTAAGAGGATACATAACTTTGGATCTTCAACCAGCAGTTCCATGAGGACGGGGTGATGTGTGAGCGAGAGAGAAAGGCGCATTGCACAGAGTACTTCAATGATATGCATGAAAGTCGGACTTCGATCCGTTGATGATAAAGAAGGCGAAAGGCACTGCTGAAAAAAAGAGTGCAGGAAAATATCAATGAAGATCTTACTGTTGCTGCATAAACTTACACCAAAGTTTCGTCATGTCCTTACACTAAACAGTGATTAATTTTAAAATATAATAACCGTCTAGTTTGCGTCCACCTGTATAATGAAGCAATAAAAATGAATTTGATCTCTCATGGCCACTCCACTTCTCTTGGTGAATTTACATGCGAAATGAAATTGCATCGGAGATTTGGACAGAAAAAAAGGAAAAGATAAACATCCAAGATCTGTGAATGCACCGTCATCCGCCGTTACCAGCCACTTGATCACTTGCGGCAAACGGTCTCAAGTTTTCTGTGACCAGACTTTCAAATGTAATATTTTAGAACGCACTCGGTTTAAATTTTCACTTCTAATTTTAGAAGATGTCTGTATAAGTGTTAAAGCCACCTTTGTGTGTGCAGAAAGAATTTCTTTTCAATTTGAGACTTCTGGGACTTTCTCTTATTAACTTGTAACTTTCTTTTCTCTCCTGATTTCTAGTAAATGTGATTTATGTTTTTATTTTTACACCTATCTTTTGATCCGTCCCGGTTGGTTCTGCTTCATTATGATTGGCAAAGTGTTTTGTCGTTGTTGTCATCTGCCATTGCCGATATCTCTGTAACTTCGTGAGTCAAAGTCATGTTCACATTCTGTCCAAATGTCCGATGCAATTTTATTTCGCATGTGAATTCACCAAGAGAAGCGGCATGGCCATAAAAATGAAATTTGTTCCTATTAAAAAATATAGCCGAACGTTATTCGATCAATCTTTCAATTTTTTTGGAACCCGAACTGAAAGAATGAAGACAGCATGTTGACAGCTGATACACATTTCATTTTACAGTAAGAGAACGATTGTCACAGTGGCATGTCGGAATTGACATGCACTTTTCAATTGAAGACGCTCAAACCTTGGGCCCAGCGAGGAGTAAGAGTAAGTAAGTCACACTTGGTCTAATGGCCCTGACATTAATCTGGATTTTTTGAAAAACCAGAATTGCATTTAACTAAATCAGATGTTTTGATTTTTTACTTGTACTATTCAGTGATTTATGTCAGTGTTTCGTTTAACTAGCATTTGTAGAAACATAACTGCAAAATTACAAAATACCATTGCTATAGAAAGTTTTCCTCAGACAAGAACATACATATGAAAAAAATGATGATTTTCATGCAACGAGCATCGAGCATCTAAATAATTTATTTGATCAATTACTAGTTTTAAGTTTCAGTTTTTGCAAATAGTTTGAGCCATGAAGACCGATCTCAAAATCAGGGGTCTTGACCAAACTAGCGATATTGTCAATCTCAATCCCGGGACTTCACAAATCTCGAATACCGCAATTGCCACAGGTCGGAATCAAGCACCCCGGTGTTGACCATACATCGTTAGAGGAAATTATCAGAAAAATGAAGGCTACGGTGGTTCCGTCATGTGAAGTCAAAAGATTAGGGAGAACCAATCAGACAAGTGCTAGACGTGGTATTCGAAGGATCCCGTCCGCCAAAGAAGAGTCCAAGTCATCAATAAAGACATGGTGCAGCTGGGATTATCCACAAGTGACATGCAGATGTCTCACATCGTCACATCCTCAACAGAAGAGGAAAGAGAAAACGCTAAAAGGAGAAAGAAAAAAGTAAGCAAGATCTTAAATGGTTTGCTTTATCGACTAAGTCCACCCTATGATCTGAATTCCTCAAATTTGAAGGAATCAGGGCGATCTGAACATTCTCAAGGAATTCACTGCAGTCGTGAAGTTTCCGCAAGCGATGAAAGATTGCATTGTTCACCAATGTGAGGAAATTC
Source organism: Prostheceraeus crozeri (assembly GCA_907163375.1). NCBI lineage: Eukaryota > Metazoa > Platyhelminthes > Polycladida > Euryleptidae > Prostheceraeus > Prostheceraeus crozeri. Next base: position 447,920 of record CAJQUW010002233.1, read on the forward strand.
CCTTGAGGCCTCTTAAAGCATCTATAGCAGCTGTGATATTTATTAGCAGCATTCCTAGTACACCGATACCTATTAGTGCATCTCTGTGAGCACAACATTTTTTTGACAAGATAATTAGCAAATCAATTAACAGAAAAGACATTGACTGAATATTTGAATTCGATTAATGCTTCAAATTCGAATTATAAAGCGCTGATTTAAGTCAATGGTCAAAAAATAAAACGGTTGAGCATTAGATCAAGTAAACACTAAATTGCTTTTTTTAAATGATTTAATTAATAAATGCAAATTGAGATGTACCGGTAGTTTATCATTGGTATTCTGCACTGCAATGAGAAATTGACAAGAAGAGGTGGATCATCCTGAATAACGGGGCTTGCAGATGCGAAAAATATTACCTGCAGCCATCTATAGGTGAGAACAATTAAGAAGCAAGGCATGCAGAAGCGATACATGAGTCCTAGAGAGAGAGAGAGAGGTGTTCCACATGTAAACAGGAATGCCAAAATTTCGCTAGCGATAAGCGACGATAAGAAACTTCTAAATGTCCTTTGAAGTCATCTTTGCGCATGCTTGAACAGTGCTAATGTGGTTGGACTTGGTTGGAGCGTTGGGTGTGAAAGTCCTTGCTTGCTTCAAACGATAGTCTCGAGTCACGATCACACGACCAAAACATCACTAAACCAACCACTTAACAGCTGCGCCACTGAGACCACACTATCATCGATCGCAACATGAAGAAATCAACGAGTATCAACAATCACAACAAGCAGTCCGTCGTTTGTTATGTTGATAATGTTTTCAAATATCGTTTGAAATTCTACAGGCTACATAGTACATGCGAAGCATTTTGGTGAAAAGTCAACTTATCGCTTGAGAATGACAAATATTTTTGACACTTTGTGCAGTATATAGAATTATTCGTCAACTTTTAAGCAGAAAGACAAATAACTGATTTTCTATTTTGTGACAAAATAACAGCATTTTGCCTATAAATTAGACAGACTGATACAACAGTAAATTCTTTGTGGCATGCAAGAATAATAAGACTCGCATCTCACCTGAATGAAGACTTCAAGGAATCGCAGAATATCGGATCGATATTCAACGGGGATCTCAACAGGGATAGGTAATTGCTTCAGCACCACGAGATATTGGATGAGCCCGGCACAAAGAGCGATAAGTTCTCTTCGTTTGACCTTGCCGATCTCATCCATACCTGCTGTCCTGATACGCTGCAACAGCACTACTTCAGATGCTTGGAACAGCTTGTCCACTTGAGAAGCAGCGGATGACGTAGAGGGCTGTGTAGGTGAGAAGCGCGCACCCGCAGAATTGAACCGACTCTGGGTGCGGACGTAACTGATTCGCAGACACTGCTCCAGAATGGCAGAACGGAAGTCCGGCAGTGTCATTACTAGCAGACAGTCGGAGTAGTCGAGGTGTTGAAGAAGGCGTGCGCAGAGACGCGGACTAGCGTCGGAACAGCAGTGGCGACGTAGGCGATCCAGGTACCATTCCCGACCGGCGAGCTTTGATGAGGAGACAGAGGGAGGAGGGGAGGAGGAGGTTAAAGGGTCCCTCGGAGGCTGCAGATGTGCACGGAGACGAGACAGTAACGAGCGCAGATGCTCAAAACGAACTCGAGAAGGAAGACGGGCTATCATCGCGTTCACCTCTTCAACCTCCAATTGACCACGACACTCCTGAACAGAAAAAGTCATAAGCATACAGAAATGGAACATGAAATTTGAAAATGAAAATTTTCACGAGAAAACGCACACTCAATGTCATCGAATATTGTCAGACCAAAAGAAGGTTATTACATTGACCTACAATAAATGCAATTAACAATGGCTTATTAAGGATACAATGCACGATGTGGAAGTGAGGTTCTGTGCAGTGTGTTCTATGCACACTATGAAATCAAGACACACAGAGTATTACACACATGTATTGGCTATTTTTCATATTGAGGTACAATTGGAAAGAGCCAACTTTGTATTGAAGGCTAACTTTATTTCTCTAAGCAATTTATTTCTGCCAATACCTTTTCGCCTGAAGATAGATAATGGATGCTGTCAGAAATTAATTGCTTATAGAAACAAAGTTAACCATCACTGTGTCTTTCACTGAAAGCTACGGTATTTGATCAAAAAAGTCTGAATGGGCGTTACGGCATTGCAATTTGATTGACGCATACCATCCCAACCGGTGGTGAAACATCGCAGCAATAAATTCTCAACCAAGTTCTTAGGATGACCGTTTTTCTGATTTCAAAACCCCTTGAAAAAAGATTGAAGTGGCATCCGTGCATTTCATTAATTTGTGTCTTTGAATTTTTTAGTTCTCTTAACTGAAAAACCAGACAAGCTAGGAAACATGCGACGAATCAAGTCTGACTTTCTTGATATAATGACCTGATTGCTTGCTTTGCAAGCGCGAGTTTAGTATGTCAAGGTTGAAAAAAAAATTTAGATGTTGGAATCAATGAATTGTTTTCCACATTCCGTTCTCAGAGAAAATTACTGCGCTGAAGCAATTCACTTTTAGTCAATGCCTCTCTTGCAACTGTCTCACACACATGACATGTAAGGATACTTGGTAAATGCACTTTCTATATCCATTGCAATTGTCAGCATTATAAAGTCACCACACACACATTCCACTGCTGCCATGTACAGTGACATCAGAGTGCGCGACATCCGTCGACTGGTCATCGCTTTTTGCTACCTACTATTATAATATATTTATCGATAGAGGCATGATAAAGCCTAAGTTCATGCATTATGGGCAGTAAAATACGTATTTTTATATTTAAAAGGTAGAGTAATTAAAATGTAGAGGCGTAGTAAGGTGTGTCTTTTTAATAATTTCATAACTTTCTTTTATACGTTTACTTTTATACTTTTGTACCATCCTATTTTCTTGTTGTTCTAAATATAAAGTTTCATATTCTCTGGCAAAAAAAGGTAGAGATATTTTGAATTCTGTGGAACTGATTAAATAATAATGGAGTGAGAAACTTAATTCGTAATCGCCATGACACATCACCATGACCGCCGACATATTCATCATAACATTTTCTATTGAGCATTCGTTTTTGTCGAGAAATAATAGAGTTCAGAAATAATCACACTTGCAGTAAGTGATAAACACTTTCCTTTATATGCAGACGTAAAAAGCCATGTCAGTTCCTTGGTATAGTCATCCAGGGTTCCCTGATTATGCTGTATTAGGCAGCAACTCTGCAGGATTATTATGATAAGAGAATGGACATTTCCTTGCAAGGATATACTATGAACCCAGAAGGACAAGAAAATGTAGAAATCTGAAGCCGCGAACTAAGATGTAAAATTCCATACCAGCGATATTTTTCATATCATGAGATTTTGCCTTCACAGATATAGAAGAAAATTTCATCTTTTCAACAAAGATATCGATTTCAAGCTAGATTCTCCTATACCACGAAAATAGAAATATCACATTGAGTGTTATGTGTTAAGTGTTGAAGTTAGATTTCTTTGCTATCATTCACTATGTGACTTCGAAATTCCATCATTCTATCAACGACATGGGTGTTTAGTCGCCAGGATGTCAGCAGTAACACCATAAGGCTGACGGCAATTGCACGACCAATTTAAGTTCGGTCATATACATTGAAGTAAGACATGCAACAAGTTCGAGGCATAATGAAGTATCTTCCATTTCATAATCAGTGAATTTACTTTGATTTTATATCTTGTCTTATTGCATTATCTTGCTTAATCTCAAACACATATTTACTTACCGTTTGTACAAGGAGCAGCATTTCCACGCGACGACAAGCAATTACCTCCGCACGCTTAGCCAAAGCAAGACAGTGAGTAAACAGAAAACGATCAAAAAGGAGAGACAAAAGGCGACCACTGGCAGACAAGTGAATGCCTTCCACACATCGTAGAATACATCGTGTCAAATGCAACTGAAAAAAGAAAGCAGCATTTGTTAACTTATTGTCAAGTCACAAAGTAAGATAGCAGCCTTACTCTCTATTATACAAGTATTTATTGTCTTTAAATTACAAAGCATTTCAAACTGATTAATGCATGTGATCACTATCATAATTTAATTGCAATTACTTAAGTGACAGGAATCAATTAATTGTAATTACTCTATAATGGCAATTAATTGGCGTCATCAATCAATTAACTGCAATTATTTACTATCGCCATTTGGAAAAGCTGATTCTTGGTGTAGGATTTCGAGCTTGATATCAAATTTAGGTATATTAGGCTACATACAGCTTTGCAGGTCGCATAATGGCTGCATACCAGTTTGGAGCAACTGGGAAGTGAATTGACATTTTCTACTAAATGCATGCAAACCTAATATTCTTACAAGAAATTCAGAGTAACACCAATCGGCCCGTAAAAATTTAATGAGAAAGTAAGGAAAGACACTTGAATCTGACCTCAACTGCGATTGGTATGTACACATACTTCTGCTTGCCGTATTTCTTCTATTACTACCCAGGCCTCTACTAGAACTCGGGTCAGGAGAGTCAAAATTAAATACAACCCCCGGTTGCATTAGAAGAAACACAGTATGCAATTATTTCATCATCCATTTTGTCAGTGCGTCTGAAGTCAATCATCAAAGCAACTGAGATCGATCACGCCACAGGACGTCTTTTCAGTCTTCATCATTTTTTTACTTATATTTCAGCCTACTCCATAATCATTATATTTTAATTCTGATTCAGCTTGCAGTTTGAACTTAGCAGAGTTGCTAATGCGAGGAAAATAAAGCTCATGCTTGTGTATCACAATGCAAACAAATAGAGCAAACAGATATACGTCAACACTAGGAAGTACCTGATAAAGGAATGCATACACGTATGCAAATTGTAATATTTAATTAAGAAAAAATGAAGCCAAAAATGCTAGAAACAAAATGTAGACAAAAGAACTTGTAGCAGAGTGTCCTATGCGTCATCCATATATGGAACATACAATTGCTACTTCCATGAACACGAGTAAAACAGACTATTTTGAAAATCTGATGACGATGATTTCTTTCTCAACAAAGAATCTTCGCAGTCTCCCAATACATCGAGTGACTAGGTTCCCTCACATGGTTATCTGATGTAAAAAGGACAATTTCCGATCGCACTTTTGAGTTCCACAATTCTTCTCACTGAGAGTCCTGCTGGTCTCACCGGTGTAAAACTAAAGTACAGTCTTTGATGGAATCATGTGCATCATTTTCTTGGGTTTCTTTCGAGTGAGGCTACCTCTCAATTTTCCATGTGATTGCTTGTATCAATGCTTGCTGCCTGTTGTGGTATATCTATGGCAATATGTATCCGTGATGTGAGTTACAGTGAACAACTATATCAACAGTCAGGTCACCTCAGCTGTTTCAATAGTGATCATAACATACGCCTGCAGGGACAAGGTCCTCAATAATGCTGACGATTATTTAGAAATAAGTCGTTTCTACTTGGGTTTTCTATCACTCAGAGAATGATAGTCTATTAACGCCAATATCGTATGTCTTCCTGGGTTTCCAATCACTTAAACTAGAGCTTGCAATGTCCCGACTTTTCTCGATCCCGGAAATCGGATGCCGGTGTTATGACATTCTCCCCCCAAATCTATTTTGCTGACCTGAAAATGTACACGTATATCAGAAAACTGTTATTATATACACGCATATCCTGTCGCGCACACAGGATAATTTAATCCTCAGTCTTATTCTTGCCCCGTGAACAGATGTGATGACTTTTCTCTTCCGAATAGACGACAAAATATTAGCTGCAAGCTTTTTTGTGTCGCTGAAAGTTCACCATCACATGTACTTCACTCACTTTTGCCAATGAGGCTGCAGCATACTCGCCAAATCCGTCTACCTGCGTGTAGAACCAAGAAAACCCAAAACTCTTTCATTACGTATGTTTCATCTCTAATTTACGCAAACATGGTGTTTGCATGACTTTATATATATATTCCAATTATTGTTGTGATTTTTTTTCTTCACAAACTTTGAGCTGACTTTCTGATTCACGGTTTGCATTTGTATTGATGGTTTTTATTCTCAAAAATATACACTTACTTATTACTTAATTTCCCCTCGAAAAAAGAGAAGCAAGTGCAAGCTCAATAAAACCTCTTAGAAGCCACAAGACTCGATATCTCAGAATTGTAGCTTCAGTTCAAAGAGGGGGAAAAGTGAATAGCACGGAAACTAACAGTCACCTACCAAAATTTGCAACTGTCTTTCTCCCGGAAATTTTATGCTACATTGCACTGAGAGCAGGGGAAGTGAGAAGAGCAACAATGGGATCGACTTGTATGGATACATGCGAGGTTGACGTTGTATAACTGTCAGATTCGGCGAAGACAGAATATTGAGATCGAGATATACCTCCATAAAGCAGATGCAAGTTAGACGTAGTACTATTGTAGGCCTCGGTAAAGAGTTGACTTTTATATACGCAACAAACCTACTAGCTCCGGTGATGATAGCGGGATTTCGGGATTGGGATTGACTCGTAGTTGAAATTTTAGGGTGTTAATCATTAACTTAACTTGTATTTGCTCTTAACTTAACTCGTAGTTAGGTTTTTAAGGGGTTTCATTGGATGACGCAAAACCTAAGCGCAAAACTAGCGATCCTTTTATTGTCGCATACTACGCGCGACGAGCCGGGTCTTCTTTGAAGCGCGAACAAAGGGTAATCAGAAAGGAATTGATGTTCCAACCTTAGATGCTCCTGAGTAGTCTTTCAACGCTAATATCTTCAATTATTTTAGTGTATGTATCTCTGACGACACATCGGCGGTGTATGTTCGTAGCAATCATTTGCATGCACAACTGAAGATGCTGACCCCTTCAAAGATGTAAAAATTAATGAATTTGATACATTTACACTTCAGTCAATCATACTCGTAGGAACACTACTACATCCACAAAAGTACAAGATTTTCAATGACAACTCATAAAATTCAAGGATTTCAAGAATAACCACTCATTTTGCACCCATCGAGTATTTCCCCAACCATGGCATGTGGATACAAAACAGCAAGCTAAGCAGTTAATAAACTAACAAAGCTATTGTTACAAGTAAATCGATCAGCTTTACCCTCGCCCCGTTGGGATAATGGGTGGGGGGGGGGCTAGAGTTTCTAAAAAGTCGGTTTTTCAGGCAACCGGTTTTTTGAATACTTTTCCGCAACTATTCGAAAACCGGTTTCATAGATTTCATGATATTATTGGTTTGTTACACTATTTAGCATACTACAACAAAAGATCAGTTGTCCTTACCCAGGGTTTTTTAAGGCGATATACGCGCCCGATTTGGGCGGGTAAATTTCGGATGTCAACTCGGACCACTGTCCATGTCAGTCACTGTTGTTTTTCACATAAGGCGAATAATTCGAATTAAAAATTTATTTAACCCAACCCTATTTCAGGTGTGGATAATCTATACGAAACCTATTTATGTTCGATTATGCGATTCGCAACCATCGTCAAGTTAACAATTACAAAAACTTTCCTTCACTCACACGCATTTAAAAGTAGGAAGTTATCAAAACGGAAATACTATGTAGTCATGTAGTGGACCATGCCAAAATAAATTTTACTGGTTGCGAATGAAGAAATACATTCGCAGTGGTGCTTTCTTGTCTCACATAGCTTACTTCATTTATAGAATTTGCATCACTGAAAGTTTGCATGTGAAGTAGACACATGACACATGTATTCTAATTTCTAATTGTGATATATGTCAATAATTGATATTGAAAGTTGAAAACTTTGGATTACATGAAAAAATGAAAAGAAGCTTATATGGGTAGGCTACTGATCCATAACATATAATGCTCTATAGTTTATAGGCTTCTAGAAACCTGAAAACAACGCAAAATAGCTAATCGCTACAAAAAAATGAATTACTAACAATGAAATGAACCAATCGTATCTACCGGAATAGTTAAGAGTTGTTGATAAACCATCACTTAGAATAAAATCCTCTCAGAAATTGTGGCGAATCAATCGTTGTGTCACCCAGGCGGATTCGTACTTCGCACAAATCCACCACTGACAGAAAAGGATCGTTCAACCTCAACTGTAGTCGGAGACACAGTAATTGTGACATTTCTGATAAGTTTCAGAATTTTCGGTAAGCAGTTCGTCGCCTCGAAAAGGTTCATTTCTGTACAAGGAAGGTTACTACTTATATATTTGAAGGCTTATGAAAGAACAATTAATCGATCCGAGTAACGAATCAGTTGTCAGGTGCTATTTTAGTCCCTTATAGCATGAACGCCTAGATTCCCATTAACCAATTTAAATGGATTCTCTGCTGCGACTATAGGGATAGGGAAGTCACGCATTGTCATGCGGATTCCGACAATCTAAGCAGAGACAATGACGAGAGATGAGCGATTAATTTGGGAGTCTTAGGGTGAGGAATCCCTTCCGCTACTCTGATTGGTTATTGTTTTTTACTTGGGAAGACCGAGGTGAATAAATAGATCAATCACTTTTTGAAATTCGCGATATATTTCGTAAAGTATCCATTTCACATCGGCAGGCAATGAATGTGACAAACCTCTAATTGGATAACTGAACTGTCGAATTAGCGATTTTTGGAAAGTGAAATGAATATTGCAAATTTAACAATACATTATTTCAATCAAAGCGAAAGAATAAAGTTAAACCGGTTTTCAAAAAAGGTGGCGTTTTCGCGTCCTGCCGAAAGCTTGCTTCATATACAACACTGCGCTTCGCAGTAGCATATTTTAACATATTTTTGATAAGATGTATAATATTTTCATGACGCATGGTAACATTTTTGAATTTGGCCCACTGAAAGGTCAAACAAATGACCTTGATTCAAAAATGTATCCGTAAAATATTGAATATTTTTTGCTTTCTAGTGTATCATACAATGATTCCGTATAACACATTGGTTTCGGTCATTATCATTTGTAAAATATAATCTATCAATGATATGAGCTCAAACCAATGACCTAGAATGATCTAAGTGTGCGCACAACAGTCTGAAACGTGTATGTTTTTCTCAATGTGTTAGGAGCAATTCAAGAGTGCGAAAAATAATTCTACATTTTTGCGAAATAAATATGTTCACTGCATTTCGGTCTTCCCACTTCATGTTGGTCTTAACTCTATGCATTTTCTTTTTAATTTTGTCAGCTCGAAGCTCATCTTACAGCAGAATGGAAATCGGTTTTCGCATCTTGATAAATCAGCAAGAATTCAATGAATCACTGTGTGACTTGTTGATTATTGATTTTGGTTTTAACGTGCGAAATGCTTGATAAAAACGCTTTGATATTTACAAACATTTCTGGCATACCATTTAAATGTGAACTATTACGGTTCGTGTGGCATCGCGTGATAGAGTCACCCGACCATCACCGCATGGTGTCACTAACTAGGCACTAAAACTACCATATATCAAGTCGCCAGTGTTGTTGATTATCGTCAAAATCAAAAGATGTGACTACTTGAAAACTGAAAGGTAGTTTGAGATCCTTAATGAGGTATGGTCACAAAACAAGTTGTAGGCCATTACGTAATGGCATCTGTACCTGGGCAATTGACTTTGCATCTCAAGTCATGTGGTACTTTTTTTTTTTACTTTATCCTTTTAGCGTCTTCGTTTCCCCTATGACTAGAGGGTTTATGTAGTAATGTGGTAGCAAATTGAAAATAGTTCATGCGTGAAAATTTACTTCTGCGGCTTTCCGTCGATGATATAACTAGTGCAGCAAATTCCACAGAAGGAAAATAATATTTTCTAAAGGTAAAAATAAGGAGGATCATCATATAGCACAACCTAGGAATTTCTATCGCAAATTCGCCTGCAAATATAGAGACCAATATGGTCAGCGGATTTCTAGGACATTATCAGAAGAAACTGAGTTCCTCAATCTATCGAACACAAAGAAATTTTTAGTTAACAGCGCAGCGGTTAGAAACGGCACCGCTTGATAATCAATCTCAAAATTCTTCCAGATGCGCAGACACTGAAAAGTCACTCCACTTAATACTAACTCCTGTTATCTCCAAGAAATTAAAAGATGTTGGAATTTTATTTTATTTTCAAAGACTGAACTCAGTTAAGTTAAGATTCAAACAACCATGAAATTTTGGTAGTTCAAATCGTTTGAGATTTCAAATGAAGTCATGATCTAGATTATTTCATCGGTTTCGGTTCGCTGAAATTTGATGACTTTATAGATATCGGTTCTTGTGTAATTGGTAATTGATGTCAAAATTAAATGAGATAATATAGTAAGACCATTTTAATTGACATGTTTAAAAGGTTTGCAACCGTCAATTAGAAGAACGATGAACTACAGACAGGGATATATAACTAATAATCACCAGAACTTAACTGTCAGTGCTACGTAATCAGCGTATTTAACATCTTCTGAAATTCGGCACTTGACCGAATATCTTGAAAATTGGCATGTTGAAACTGATTAATTAAACTGATTGAAAAATTATTGCACAACTTTTCAAACGACTACCTGTCTTGATCGTAGCTGCATGCATGATCAAGATTCCGTTGATTGCTTAACTTATCAATATTGAAATTATCTTGTCAATTTGAAATATGGAGTTATCAATTTAAGTCCAACAGAATTCAAAATAAAATGAATATGTAGATCTCATTGCTTTTAAAAGTACAAGTGAATGTAAATCACAGCTGCACATAATTCAGAAAGTGATCAATTGTGTAGAGCCAGATGACTTGCGGAAATTTCATATCGGCAATATGATAATGCATACATACCGCAAGCTGCGATAACGTCTGCAATGCGAAGATAAACATTGCCGGACCACTAGACTTACACTTTACACTTCACATTGAATCTGTGAAGTCTATTTTTTAAAGCTGTTAACACCGTACAAATAATTACTTAACGTTCATATTCAGCAGGAAAATGTAGTGCATGTGATATGTAGTTCAACATGAATACGTAGTACAACAGTATATAATAGTAGTAAATAATATAGTACAATAATAGGATATAATGATATGCAGTTCATCATTCCAGGAGCAGACTTCTATCTTTTCGCTGACGTCCATAATGATGTTGTTGTTTCCCTACTCTCAGTTGCATCGCAGTATGAAGTTGCACTGGGATGAATTCCTGATCTTTCTGTCACATCCATGCGGACTGGTGTACCCATCTAATAATGGAGTCTGTAGGATGCCCCACTTATGATAAAAGAAGGATGTTCAATGATTAGCTGTGTTAGTAATGCGAACTGACCTATCGCAGTCTTTGGAGCATCTCAATTTAATAACTGAGTTTCCTTACTTATAGGAACAAATCCTTTAATTAACATTTACTGACATGCATCACACTTACCGTTGACCTAGGACATTGTAGCATTGGACCATAGGAAACTATTGCCGGTGTTTGTCATATACAGAGCATCAAAATAACAGATTCTTTTCAATTTAATTCGGCTACTATATAATTATAATTCATTAAGTGAGAAAAAAATCGTCTCCTATAAAGAGTCATCTACACAATACTACATATGAAAAAAGAACTCTGAAGGAAGAATAATTTAGTTAGACAATTAAGTTAATTATCATCTGTGTTAACAAAAGTTTACCTTAACCTGATAAGGAGATCATCAAGGTTAGCTTCATAAACATAACCACGTGTGTTATCACCAAAGTATCTTCAATGCTTGCTGATGTCTCACCAGATAATGATCTCTTAAACCTCATTTGTCTTCTGCATCACCTCACATCATGTACAAGTATGTTTAACCTGCCTCTGAGTACAAATGATCAAACGCACCGATATCAAGTGACTTATGTGGGAATATCTAAACTGCGTCATCTTAGAAAAGTACATTTGATAAGACTTATCAACACTTAATGGTAATGCATCATCATACCAAATCGAGTTGTTTCTTTGAGTTACGTCGGGAACAAGATATTTCAAACAACAAAGAAAATCTGTTGAGGTCGAGAATATAATTATCTGTATACAACAACTCAAGGGTCGAACCAACCACATGCTATCGAAACGCCTAAGTAGATTACTTAGCCTTACTTCATAACTGGGCCAACAGAGTCATGGCAAAGGGATCAGTGCCGGCTATGTTTTCCTTTTACTCAAAAACGTCACCTTAATACTAATCATGAATCAGTGAAACTAAGTGCTGATGCAAAGGATCAATCTACAGTTGAATTGTTCACTTTCGATGGAAGCTTCTGGTTAAACGCTGTCAACATCGTAGATTCAGATAAAAGCAACTTCCATTTTGATTTGAACTTCATTGATGAAAATAAAAGTACCTAAAAACATTGACTTTAGACAATTAGCTCCATATAAATGGTAAAATACGCTACTTAACAAAACGCATGTTCTCGTGCACAAGGTGTCCACAATCTGCATGAACTTGCTTGTCCACAAGCTTCACCATTTCTTTTCGATCAGAATTGCCTGTATATTTATCATTCATTCGGCGTTCTATTAGTATTTGTCTCATTTATATCTATCGCCATTTTTGCTTCAAAATTACGTATCCTTAAAAATGTTTTCAAGAGTGATTAGTGATCACCCATTATTCAACCTCATCAACTCTTTGATATTAATTACAGCGCACACTGAAAACCATGCACTCCATGCATAACATGAAACAATCTCCAGATAGGTTAATTCTTAATTCACGTTATAACAAGCATCAAAGGCCAGGTTTATGCTACATTGAAGATTTGTAACTTATTCGATTTATCATAACTTATTTGAAATGTTGAGTTGGCAGACATCCTGGAGATTCGAGATTTCAGCCATTAGAAAATGATGAGAAACGCTGTGTTGGAGATTGAGACCAATATTGAAACAGTCGGTAATTAGCATCTGCTAATTCAAAAAGAATTCGACAATAAAGTAATAAGGAAAAGCAATAGAAAACTTGGGTAAATAACAATTTATTCTACATACAATTAAGTTTTATTTACTGTTTTACAAGTGTTCAATGTGACCACCACCTGAAGCATGAGCAACATCAATACGATAAGAGAATTCTTCCCAGACGTTTATTAGCATATCACGGTCCACTAAATCAATCGCTGCTGCTAATCGTTGTTTAAGATCATGGATGCTCGTAGGTAGTGGTGGAACATAAACGCGATCTTTCACGTAACCCTACAAGAAAAAGTCACACACTGTGAGGTCTGGTGATCTCGGAGGCCAAGCACAAAGAGCAAAATCGTTGTCACCTTTCCGACCAATCTATCGCTGGGGTACTTTTTCATTTAAAAAATTTCTGACATTCAGGTGCCAATGGGCAGGAGCTCCATCTTGTTGAAAAATGAAGTCAGGCCTATCTTCTTGCAGTAAAGTAAAGAGCCAGTGCTGAAGCATATCAAGATAGGATTGCCCTGTAACAGTATCATTTTCAAAGAAAAAAGGACCAAAAATCTTATTCCGAGAAACAGCACAGAAAACATTTACCTTAGGAGAATTTCTTACATGCTCAACTGTTTCATGTGGGTGCTCTGTTCCCCAAATACGCACATTGTGACGATTGACTGTGCCGCTCAAATAAAATGCAGCTTCATCACTAAAAAACTAAACGTGACATGAAGGTTTCATCGTCCATCATCTCCAGCATTGAAGAACAAAAATCTATTCGCTTCCTCTTGTCGTCATCAGTAAGTGCCTGAACGAGGCATAGTCTGTATGGTTTCAAATGTAGTCGTCTTCTTAGCACACGCCACACAGTAGACTGAGGAATTGCAAGCTCACGGCTAGCTCGATATGTGGATTTCCGCGGACTCCTCTCAAACGTAGAACGGATTCTTGTCACGTGTGCTTCTGAAACACGTGGTCGTCCAGGACTTTTTTTCTTACACAGACACCCTCTCTCTTGAAATTGTTGAAACCAGCGTCGAATGTTCTTGGGAGAAGGAGCATTAATGTGAAATTGTCCTTGAAAAGCACGTTGAACTGTGACAATCGATTTTGTTTTCGCAAACTCAAGAAAACAAAACGCTTTCTGCTGCGGACTCGCCATTATGAGGGTTAACAAATAACTGAAACTGCGATCTATATAAACTGAACGTTTCTGGTGAAATGAAGTGAGTACAGCTCTCCCATGCCATTCATTTACATTTTAGAAGCTCCTTTTCCAAATGGTTAATGATTCATTTCATGAGAATGCTTGATAAATGAATTAATGTATCATGAAATCGGGTCATTCTTTTTGAATTACCCTATTCTCGTACCATCACGATGTGTTGTAACTCTTCCTTATGCTGTTTAAGTGAAATTTCATCAAATTTAATTATTTTTCTCAAAAAACACCATTGAGAAATTGCAGGTTTTTAGTTTGCTCAAATAATGATTCTGCGTAAGCTTATCCAGCCTAATCTCTGCATATCTATCTCAGTCTACCATCGGCAGCGGTTGTGTATTTTCAGTGCTCCGTTCAATCATCTTGTTTATTCTCGTATTATTCTTCCTGTGATTCTCTCATATCGGAATTTTATATCATCCGAATCGCCGTCGTCTCCTGCGTCTTTCTGTGGTTTTCAGTTCGATTTTGGTTCAGCCGTTCTCAAGCTACATACACCATTTTTGCGGTTTTTGTGAGTTTGTGACCGTGTGCGCATGCGCAAATCTTCGTGAATTGATATCCACGCCTCCTGTCGCGCTGTATCTCTTTTTGATTTTGACGATAATCATCTGTATATCGCCTTATTTCGACGTTGTGTGCGTTGGTCTAGTGGTTAAGCCAGCTGACTACTGAAGCCGAAATTTTGCTGTCTGTGCGCTCGAACCCCGATCAAGCCGATTTCTTTTTTTTTCCACCGAACTGACCTTTGTCCTTTCTCACAATGTCTGTGAATAATACCAAGACTGTCGACAGCTGCGATGCCAGTCCCTGTCTGATAACGCAAAAATCAAGAGATCGAGATAGACGTTCGATTGAGTGTAACAGTCCAGGTTGTTGCAAGAAATTTCATGCACTCTGTGTTGGACATGGAAAATCAACTGACAAGGATTTAAACACGCTTTTCTTCGTATGTCTCAAATGCGAATCATATTTAAAGTATGGGGCCGAAATCGCACGGAAGTCATTCATGACTGAGTTAGATGAGAAACTGGAAGCTCTCGCGACAGCTATTCATCAGACTATTGATGCAAAAATTGCTTTGGCAACTGAAAATATCTTAGTCAAGACAAGTTCAATGTGTGAAACCAACAGTAAACACTTCGAAGTAAAGTTAAATGAAGTCAAAGCTATTCATGAAAAAGAAATCAACGACCTAAAATCATCGTGTGAGTTAATGTTTAAATTTGTAAATCATATGGAGTTGGATAAGCGGAAGAACTGCTTTATCGTTAGAAATTTTCCTGAGTGCCAAGTCAGTGTGAATGATCATGAAATATCTAGCTGTAAAGAGGCGGTCTCCGCTATTGCTAAGGAGCTTGACCTCGATGAAGAACTTCCAAACATCCAAGATGTGCACAGAATTGGTAGAGCTCGGCAAGATGGAAAACCTCGCCTTATCAAAGTTCAAACTACACCGAAGACGGCTAAACTGTTTTTGCAGAAAGCGCGGCAACTGAAATTGGCGGTCCATCCTCTAAATAAAGTGTTTATTCAGGAAGATTTACCTTTGGAGGTTAATAGACGATTGGCTGAAATGCGAAGGAGAGCCTTTGAGCACCGAACTCAGAATCCAGGTGAAACGGCATATGTCAAGAATAAGAAATTATTCATAAATGGAATCATCGTCGACGAGATTAAACTGGATTTTTAAATTCTGATTTTAACACAAGAAAATCTTTGAGAGCGAGATTGCCTTCTATTTTCTTGACAAATTTGAGGTCCATTAATAACAAGTTTGATGATCTCCTTTGTCAAATATCTACTTCTAATGCTGATGTTGTGATATGCACAGAGACATGGTTGACTTCGAATATGCCCAATCAATCTATTAGCATTAAAGGCTACGACTGTCATCGAACTGATCGATACAATAATTCTGCTCGAGGCGGTGTGGCTATTTGGTCCAAAAAATTCCTACGCGCTGAGAAGTTGCAGTTTCCGTTATTCAGTTATGCTGAAGTGTGTTGTGTTGTGATCTCGAAGCTAAAGCTAATCATCGTTGGTGTATATTTACCTCCCGGTATTACTCAACCAGTTTTTAATGAGTTTTGCATTACTTTTCGTAATAGTCTTGATGACGTACTCATTAAATTTTCTCACCATTGTCCTATTGTCTCTGGTGACTTCAATCGTTATAATTGTGCTTTCCTTACGAATTCATTTTCTTTAAAGAATATTGTGTCAAAACCCACCCGAAATGACGCTATACTTGATATGATATTTGTTGACTCAATTCTAGTACAAAGATACAGTCCCGAAAACGTTGAAGTTGGACCACCGATCAGTGGTTCGGACCATAATATAATTTTTGCCTTTCCATCAGACAGAAACGTTTCATCAGCTTCAAGGAAGCACATTTTTTATGACTTGCGCCTCTCGCACGTTCTTGCTTTTGAAAAGGAATTTCTAAGTCATCCTCATTTGTCAACTTTTTATGATGAGTTTGATGTAGATAAAAAATGTGATTTTCTCATTGATATGTTAACTGATTCGATGTCAATTATTCCCCAACACATTGTGTATCTTTCTGATTCTGATGCTCCTTGGTTTACTCCATTTTTAAAATATTTGATCAATGTGAGATGGGAGGCTTTTCGATTGCAAGATTGGGATAAATACAATTATCTTAAGGTAAAGGTGAAAGATGAAATAGTTAAGGCAAAGAAAAAGTACTTTCAAAAGAAAAGGGAGTCAGTAAAAGGACTTTGGTCTTATGTAAACATGGAACGTGGCTATTCTGAAAATGCACAGTTCGACGCTCTTTTGGATGATTCTCCTATTCATTCTGTATTGAACCAGTTGAACGAGAATTTCATTGCCAGTATGAATTCCCGACCAACCACTCCCACTTTTGCAAATTTTCAAGATGATGGATGGATGCCGTCTTTCACGGTAATTGATGTGTGGAAAATTCTCTCTGGGTTGCCATCTAAGGCTACCGGCAGTGATGGCGTTCCAACGAGTATCTACAAGAAGTCTGCTCTTATCTTGGCTGAACCAATTTTTGATTTAATAATGTCATGCTTAAAACAAAGGAAGTTTCCTATATCATGGAAGATCGCAGATTTAATTCCAGTACCGAAATCTGCAAAGGTATCCTTCGATAACTTCAGACCGATCAGCCTTCTTCCTATTCCCGCAAAAATTGCGGAGAAAATTATTCTGACTGACATGAGATCTCGTCTAACATCTTGTTTTGGTAGTGATCAATTTGGTATCAGGAAAATGTCTTCAACGACTCACGCTGTCATAGCGGCTCATGATATTTTGACAAAGTTATTTGACGATCCATGTATTGGAGCTTCATTGCTTGTTAGTTTTGACTTTAGCAAAGCATTTGATAAGATAAGTCATGACCTCATTCTATCGCGAGCTTTGGAACTGAATTTACCTTCTGGTTTTGTAATGTTTTTAAACAGTTATTTAGAACAACGTCAACAGAGAGTTCGTATGTACAATTTGAAGAGTGATCTCAAACTGATAACAAGTGGCGTTCCTCAAGGGTCTCTTTTAGGACCATATTTGTTCGGGATATTCATTTCCACGCTACGTCCGATGTTCCCTTCTACGTATATGATCAAATACGTTGATGACTTGTGCATTATTGCTGGCATCAGGAAAACTCATCCTGCTGAAGATGTTAAGATGATCAAAAATGAATTAGAAAATATTTCTCAATGGTCTTCTTCCAATTCTATGTTGCTAAATAGTGATAAAACTGCAGGGCTTATCAATTACCGAGGCTCCTTCAAAGAAAATTTTGATGTTGAGAAATATATCAATGAAGTGACCTTCCATCCCTACATCCGTATTTTGGGTGTCTACTTTGACAGCGACTTCAGATGGAAAAGTCATGTTAGCTTTGTTGAGAGAAAATGTGCACAGAGACTGTATATTCTTCGACGTATGAAATCTATAACGGCAGACTCTGAATTTATCATGATTTACAATGCCCTGATCAGAAGTTTATTAGAATATGCCTCACCTGTTTTTATTGGTTTATCTACCGGAGATGAAAAACGTCTTCAAGTAATTCAGAACCGTTGCATTCGCATGAAAGGAAAAATTGACTTACCAAATCTTGCTGACAGGAGAAGACGCTTGGCAAACAACCTATTCCAGAAGCTGCCTTATTCAGATACCTTTTTGAAGTCTCTCATCCCTCCCAGACTCCCAAGTGGTCGTTTATCAGTGCCGTTTTGTCGAACAACCATTCGGAGAAACTCGTTCTTTCCGCGATTATGTATTATGTCTGTCAGTACTTTTTATGATTGATTTATGTATGTGCTTACTTCTGTTTTTATGAATTTATGAATCTTTCTTGTCAGTTTTGTACACATGTATCCATTATTTCGATTGCCATTTGAAGTTATAATAAAACATCTCTCTCTCTCTCTATCATCTTGGATAGGTGTGCTTCTTTATAGGACTTTGGTTCGCTCATGTGTGCTTTACTCCGCACCCATTCTACAGATGGCATGTGAATTCTCTTGGCAGCGACTTCTAAGATTAAAACGCAGAGGCCTTCGAGCTGCCTAGCGTGCTCGTTCGGACACCACAATCGACGCTATATATCAAAGAGCAGCCATCGTTAGTCTTGACAAAGACGTTTTTCGAAGTGGTACCAAATTCTTTCTCAAGCATACTCGTTGCAGAAATTAAAGCTATTTTGTTACTGAGGTCGAGCAAGACAATCGCATTGTTCGGTTCGATCTACCTATCTGTCTGTGTGCCTCACAACAAAATGAGGTCAGATCATATCTTCGTGAGAACAACATCAATCCAGTCAGTCCAGCATCGACCTGGTCTCTCGTGCGAGAGTTCACTTTCACATTTATTTGGGGTATCTCTCCAGTTTCTTGAAACCATTTTTCGCTTTTGTTTTTGTTTTTCATAGTGACATTTTTCACTTGTTGATATCGTTGTCGATTTTAGCGAACCGTTGTCCTGAATGGGCATGCGAATAAAAAGTTATCCTGCACTGAATCACTTTTGAATAGATGCACCCGCATCAAGTTGTAAAAATTGAGAAATTGCAAGTTTTCGGCCTACTTTTCAACGAACTCAAGTTTTACAGGTCAAATCACGAAATTCCAGGGTTTCCAAGTTGCAGACACCCAACCTCTCATGCAACACAAATTTAACGTCCTAAGTTCTTATAGGTCAATATTTTGTCAAATTTCATTTCTTTAGTGTCAACGTATCATTCTTTAACATTTGTGCTTTTTTAACGAGGTAAGACAAATTCGTCTATGTAGCCGAGGCTGCTTGATTGATAACTCGATGAGTTAATTTTATACTTATATTTCGGCTGTCACAGCCCTTTTCAAAGTATAGAGTAGGAAAGATTTACAAATGGAGTACAAAGATATAAAAAAATGTTTTCAAAAATCAAAATGTCATGTATATACCAGTATACAGATATCTTGTCCTTCATCACGCCTGTTCAGGTCAGGTTGGGCTGTCTTAATTATGAGTGCCTCTTTGAGACGAAGATCTACTGCGTCTTTAGCATGTGAAATTATCTTGTCAATTTGAAATATGGAGTTATCAATTTAAGTCCAACAGAATTCAAAATAAAATGAATATGTAGATCTCATTGCTTTTAAAAGTACAAGTGAATGTAAATCACAGCTGCACATAATTCAGAAAGTGATCAATTGTGTAGAGCCAGATGACTTGCGGAAATTTCATATCGGCAATATGATAATGCATACATACCGCAAGCTGCGATAACGTCTGCAATGCGAAGATAAACATTGCCGGACCACTAGACTTACACTTTACACTTCACATTGAATCTGTGAAGTCTATTTTTTAAAGCTGTTAACACCGTACAAATAATTACTTAACGTTCATATTCAGCAGGAAAATGTAGTGCATGTGATATGTAGTTCAACATGAATACGTAGTACAACAGTATATAATAGTAGTAAATAATATAGTACAATAATAGGATATAATGATATGCAGTTCATCATTCCAGGAGCAGACTTCTATCTTTTCGCTGACGTCCATAATGATGTTGTTGTTTCCCTACTCTCAGTTGCATCGCAGTATGAAGTTGCACTGGGATGAATTCCTGATCTTTCTGTCACATCCATGCGGACTGGTGTACCCATCTAATAATGGAGTCTGTAGGATGCCCCACTTATGATAAAAGAAGGATGTTCAATGATTAGCTGTGTTAGTAATGCGAACTGACCTATCGCAGTCTTTGGAGCATCTCAATTTAATAACTGAGTTTCCTTACTTATAGGAACAAATCCTTTAATCAACATTTACTGACATGCATCACACTTACCGTTGACCTAGGACATTGTAGCATTGGACCATAGGAAACTATTGCGTATGTTTGTCATATACAGAGCATCAAAATAACAGATTCTTTTCAATTTAATTCGGCTACTATATAATTATAATTCATTAAGTGAGAAAAAAATCGTCTCCTATAAAGAGTCATCTACACAATACTACATATGAAAAAAGAACTCTGAAGGAAGAATAATTTAGTTAGACAATTAAGTTAATTATCATCTGTGTTAACAAAAGTTTACCTTAACCTGATAAGGAGATCATCAAGGTTAGCTTCATAAACATAACCACATGTGTGTTATCACCAAAGTATCTTCAATGCTTGCTGATGTCTCACCAGATAATGATCTCTTAAACCTCATTTGTCTTCTGCATCACCTCACATCATGTACAAGTATGTTTAACCTGCCTCTGAGTATAAATGATCAAACGCACCGATATCAAGTGACATATGTGGGAATATCTAAACTGCGTCATCTTAGAAAAGTACATTTGATAAGACTTATCAACACTTAATGGTAATGCATCATCATACCAAATCGAGTTGCTTCTTTGAGTTACGTCGGGAACAAGATATTTCAAACAACAAAGAAAATCTGTTGAGGTCGAGAATATAATTATCTGTATACAACAACTCAAGGGTCGAACCAACCACATGCTATCGAAACGCCTAAGTAGATTACTTAGCCTTACTTCATAACTGGGCCAACAGAGTCATGGCAAAGGGATCAGTGCCGGCTATGTTTTCCTTTTACTCAAAAACGTCACCTTAATACTAATCATGAATCAGTGAAACTAAGTGCTGATGCAAAGGATCAATCTACAGTTGAATTGTTCACTTTCGATGGAAGCTTCTGGTTAAACGCTGTCAACATCGTAGATTCAGATAAAAGCAACTTCCATTTTGATTTGAACTTCATTGATGAAAATAAAAGTACCTAAAAACATTGATTTTAGACAATTAGCTCCATATAAATGGTAAAATACGCTACTTAACAAAACGCATGTTCTCGTGCACAAGGTGTCCACAATCTGCATGAACTTGCTTGTCCACAAGCTTCACCATTTCTTTTCGATCAGAATTGCCTGTATATTTATCATTCATTCGGCGTTCTATTAGTATTTGTCTCATTTATATCTATCGCCATTTTTGCTTCAAAATTACGTATCCTTAAAAATGTTTTCAAGAGTGATTAGTGATCACCCATTATTCAACCTCATCAACTCTTTGATATTACAGCGCACACTGAAAACCATGCACTCCATGCATAACATGAAACAATCTCCAGATAGGTTAATTCTTAATTCACGTTATAACAAGCATCAAAGGCCAGGTTTATGCTACATTGAAGATTTGTAACTTATTCGATTTATCATAACTTATTTGAAATGTTGAGTTGGCAGACATCTTGGAGATTCGAGATTTCAGCCATTAGAAAATGATGAGAAACGCTGTGTTGGAGATTGAGACCAATATTGAAACAGTCGGTAATTAGCATCTGCTAATTCAAAAAGAATTCGACAATAAAGTAATAAGGAAAAGCAATAGAAAACTTGGGTAAATAACAATTTATTCTACATACAATTAAGTTTTATTTACTGTTTTACAAGTGTTCAATGTGACCACCACCTGAAGCACGAGCAACATCAATACGATAAGAGAATTCTTCCCAGACGTTTATTAGCATATCACGGTCCACTAAATCAATCGCTGCTGCTAATCGTTGTTTAAGATCATGGATGCTCGTAGGTAGTGGTGGAACATAAACGCGATCTTTCACGTAACCCTACAAGAAAAAGTCACACACTGTGAGGTCTGGTGATCTCGGAGGCCAAGCACAAAGAGCAAAATCGTTGTCACCTTTCCGATCAATCCATCGCTGGGGTACTTTTTCATTTAAAAAATTTCTGACATTCAGGTGCCAATGGGCAGGAGCTCCATCTTGTTGAAAAATGAAGTCAGGCCTATCTTCTTGCAGTAAAGTAAAGAGCCAGTGCTGAAGCATATCAAGATAGGATTGCCCTGTAACAGTATCATTTTCAAAGAAAAAAGGACCAAAAATCTTATTCCGAGAAACAGCACAGAAAACATTTACCTTAGGAGAATTTCTTACATGCTCAACTGTTTCATGTGGGTGCTCTGTTCCCCAAATACGCACATTGTGACGATTGACTGTGCCGCTCAAATAAAATGTAGCTTCATCACTAAAAACTAAACGTGACATGAAGGTTTCATCGTCCATCATCTCCAGCATTGAAGAACAAAAATCTATTCGCTTCCTCTTGTCGTCATCAGTCGTGCCTGAACGAGGCATAGTCAGTATGGTTTCAAATGTAGTCGTCTTCTTAGCACACGCCACACAGTAGACTGAGGAATTGCAAGCTCACGGCTAGCTCGATATGTGGATTTCCGCGGACTCCTCTCAAACGTAGAACGGATTCTTGTCACGTGTGCTTCTGAAACACGTGGTCGTCCAGGACTTTTTTTCTTACACAGACACCCTCTCTCTTGAAATTGTTGAAACCAGCGTCGAATGTTCTTGGGAGAAGGAGCATTAATGTGAAATTGTCCTTGAAAAGCACGTTGAACTGTGACAATCGATTTTGTTTTCGCAAACTCAAGAAAACAAAACGCTTTCTGCTGCGGACTCGCCATTATGAGGGTTAACAAATAACTGAAACTGCGATCTATATAAACTGAACGTTTCTGGTGAAATGAAGTGAGTACAGCTCTCCCATGCCATTCATTTACATTTTAGAAGCTCCTTTTCCAAATGGTTAATGATTCATTTCATGAGAATGCTTGATAAATGAATTAATGTATCATGAAATCGGGTCATTCTTTTTGAATTACCCTATTCTCGTACCATCACGATGTGTTGTAACTCTTCCTTATGCTGTTTAAGTGAAATTTCATCAAATTTAATTATTTTTCTCAAAAATCACCATTGAGAAATTGCAGGTTTTTAGTTTGCTCAAATAATGATTCTGCGAAAGCTTATCCAGCCTAATCTCTGCATATCATCTTGGATAGGTGTGCTTCTTTATAGGACTTTGGTTCGCTCATGTGTGCTTTACTCCGCACCCATTCTACAGATGGCATGTGAATTCTCTTGGCAGCGACTTCTAAGATTAAAACGCAGAGGCCTTCGAGCTGCCTAGCGTGCTCGTTCGGACACCACAATCGACGCTATATATCAAAGAGCAGCCATCGTTAGTCTTGACAAAGACGTTTTTCGAAGTGGTACCAAATTCTTTCTCAAGCATACTCGTTGCAGAAATTAAAGCTATTTTGTTACTGAGGTCGAGCAAGACAATCGCATTGTTCGGTTCGATCTACCTATCTGTCTGTGTGCCTCACAACAAAATGAGGTCAGATCATATCTTCGTGAGAACAACATCAATCGAGTCAGTCCAGCATCGACCTGGTCTCTCGTGCGAGAGTTCACTTTCACATTATTTGGGGTATCTCTCCAGTTTCTTGAAACCATTTTTCGCTTTTGTTTTTGTTTTTCATAGTGACATTTTTCACTTGTTGATATCGTTGTCGATTTTAGCGAACCATTGTCCTGAATGGGCATGCGAATAAAAAGTTATCCTGCACTGAGTCACTTTTGAATAGATGCACCCGCATCAAGTTGTAAAAATTGAGAAATTGCAAGTTTTCGGGCCACTTTTCAACGAACTCAAGTTTTACAGGTCAAATCACGAAATTCCAGGGTTTCCAAGTTGCAGACACCCAACCTCTCATGCAACACAAATTTAACGTCCTAAGTTCTTATAGGTCAATATTTTGTCAAATTTCATTTCTTTAGTGTCAACGTATCATTCTTTAACATTTGTGCTTTTTTAACGAGGTAAGACAAATTCGTCTATGTAGCCGAGGCTGCTTGATTGATAACTCGATGAGTTAATTTTATACTTATATTTCGGCTGTCACAGCCCTTTTCAAAGTATAGAGTAGAAAAGATTTACAAATGGAGTACAAAGCTATATAAAAATGTTTTCAAAAATCAAAATGTCATGTATATACCAGTGTACAGATATCTTGTCCTTCATCACGCCTGTTCAGGTCAGGTTGGGCTGTCTTAATTATGAGTGCCTCTTTGAGACGAAGATCTACTGCGTCTTTAGCATGTGACACAATTTCTATGCTGAGGCTGCCATGACAGATGAGCTTGTGATCATAGATGGCGGATTTGTTGTAAAATAAGTGCTCTCGAATTCTTGTGTGTAAGGGACGCACTGTACTTCTTGGCTACATAGACGAATTTGTCTTACCTCGTTAAATTTAACAATAATGCTGCTCAGAGAGAATTTTGATATTTTACATATTTGTGCTTTTGAATATTTTTCAATGTGGCAGATTTGAAACATATTCTGCCAACGCAATTTGCGAAATAATGCAAGTACCTGTTCAATGCCGTACCAAATGAACCAAATGAACCTCATTCATAGGCATTACGACTATCTCAGTCTAGAGAACCACGTCTGATGAGAAGCATAAAATAGGATACAAAACCTGTCCCACTGACAAGATTTTAAGTGATGATAAATGATTCGTGAAATATGCCATAATGACATTGAAGGCCGGCAAAAATTAATGACCATGTCTGCTAATTAGTCATGAAACGGTAGTAAATCATCTCACTTCATTGCATTTTCAAAGCAACATCGTCTTACAATAAGGCCGCATTCTCCGTATCCACTTTTTCAACGCGCTGAGGCAGCACTAGAATGATCGGGGGGGGGGAGGATTGCATCATTTATGGTTTGCGTTACTAACGGCAAAAATGTTGATGATATCCTCATACAATAGCAGGCATGCCATCATGTTTGCGGATGTCTCCGCAATCGCAATTCATCGCAGAAGTCATCAATCGGATGATGTTCTATATATTTATAACGAATGATGTATATAAACAGTATATATAATATATATATAACCAAAAAATGCTGTTTTGCACTACTCCGAGTATACTTAGAGAGGTTCACGCTACATACGATCTTCATAGTGCAGTTAACATGAAACAAAGAAGCAATATAATCATAGTAAGTAATAGGGAGGTGTTTTCAAATTACAAAATTGGCAAGAGGAATGCGGCAATGATATTTCACTGATCAGTGAATAGCTGACAGTAAACATTTTCTTCTATGTCTGCATGTAGATATAATTTCACACTTTTTGTTAATTGAATTATTAGGTTTTTGTGTTAGAATGCGATATTTCTCCATCAGACACAGATTACATTTTCTTGTACCACATTTATACGGTGATGTTTCACAACTTATTTCCCATTTGATGTTATAATTTTTGTTGTTGTTCTTCAACATCCAAATAAATTTCGACAATGAAGTTTCGTTTTCATATCTGATGTTCGTGAAAGACTTTTTGTGATTGCGATATCTCGTTTTGAAGCGGTTTTCTGTTTGACCGATGTATGAATGATCTTTGCCATCTTCTGTTGTTACCGTCGCTTTATACACAAAGCATTCCTTCAAACATTTTCCTTCAAGAGGTCATTCATCTTTTTTCCTGCAATTGCATTGTTGCTCACTGGATTGCGTTTGGTTAGTTTCGCTGGTGTTTGAGTTGTTTTCGTTTTTGTTTGAATTCAATAGCTTGCTGTTATGCTGTTTGATAGTATTTCTCATATTAGTCATGCAGCTATAACTCACCTTTATGTTGTTTCTGTTTAAAAGAGTTCGATATTTATGGTTGGGAGGAAAGTGCTTATTCACTAATGAGAGGAATTTATGTCCAATATCTATTTTTACATTTCGACTGAACGGCGGGTTGAACCAGATGATATTTTGGCGCCTTTGTTTCTTATTTCCTGCTTTCTTGAACTTCAACTTATGTCTGTATCCACAGATTTCGAGCGCGCTTTGATAATGTGGATTTACCTTTTCAAATTCAGCTGCATCGCTTGAGAGTGAAGACAATCTTTTTTCCACCATTGTTGGTATTTGTTTAATTATTTCTGGCGGGTGGTTTGATTTTATGATATGAAAAAGAAACTGCATTGTCGAAATTTATTTGGATGTTGAAGAACAACAACAAAAATTATAACATCAAATGGGAAATAAGTTGTGAAACATCACCGTATAAATGTGGTACAAGAAAATGTAATCTGTGTCTGATGGAGAAATATCGCATTCTAACACAAAAACCTAATAATTTAATTAGCAAAAAGTGTGAAATTATATCTACATGCAGACATAGAAGAAAATGTTTATTGTCAACTATTCGATGATCAGTGAAATATCATTGCCGCATTCCTCTTGCCAATTTTGTAATTTGAAAACACCTCCCTATTACTTACTATGATTATATTGCTTCTTTGTTTCATGTTAACTGCACTATGAAGATCGTATGTAGCGTGAAACTCTCTAAGTTTACCCGGAGTAGTGCAAAACAGCATTTTTTGGTTCTATTAAAGCTCTGACACCCATTCAGCACTCTACGCAACTGTATGTTGCATATCAAAAAAACCGTATATATATATAATATCGAGTGCACATGAAAAAATTGGCTGGTAGAACTCAGTCTTGAACCAACGACTAAAACAGATTATTTTTGCAACACAAATTATTTTCCAGCTTTAAATAAATAATAGATCGATCAACCACATTCTTATGAGGAATGTTGATAGGAATGTATTACTTTGATTGCCACACGAATTTTAAGATATTGGAAATTTTTTGAAGTATTGGTAAAACAATATTAAATATTGGTTTGCCGATGCTTCAAAATTTTTCAGATATCCGAAAATCAAATTTTGATTCGAAAAACGAGTTCGAGTATATATTTGAGTATTATTAGAAAGCTTTAGGCATATTCTACATGACACATTTGATGGCCTTTCAAACATTCTTCCTCAACAGACGCTCGTCGCATTGGTCTAGATCAGGGATTGCACCGGATCAAGATCCAGATCCGGCGGATCCTGTTGTAAATATCCGGATCCCGGATCCAGCGAAGAGTGTTTATGATGAGATGCTGATGGTCATTAATGCTGCGGAAAATCCTATCTAACGATAGAAGTTATTAGTTTAGATAGAATCTCAAACTTGCTTTTCTCGTTACTCATTTAAGAGTTGGGAGTGGCAGCCAAGAATACGAATATAAATCTTAATAGAAATGTTTTATCCAGGAATATCTGTAGCTCAGTATTGAATGATGATCTATTAATGTGCAAAAAAGATGAAGTAAGTTTTTCATGCTTTGCTCATTCTAATTGTCATGTTACCGTTGTACACTTGTGACCACTGCACCCGCTTTACTAATCCAAAATAAGGAATGAATGGACATCCATGACTTTCAAAGCTAATAACATAAAAAAGATCCATTGTGCTTCTCCAAACATATGACATTGATCCGACCGCCTTACACTCACAATGAGCAATAGCTGTAGTTATTAATAAGTCTATAATAGTTGGGTATGCGCATATCAGTTAAATAAACACAAATAAAAGCAAGTTTGCTGTCTTTCCTTTCTTTTAACTCAATATACTTGTCTATCCTTGTTGAAATTGTTTTTTTTTGATTGACAATCATGGTAAATGTAAGCTTAATTAATTCAGAAGTTCAGCTACAGCTATCATGTCTTCAGAAAGAGTACACATTTCTCGATGCTCAGCCTCAGATTGTATTACCGATATTTTAGATACTTGCAATCATCCATTGATATTCAGAAAAAAGGTAATAACAACTGAGAACCACAGTGACAACTGCCTAGACAAAATCCTAGGATTTCGATATCACTTCAATAGTAGGCCTATATTTTATGTATTATGAAACGCACAATTTAAACTTAATCTCAGGAACCAGACTATTCAATGTTAAAATCCAGAGTCTAACTAAAAAATATTTCAAAATTCTCTTGTGAATTCAATTGGGCATATACATTCAGGAGCAAACTGGAAAAATAGCACCACAATATTTTAGCTATTCTGGCTCTGCCTTTACGTAAGCGTAATTCATGATAAAAACACGTTTAGATGATGGAAACACAAGAAAGTCGATTTTTTTACCTCCTTCCATCTGGTCTCTGAAACATGGGAGAACTGCAACGCCTGCAGGAAGAGTACACTAGCGCTGCTGTTCCGATGGACCGCACTCACGAGATCTTGCATCACCGGATCACCACTCGCTGCAGCTAATACTATATCATATACATGCCGGACGATCAACCACGATAGTTTTTCTCCATCCGT
Source organism: Prostheceraeus crozeri (assembly GCA_907163375.1). Taxonomy (NCBI): domain Eukaryota; kingdom Metazoa; phylum Platyhelminthes; order Polycladida; family Euryleptidae; genus Prostheceraeus; species Prostheceraeus crozeri. Next base: position 476,620 of record CAJQUW010002233.1, read on the forward strand.
ATTACCATCAGCGATCTGCAAATACAATATATATTAGATCCTAGTGTGTGAAGAAAGTTCAAAACTATTACACTGTTGAACTGATGATATTGAACTAGCTTCCTAAGACATACATGTACAATTTAAACTTCGCAGTTCCGCTGCCCTAAATACTATGAATCAAGCTACACAATTTTTATAGAAAAAATGCTTAAGGGGAAAATATTGGACGTTGCCTCTATATTTCATTATTTAAGGGGTCGCAGCCTCCTATAATAATAATAATGCCTTTGTCGTGAGATCAAGAATCAAACTTTGCAGAATACAATTACTCAGTTGTGAAAAACAGTACACCGTATTTTCTCGAATAGAACACGCACCGAAATTTTAATTATATTTAATAGTGATTTTGCGAGTTCTACTATCAGCTCGTATTTATTGGGGTGGGATTCATATAAATTTTGAGTATTTAAATGAATGATTGTCTAAATAACTATCGGTAAATATTAGCTAAAAAGGAGATCGATAAACCGAATACATTATTGATTTCCAATCAATGCCTGTATGTTGATTACACAATATGTAAGCGCATTGCAACCTTGTAATACTTTTATAAAAAAAACATTATGCTTTTTAGTTGAAGAATTTAATTTATACAAAATTGCAGATATTACCATCTTGATAATAACTCAATGTACCTGGTAAAATCAAAAATCTCTGAGTGTAAGACTACCAAGACTTCAAAACAAAGTGTTGAATGCTATATCATTCAAAAGAAGCATATAAGTCTATGACTACAATGACTCAGCCTCATCCAATCATGTAGCATTTTTTTGGACGCGGCGGCCATGGTCGCCGCGACATGGCCGCTTAGTGCGCGCACGCCCAAACAAGGGAGGCTCTACGATTCTATTGATTGGATTACAGTATTTTGATTCACCAACGTCAGATCTCCCTCACAGTCTTGCCGGTTAAGTTAGGAAATAGATTTACAGTAGTGAACCATTACTGTTGGTGAGGATAACATAACCTTTACCGGTCTATTGGAAACTGCATATTCCGCAGAAATTCCTATGACATTTCTCGGGCTCAAAAAATTCACGGGGTATTCCATAGTTTCATGGGCTCTAACACCACCTTGATTAAATATATAGGACTGTGTTGAGAGATACAGAAGCCAAACTAAATGCAGACGTATCATTATGAAGTGATTGTTCCGAAAATTGCAAGAGATCATCCTCAATAGAGGCAGGTTTGATTTGAATCCAAATTGGTGTTTCGTAGCAGTTGATTCCGATAAAAAGTAAATAATCATGCAACTGAGATAAAAGCACTGACAAAATCATCCTTAATTTTGATTTTACTGACAATGCCATTACACCATCAACAATATAGCAAAGTAACAACCAATATTGGTCGAAATCCAAGAATTTTTGCCTTTTTAAAAACTTTTTTTGTCGATTGAGACCCCTAGATGTGCAATTGTATCTAAAAAATTGCATCGCCTGTACGTCCTCTTGTGCTAGCATTAGTCCGAGTAAACATACGAGATTCAAGGCGTGATATGAATAATTGTTAAAAAGAAGAATTCATGTATATTCAATTCGCCTCTCATCCAGATAATTTATCTTCGGCTTTCAGACACAATTTCAATCAAAATTAACAGCATAGATATTGCAAGGAAACTTACCACACTGGCTGAATAGTAAGTCATGGCGAGCGCACGTGTGATTTCCTCATTCAGTGTGCTGATTTTGTATAGATTTCCAGCACCTGATTCATCTTCGTGTTGTTGAGTTTCGAGAAGGAATTCTCCATTGCTGGCCCTCCTCCTTAATTCTCCAACTGGAGGTGAGACAAGGATCTTGCTCCACCACGATTCATCAACACGATGGAGACAGCGTGTCATGAGATGGCACCACTGAGCTGCAAGGTACGGCTGCAATGCACGTAGATCGAACACAAGACTGTTGAGGTCTTCTACTGAGTAAAACCGACTTGCTTCGGAGGCGCAAAGTTGACTGGCACCGTTAAGCATGCGTGGCAGGGTAGGTGATCCTTCGCGGAAGAGGTGGACTAGATAGAAGAGAAGGACAACAGCTTGATTGGCGCAGAAATCTGACTCTGCCTCAAGCTCGCCGTCATTGCTGGAAGTAGCGCTGGCAGTATTCTCAGCTACTCGCGAGACCAACAGGCCGAGAATTTGGAAGCAGAAGCGCAGGAGGATGGCCTCTGGTGCTTCCTGAGCCTCCCAATCCGGAGTGGTGCTGCTCACACTGCAAGAACTGATAGCACGACGCAAAGGGCTAGCGAAGGATCTTTTGTTGACTTGCACAGTCAGTTGAAGTTCAGACACATAATGAAGAATGAATTCCTCCTGTGCGTGGGACAACAGGATGCGGAATAGGGCAAGCACAGTGGCGGACCAACGCGGCAGCTCTCCTGATCCTGACGGAGGCGCAAACATCATCTGCAGCAATAATTCCAGAGGCGAGAAAGCGACAGGTGACATTGCCGCAAAGAGGGCATGAAGAGCATCGAGATCATCGGGTCCATCGACTCTCAGTTGATTGGTCGAAATGGCAGGCAACAGAGATTCTAATACTTGTTTTGACAAACGATGCCATCTCTCCTCTGACTCACTGGCCGCATGCTCCACCACAAGGCGAAGAGGTGTGAAAGACGCAGGCCAATGACTTAATTTCAACAAAATTGACACCAAATATTCGCGCTGAGAATTCAATTCGTCAACAACGTCGGATGTGTCATCAGTAGCTGTAGAACGCCGGACAAATAAGTCAGCAACAATCTGTTGCAGGACAGGGAGCACTGCTAAGGAAGGATCTAATCCGGACGCAAGAAGACCATCGGCGAGTTGCAGCAGTTCCGGAATGGCCACCAATGTATTGCCTTGACCAACACGTTCGTATGATAACAAGATAAGGAAGTTAAACAGTGCAGGAGCTAGGAGATTGGCTTCACCAGTATGACTCTCTTCCAACTGCTCGCACTGTCGTCGTACAATCTGTAAATGAGAGCGAATAGAATCAGACGATAGGTGATCGTCTCATTATAAGTTGCTGAAACTCACTTGCAGAAAGCGCTGATCAGCGTCTAACTGGCAATAATTTACGCGCAGATGAATGAGTTGGGATAGAAGGGCCAATATTTCACCTTGTAACGCAGCGCTACTAGTGGACGTATAGTCTCTAAGGGTGAGAATCACCAGAGGTTCGAAGAGCCGGATATAGCTTGAGATGGTACTCTTATCCAAGCCAATTGATGGGCGCAGGATGAGCGGCTGCCGACGCTCACCACTGTATCGCAACCATGAGTACAGCGAAGCGGTGGGAGCAGTGTTGGAGGATGGTAAAAGGCCGCTGCTTTGCACAACCTGGTGAGAAAAATGTTCGATTTTCAAATAAGGCATTCATCCGAAACGTCACACTGCACTAACATTCACTGTTTAGGAAAAAAATAAATGTAAATGCCAATGCCAATGCCGCTTAGCAGCAGTCTACATATTGTACTGGACTGATGCAATTAGTTCAATCATAACATTAAGAGCACGTCAGTTGGTTCGGACATTTGGAAAGAATGAGCGAGGAAAAGCACCACTGAAGATAACAGCAGATGGAAAGAAGGTGCGACGGCCAAAGAATCCTCGGGATCACGTGGTCGAGTAGGACATGTTGATGAGGTGTTGGCGCGGAATGGTGCCCGAAAGTTGGGATGTGACTGCAAAAATCGTTGTGAAGATTGTGGAATGAAGAATTTCAAACCTAGAACCGTCACAAACCAATGATTATTATCTAGAGCAGAAATGGATGTGTACACGGCTGTACATTCACAGTGCGGCAACTGTGGTGCAAATAACTGGTATGTGCTAAATTCTGAAAATAATGCAAATAAGAATTTGAAATGTCAGAGATCTAAATTAAAATTCGATTAATACTTCAAGTTGATAGTTTGTAGCAAGTGACATGAATAAGTGAAAACAAAAAGCTAACTGCAATGGTTCTACAGCAATTAAGAGGTTCATTCGCAGCTATTGGAAGCACTTTCACTCTGTAACACATTCTATTCCTTGAAAATGTTTGAAAAACAAGCATCAATTGTGTTTGAAACCGGATATCAGAAAGCAGAGGAGCTGCTGATATCATAATCGGATGTGAAATTACAACAGAATTTGATGTTGAAGCTAGCGACCAGTTTCGCTTGAAACAGATAACAGTTCCTTGATAACACCAGGCATCACTCAGGATAATTGGTACTCTTGTTTGTGTTCACAATCACAGTTCGAGTCCACCTCTTTTGCACAACAATTTGGCAGGTTGCTGGTATCACACAAGATGTCAGCTATGGAACCTGGAATGTTGATTAGATCATTATTTTGGTCCAAAAAAATAGGAAAAAGTAAAGTTAATGGAATTGTAAAGGCAACTTCTAATGCAGACTGCATATCCCGAAATTTAATCTAATCAACACCGACAGAACAATACTCATTCCACCAAAGTTAGTGTTTGGAGGTTTACATACTCAGAAAATATGATGCTAAACGTTATTTTTCGCGTATGATATTGCAAACCATAGACGTAGATAATAATACACTAACATGAAAGTTTTATATCGGTCGCTGTATAATGATGGCACATGGAGAAATCTATGGACTTCAAGCTGGAGCAATGCATGCTCTGTAAATCGACATTAAAAGTTGTCTGACCATACTCTTGATTGATTATAGGAGCGATAGTTCAAAATGATGAATCTACAGAATGCTTTAAAGGATTTCCTTCTTTGTCATCCTGTCGCTGCAGTACTTTTTAAATTCATTATCGTTTTTGTGTACATGATCTTTGGACAAAGGGGAACAATCCAGATCACAAATTGACTTGATAATTAAAAATGCCAACCAGAAAACAAGAAAGCCAGCTCGCAAAATTTGCTTTTTGCCCCAACTAAGTTCCCCCGGAGTGTGCCATAATTTTCATGCAATTTCCATTCTGGGAGTTTCGTTGTTAATTTCCATGTTTCAAACAGCTCAGAAATTAAATTGCAAGACCCCGAACTGAAAGAATATTCTCACCTGTGAAAGTTGCTGATAAGGCAACTGAAGGCTCATCACCGTCAGACCCATATCAGTCGCTGCGGCAGGATTTACATTGATCAGCCACGATTGAAGATGTTCGTAAATACGACACAGGTCTGTATCCCACTGTGACACCAGATTGGTACCAAACAATGCTCGCAGAAGTTGTCTCATTGCTTGCACTGTTGGTAGAGGTAGAAGGAAATAGACGCTACGAAGGTATTGCAGCACTTCCTCTACGCACTTGGTCAGTTCTGATAGACCGGCAAGTTCAAGAAGCTGACAGAAGAGATTTAGACAGGTATCAAGTAGGCTGACAGTACGATCCGTCTTCGTCAATTCAAACGAGATCTGAAAGTGAGTCAATGGATTGTCATCAAGTCAGTCACGAAGAAGGTTGTATTTCATCATAATTATTTATGAAATCTCGAAATTTAGAATCAAATTTTGGAGCAGTATTATACTTTACCTTATAACTTTTAAAGGCTGTTTTGATTGACTCGTAGAGCTTCATGTAATGAACAACACTATGGAATTGTCCTATCACCTCCTTGGACTTCCCAGACTTCGCTGCATCCTTTTCGTCTTTGCTGTCCTTGTCTGTAAACAGGAAAAGTCTAGTTTTAAACACCGTTTTACTCATGGATATTATGTTTTTAGTATATAAGTATTATAGTTTATAACTTATAAGTATTCCTCTCCAACTCATGAGATTCATATAGTGTCTGTCACTAAAGAAAAAATTTAGCAAACACAAGCATTTTGAAGTGGGAGGCGCTCATTCGTCAGAATCGTCACTCAACTGCAGAAGGGGTTGCTCAAATTATTTCATGTACATGTAGAAGATCACTGTGGTCAGTAGTGTACATGACATAAGAGCAAAAGCGTTCGTGGGGATCTGAATTATACTGCGCTTGGACATCAATAATTTTCAAACCAGATGTCTAACTACTCAATATTCAAAATATTGATAGCTTAGACAAGTAACCTGGCAATTGATAAATTTATCAAATCTCAACAGATGTAACCACCACGAGACATGTTTCGGCCTGTTGGGCCTCATCAGTCGTGGGTAGGTTCAAACCTACCCACGACTGATGAGGCCCAACAGGCCGAAACATGTCTCGTGGTGGTTACATCTGTTGAGATTTGATATATTGATAGCTTATATTATCAGGATAATTTCATCATGTCTAAAAACCAATCCATCGACGACAAGTAATCAAATTTGTCAATTTGTGGACAAGATATCTTTATTTCTTCATCGTCTAAGTCTTGGAACTACAAATTTAATTCAGTAAAATGTACTATTTTAATGCACTGATGTGAACTTCCAACAGTCTTTCCACGGAATCTTTACAGTATATCCTCAGTTACCGATTATAGCTTTAATGCGAGAAAGATGAGTGTTAGATAGGTGCTCCAATCACTAAATCGTTCAGACAAAAGCAAAGTGGCGAATAGCTATTGCTCAGCCTCTAAAAGAGATCGGTTTACTCAATCGTCTAGCCTATGTGACCGGTGTTCAAAACGTCGAGCTCATCAACACAATTCACTTTCACAGCTTTCACTTTCTAATAAATTACAGCGCTCAGCTTTAACGTCTCACCAGCAGTCTTTTTATCTCCTGCTTCCTTCCCAGCACCATCTGATGTCTGATTTGAAGTTCCGTCAACACGACCAGTCGAGCCTGGTTGACCAGTTGTGGCTGAAGTAGCACTGGCTATAGATGCTGCTCGTCTCTTCAATCCACTTTGAACACCAGCCGAAACCGAGCGAACAGGACTGGTGAGGGCAGAAGGAGGTACTAATGGGTTAGGCAGAACGATTTTCTTCTCTTGCGCTGGAGGAGTTGGTGTTTGATCCTCGACCACGTGTTGAAAGATGCACAAGACTCTGAAGCAGAAAATAATGCAAAATGATTGATGAACAACGCGTACTTGAATAGGCACTCCACCAGTGAAAGTTATTGTTATAATTCTGAACAAAGGATTTTCTTATTTTCTTTCTCATCGCAATCATGCCATTGAAACTAACCTGCAAAGCTCTCTCATTCAGCCACAAGTTATTAAAGCTATCGGTTTCGGTAATGCAATCATCCAATTATTTTATATTGAATGAGATCTCTCTTTCGACCGCAAAAGAAAAATGAATCTTGATTGAGTGAATGGCTGCTAGTTTCCACATGAACATGTTTCGTGAAATTGCTCTGGTGCGTGAAGAGAAGATCTTGTCGGTTCAAAGAGGTGAAGCTTTACTCGATCTTCTTTGGGGATCTTCCATAATCCATGTGTACAACAGAGGGGAGGGAGGCTTTGAAGTGCTGTCCAATGCCCGTCTACGTGAAGGGGGGGGGCTGGAATTCGACGAGTCCATGTGGACACGTAGAAACGAAAAGTTAGAATCATTGTTATACGCGCATTCCATAAATCTATTTTTCATCATGTTTTAATGAGTTTGAATCTTGATCAATGTCTGGATTGACTGCAAAGTAGGCATCTGAAAATTGCATATTTTGTCTAGTCGACCGTGTTTCATTAATAGTTTTGTTGATTCAAGGACATTCAGCTTGGTTTTAGTAAAAATAGGCTCACCTTTTTTAGTTGTGTCCTGTGCATTTAGCTTAGAAGATACGTGTCATATGGTATAAACAGCCGGCCTACACTCATGAATAGAGATAGATGGACATCCCAACAGTTAGTTGAATTATCGAAAAATCACGAAGAATGTAATATAGCACTGCATCCACACTTTAGGACCGTAAATGCAGATTAGCAAAGTTGAATATATATCCACAATAATTGACCCCTGTCCACAGGGAGTGGCGGAGGTGGTGCGGGACAGTGTCCATGAATTGTCCATTAGGGGAGAGGTGGGTGTCAAAAAATCCTATTTTTGTCCACAGGAGTTATGGACGATGTCTTGGCTGGTACCTTTTCACCTAACAATGGTATGGTATCTATTTTCTAGCTCTGATCAACTTGTACACTGTGGTTCAAAATGTTTATCACCTGCATGCTAGCAATTGAAATTCTCTATCTCTTTATCTTTGCTCTTCGTAACAGAGGGCGAGATTGCGTAAAGCGAAGATTACCTTTTCATTGGCTGATACAACTCAATAGGACAGTTGATCGTTTTCCGTCGATATCTTCCCTGTTAGGTCTCAGTCGAGAGTCACATTTTCAGTAAAGTCAATTTTTAATCCTAACTCGTAGCATGGATTCAACAAAATAGGTTTACTTCCCATTCAGACAAGTTGATGCTAACTTCATTCGTGAATAGCAATTAACTTTAACACGATTTCAATTCCAGGAAATGAATGTATTCGAATTGAATCTCAGGAGAATTATCCGTCAGGAAATTGTCTTAATGCTCATATATGAAAAACTGTCTCTCGAATTCAACTAAATTACCTGAAGAACGAGGAAGTTTGCAAGCATTTGACAGTATTCCAAGTCATTATCTGCTTCGTCCACTCCATCTGACAGTGGACTTCAACATCTACGCATTCAAAAAGTAAGTTGTAGATTCTGTACTTACACATACCTTAACATCATGCACAGGACGATGTTAGTATAGTACAATTTCTAGTATTACGCACAAGGTGCTTCCGAAAAGTCAAGCTTTTTTCAAACACGGAGGGAGTTCTAGTCATTGTTCGAGGATGGGGATGGAACGATTTAGATCGCGTTGATCTCTTTCCTTCATGATCTGCTCTAGCTTTTACCTGTCTGGGAACGTTGACAGAAGACTTGATTGTCGAAATGATTGTTCTAATGAACATTCTACATAAGTGGGTAAATTTTTTAGGCAGCGGTAACGTCGTCGTCATCAAAAAAGGAGATAACGGCTCTGATTACGAAGAACATTATCGTATGAAAACATCGATAGCACACTTGCATAAGAGGTCTTAGGAGCGCTCGAAATCAGAGCTTTTAGAATCATACGTTATTCAACACTTAAGGTACGTATTCATCATACTGTTATCACACCAACATTAGGAAGAACAAGCGCAATTCGATTTAAAATGTATTTATAGTATTTCGCCCTAATTTCATATTCTAATTGAGCCAAATCAAGCAAAACTCTAGCTCCCAGAATCAACCCTCCAGCTATAGCAAACAGGCAAAGCTGCAAAGAAGCAACGGACGGCAGAAATGACGCTGTCCTTGAAGTATTTAAACAGTTCATATTCATATTTGACACTACTTTCACACTATTGACACTATTTTTCATACAGTCACTACTTCATATTTGTTAAGATGTTCAGCATAGACGCAGAGAAAGGAAAAAAATTGAGATCGAGGAATATCAGAAAAACGCAAGCCCGAAATGTCAATATTGATCAGCCAAATCTGAGGCATTTCATGTAACAATTTTCCATTACCGATTTTCATCTAGATAATTCCAACTTATCTTGATGACTCTTACTCGTATAGCACAGGGATGAGAAAGCGGAGGAGGAAAATGAGGTAGCGGAGGCCTCGGCAGAAATTCATATTTTAAAGGAGCCCCAAATAGAAAAAACTAAAGAATACATAAGATAGATTTATTGGGGCCTACGCAGAATTCTGCGGATCCATGGAAAGTTCGCATCCCTGATAGCAACGCGATTTCATAGAAGTTATGTAGAAGACAGGGCAAATTCGATTTGTTTCATGCAATGTTCAGAATCACTCACTTGATAACATGCCGAAAGAGTGCTGTTAATATGCGACTTAGATCAGAATTGAGTTGAGAACCACTGTTGGAGAATGGTTGAGGCAGCGATTGATTGAGCTTTGACTTTTCTTCGTCTAACCCCTTTTGTATAAGATGTGAGAGTCCAAAACCTGGAAGAAAATATAGAACATGCATTGGAGAAACTAGCAATGAAATGAAAGACCATTCATTTCGTGACTGAATGTAGCAATCGATGTCTGATGCAACAGCGAGGAGAAAATAGTGCCGCAAGTATTCTAGGGTATCAGGAATGTTGGAAAATGTCTTGAGCAGAAAATCATTTTCCTCATATTTCCATATCGAGGCCAATCATTAGAGCCTCCAATCAGCTATCGAATATCTATTCAAAAAGGTGGTTTGGGTCTATAAATTCGCAAGACAGCCTGTATTTGCATAAAACGTTTTCGCATTAGTGGGATCATTGATACCGGTGCAAAACCCTTTTGTCAACATTCCATTTCTTCATACAAAAACTCTCAATTACTACATGTAGTCATTTAGCCGTGAAACCGATTCAAATACCTCTGTCAATCATCAACAGGCAATCAATTAACGAAAAAGTCTTTCATGACAGTTTACAAACTAATGCTTTATTCCTCTGATGTCAAATAATGCACTATCAGTGCTCTAAATGCACTAATGCAGGGAGGCCCGGACCTTCCAGGAACCCTTAACTCATTACAGGGTCCCCTTTACAAAGTGAGAGGTCAAGGGTGCCGGAAATCGGCCCCTTGTTTTCTTAATATTGATCATGTAATTATCGCTCGTCTCCTTCGGACTCGTACATTAAATCTATAACTTGGACTTTCTACAACCTGTAAAGTCTGATATCAGTGTATCATATAGTGATTATCCTGATAACGGAAGGATCATTATCAGGCGATACCAATCTACTGACACAAAGTTCGACGCTGATTGACATGTACTTTCCATCAACTTTCCGTGGTTGCAAGCATTCATCCTTCCGAACTATATGACTATGAACAGCATTCCGATTAAGTTTATCAATTTAGTAATCTCTAACAAATGTAGGCACTACAGTTGTGGCTAACTTAAAGATGGTGGTGGTGGTGTCAACCCACCCCCTCCCTGCTATTTTGAGGGGGTCCAGGGGTTGTCAGGCATTGGGCGGGCCAACCGCCCGCTCCCTGACATGAGCAACCCACAGGTCCCATGGTGTGAGCGATGTCTGTATGTGTATGCAAGAGAAGAGGTGTTTTGTGTTGTGTGCTAAGTTAAAGACCTCACCGACCTCGTTCAATCAAAAGACAAAATTCAGTCTACGTATGTAGCTACATTGTTTGCAACATCGCAGTGTAAATGCTGATGTAACATCAATCCCTCTAAGATCGTTGTTTTCTTCAAGTTTTGAGAAGACAAATTTTCTATCACACAGAAAATATTCGATGGTGCTAAATCAAGATATTAAGTGAAGCACTGCGTGATTCCATAGCATAATCAAATACCGCTGTATGGTTCCAGAGATAGTCACATATTGAAAGAAAAGTGAGACTGGTGATTCTGCCGTGAAATAAGACGCTTAAATATTCTCTTCTGGGCTTCATGTACAATCAAAGGGATCTATCCAGCGATAGTTGACTGCCTGGTAGGTGGATCCGGTCTACAAACACAGCTAAACATGCGTTGACCTCTAGCAACGGCTTTGTGTGAAGACCCACATTGATTCCTTTACTGTTTTCCAATCTTTTATTCATACATTTTAATCTTGAGTCGTTAAAGAACATAAATTACCAAAACATAAGGGTTAATCAACTGCTATTGCCAGGACTACTATTAGAATTCAAGTCTTTTTTTCTGCATAGTGACTTAGTGCATCAGAGTGACTTATTTTCGGATTTTGATTTTGTCTTTATCATTCGACTTTTTTGTTATTGAGCAAAACAATGATGGATGCACTTGCATTTTTCTTCATTGCAATCACCACAATAAAGCATTTCGTGATAAAAAGACTCTGAAATGGTAAAACTCTTTCTCGGACTTCTTCAATTAGTACTATTCTTTGCTAATTCATACTTTTTTCATGTAAATGTGTCGATTGTTCGCAACAGGTCCACGGAATACAGTTGGCCTGTGAATGTGCTCGGAACATGAAACGTCGGACATGTGTATTCATTCAACAAATTGGGGAAGTTGGATGGTTGGATTGTGTGTAGGCCTATTTCATTCTGTCCCAAATACTCTATCTACTAACGATATAGCAAAAGTTGATTAAAACCCTAAAATATTGCCATCGAAATTAGTACAAAAGCTGCTGTTTGACCATTAAATAGTTTATAACGATACATTGAAGTATTTCTATAATAATTGATTATTCACATTACAGACAAGGTACCTCAAAAAACTCTATCTGTACCAGAGAACTTTGGGAAAAACTGATAAATGAGTATGTAATTAATTAGCTTCACAGTACAAACGATTATTGCGTTTACATGAACAGATGAGGAGGGCGCGCGAAATCTCAGCCGTTTTGTCAGCACATCAGAATCTGTAAATCCTAATTCATTTCGAGTTACATTGAAGAGTAATGAACAAAGATTGCACATACATGACTGAAGTGCTTACTTATCATGTCCATTGTGCAATTACCTACAGCAAACACTTAAGCAAGCACAATTCTTGTGCAGCTTAGATTAAATAGTAGAAAATTGAAAGAAAACGCTTAATCAGCTACATTAGATGAAACGTGAATTGATCATTTACCCTTCATTTAGAAACAGGTCACTGATCTTGATAAATGCTACGGTACTAATAGTAAAAACGGACGGTCTTGTTTCTTAGTAGAAATATTCACCTATCAGCGCTACCAGACACACTGCAGCATTACAGGTGTATTGGAAATTAAAGTGATGATCAAACATTTCTATAATTTGCAGATTGCAAATTTTCTGAGGCACGTAAGGGAAATTATTTGTACGATAAATGAACCACTTCTGTTTAAGTGTCAAGTGATCATGCTGCAACCCATTCTTAGCTGCCAGAAGTAAAGGGTTCAAACGTTCTTTGTAAACATGCATTCAATGAAAGCATAATTCAGATGAGATATATTCATATTTTGTGATTTTACATTTCAGATATGCCATCCGAGGTCTTTAATGAGTACATCGCTGGAGCAGTTGGAGGTATGTAAATAACTGCAATTTATAGCATTCAGTAACGAAAATCATTTTTTGCTAGTACCCGAGTGACTGAATTTCTTAGAGTGACCATGTGGGACTCCTGCAGGCAGGTCTGTTCAGATCCATCAAGTTGCTCGACGAGCTCGTGCCTTCTTCTACCCTGAGTAGTACATTCTCTCTAAGGACCAGTTTCGTCATGAAAAGACGCATTTTTCAGTTCACGTCTGTCTTCTGGCCTTCAGAGCAGCTTAGGTAGACCGAATTCGATATTTGCAATTAGCATATTAGTAAAACTTCGACGGGTACTCATTACATAGCATTTTATATTTGATTCACTTATGCACGTCGAAATTTCCACTAACTTGATAATTGCAAGTATCAAATTCACTCGGCTATGGCTGCACCTTTAAATAGAGAGCTGTGTCGATGTTGAGAGTTGTAAACTTGGCCTACTGATGATCTATGATCTGGATGAAATGGCAGCTATTCAGGTCTGCTCACATTTTTCAAATGAAGATGAAACTTAATTTTTGATCATTCTATCTACATTGACCGAATTCATCGCAAGGCAGTTTGTTTGATAGATTATTCTAGTCTCACATTGAATCATGGCATCGCTGGGACAACCTTGAGTAGTATCCTGTCTTTCTTTCATCGCTATTATCAATTACGATCTATTCTGTATCTTGTTACTCCATCGCCACGTTGATGCATTTGATATTTTCAATGCTGTTTGGAAGGGCGTTGATCCATTTATTTAGTTTTGCTTCATTTCTGATAGGGAAACTGTGAACTGGTATCGATTGGTTGCTACTACCATAATTGCTTTTGCAATTGATAGCCGCACACTTTTCACCATGTTTGTTAAAAAATCTACAATGAGCCATTCTTCAAACTGGTCTACGATAAATCCTACGGATTGAGAGTTGGAAATCCCTAACACTTTCTATGTTTCATAGACATCTATAGTATAAAGAAGACGTTTTAGAGTGATGATTGAACATAGCATGTTATTTCGCTTATCTGCATGGATTTTCCGCGGTTGTGCGGTTCTATCAGGAAACATCGTTAAGAATTACATTAAAAATGCGAATGCGAGAGATAAGTACAGCAAGCGTGATAATTTTCTTGAATGCGTGAGACTCAACCCGATGCGCGAGAGTTGGCAACTCTGTAGTGAGGAAGTCAAGGGCTTGTTTGAAAAGATATCTACATTTCTTTCATTTTTTTGAGTTTGATAAATAGCCGTGCAATGTTAGCCGAGCCAGATGGTTAGAGATGAATGCATTACAGGATATCTATGCCATTTCAGCAAAGCTGAGCCATTGATTATGGCTTGGCGACTGGCGAGCCGGCATGTTCAAGTACTTCCAAGATATTCGACTTTATCAAGCACGTACTCTATTGGGGTTTGAAATCAAATTTGCAAGATGATTTTTTCATGATAGTATGAAAGTGCTTCTGATTGACTGAAGTCGTAAAGTCGTAGTGACAGTAGCTGTGTACTCTAGTTTTTTATTAGTGTAAGCTTCGATGTTACAACGATCGAATGTTATTGTAATTATGTAATTATGTTTCGACAAAATTGCGGTCGAGAGTGAGTGATGACACAATTCAGTATCTTACCTTACATCGCCAATATTTTTGCGAGTTGACTAGTTTCACGCCTATTGAAATATTCCTTGAAAATTGATGATTTGAAAATTTTATATAAATCTCGATCGAGATCCCGGGATTGCGATTATCCACTCTCGAAAATCCCGGGAATGGGAAAACGGCTCGAGATTGTAAACACTAGATACCTCTAGTTCATGATTGAGATATTGATAGAAGATCATTCTCAATTCGATATAAGGCATAATTGATCAAATTGGAGATGCCTTTGCTAAAATAACCACTAAATTAGTACCCAAAGCAATATTCTTTTTGAGTGCATCGTTTGGGCTTGAAGCACCGCTGTGCATACTGGCATTTTGCGTTTTTAGATTTCTTTTATGTTCTCTTGTTTGAAATATTCCGCTAAAGGTCATCATATGTAATGGCTTGAGGCGGGAGGCGAATAATGAATAAAAGGAAAACGTCACAAATCTCTCCCGAAATATATATAATGCCAAATAAACACAAAGGTTTAAGTAAAAATACAATACAGGTAAAATCGGCAAACGTTTCGCGTCCAGACGCTTGGTCACTGCCTTACTAGTAAGATTGTTAAGTTAGCTTCTCTTGTTTTAAGATCATCATTTATTGAATCTCTTATGTTAGTTTCATCAACCCAGCCTATGTTCACTCTTATACAGGTAAATGAGTACAGTTTGCAACATTTGACCTCAGGTATGTTGTAGATTAAAAAAACTAATGGCAAGTTAGTTGTATTTCCATGACGACTATCTGCATGATTTGCGACAGCATGGATAACATATGACATGTGGGCTTCGTCCATGATGACTATCTGCACATTTTATCTTCTTTCAGGTGGAAGGGTACATTTTGTAACACGGGTCATTCCACATCAAAGCGTCAAATTTCGGAAAAAGTGCGTGGCGAAGGTTCTCAAATTGCATTTGACGTTTTGATGTGGAATGACCCTTATGCAATTGAAAAATTTGGCTGAAATAAACTATGCAAGAGTGAGTGCCAAGATTGCAGACAAATGTGTTTCCTATAACATCCAACCGTCTTCATAATCTCTATTTTTAATTAGACTTTTCTCTGAGACAATTTCCCAAGAATCTTTGATTCAATCTCAGGCTGTGGCGGCTATTCCAAAATCGTAACGGTCGGGACATTTTGTCCATGTGCTAATTTATCCCTGGTGTTTGTGAATAATTTGCGGTCTTCATTCTTATTGATATCCTTATGTAGCTGATCATAATTTGTGATGGAATTTCTTTAGTGGTTGTATGAAATTAGATGAATCTGATCCGGAATACTATTCATTTTACCTAAGATTGTAAAAACATGTACAAAGATGACTTATTATACTGCGATTTTTAAGTCTCAAATAGGTACATTCGCAGAACAAGATACAGGAAAGCTGAAAATTATAAACTGCAACAGAACGAAATACATGCACATGTTCGCGGTCAACGCAAATCTAAATAAAACACATTAAGTATGCCTACATATTGAGACTTAATGTGCAGAAGCATGAAAAGTTCTGATAGTGCTACTATGCTAAGAATTGTATGAGATAAAACCGGTAGAAATACAGAGCATCAAAAACCATCCGGAAACCATGTCCTTCACGATTGGGAAAGATAGAAGGGATTCTCTGCATCAGATATTTCTTATCCAAAATATGTCCATTCTAACTAAAATAATCCAACAAGATCCATACTATATCCAAAAATAGAGGAGAAAAGTTCTCTGGGAAATTCTAAGGGTCACAAAACCGTGTCCCTGAAAGTCACATCCGCTTAACTGGTGACCAGTAATGCACTGCACTACATTTCAAAAGTATGACGTCCTCCCTAAAATAAGGTAGTATCCTACTTGAACGATTAACTGATCAGAAAATGTTTTGACAATGCTTGTCAAGATGACTTCACTAGTGTTTGAGACATCAGCTAACATTATATATTCCAGTATTCTTTAATATTACATCATCTATCTCCTATTAGGTCTTGCAGGTTTGGTGGTAGGTCATCCATGTGATACAATGAAAACCATTACCCAAAACTTTTCTGGATCGACTTTAGGAATGCGCCAGCTCAGCAAGACAATGATGAGGAATGGATCGGAGACATTTTTCAGAGGTCTCAGTGTTCCATTTTGGTCTTATGGAGTTGTAAATTCAGTCTTTTTTGGAACTCACATGAACCTACTCAAGCTGCTAGGAGTAAGCGTAGACGCTAAAGGTCCACAGGATGAAGGCTGGTATCACTTAACTAATCAACAGTATGTATCAATGTCTATCAGTGGATCGATAGCAGGTGCTTCGCAGATGCTTCCCGGTGTACCAGGAGAAGTTATCAAGATACGGATGCAAATGGATGCTCATAAAGCAGGTAAACAAAAGAAAATTCCATCTTTAATAAAAGCTTCCTTTTGAAAGCTCAAGATAACTAAGTAAAATTTTCTAAGAATCAGATAAGTTGATGTGACTTTGTTGAGATTCAAACTCGTGTCGATCAACGATCGTGTCGCGTCGTGTTGAGCCTTGTCATTCCTTTGAGTTTTATTTATTGTAAAGTTCCTTGGGAAAATTTGATAACTTAACCACTTCTACATGCAGCTCAAAATAGGCTATCAAGAATCCATTTTATTGCACGACGGAAGACAAATAAATAATATTCTTTTATTGTACTTGCACGGATAGATAGGCTGATGACGCAATACAGTCGAATTATACATGTCCAAGCCGTTAGCATCAATCGCTTTCTGAAAGGACCCTCTCCGGGGTGTGACGAGCGCATTGGTCAGTCCCTGAACCTGAACTTGCGCAAACATTATGTAATAACATGTAAAAATGCATGAAAAAGTTCAAATGTATGTGCATAACAGATTTCTATGTTTTAGTTATACTCAGCATCATCAATGCATCACGTTTACTGCATTTCAGGTCAGCGGCCACTGGTTAGGACAACCGTTCGAGCTATTTATCAAGAATTGGGAATTGGTGGCTTTTACAAAGGAGGTACTGCGTACTTGTTGCGAGAAGTGCCAGGTTCAGCATTTTACTTCCTCAGCTACGAGAAAGGTCGCCGCTTACTCAGACGAAATACTAATCTAAGTCCCCTCACAAACAGCTTCATTGCAGGAGCTTTCGCTGGTTGGTTATCATGGATGATCACATTACCACAGGACGTAATCAAAACTCGGATTCAATCCGGTCTGGACAGAAATATCTCCTCAAGCGCCAGACGATTGTTTTCCGAGGGAGCATCTTCGTTTTACAGAGGACTGGCACTAGTATCCATGCGAGCTTTGTTATTTAATGGTGCCGCCTTCTGTGGCTACGAAATGTGTATTCAGTATCTCAGTTGATGCAGCTATCGTGTTCTCGGAGTCTACATATCTTTGAAGTGTAAAGCAAATTCAAATTATGAAGTCAAACCATTATCAGAGAAAACTTTTGATATTGTTGCTCACAGCCTTAATTCTAGAGGTCAAACAGTCAAAGGAGTTTCACTTCAAAATATTTGGGAAGAAACCTGGTCATAACAAGATCTGAACGATCTACATATGTTTCTTCTATAAATAGTAATGCTGACGCAAGTAGGATAATCTAGTTAGCAGACAGTATACAACTTTTGATCTACGTGACATCACATAGAGAAAAGGCTGACCTTAGAAATTTTGAAGCAATTTCTTTATCAACAGGGACAGATTTGAAAGTTACTTCATAATTTTGATTGAAAGTTGAAAAATTTGTAATATATTTTAAATTATTGCTTCCGACAGCATTTTACAGCGATTTAACTGTCAATAAATGATTGTACATCATGAGTTTTGCACATTTTGATATTCAAATCAAGTAGAGGTGGTAGATATAGGAATTCCGGCTACATCCACATTAAAACTTTTCAAAAAGCTTACAAATATCAGTGCAATCCGTCCTAATCAAATCTCGGTATTAGATTAGCCGTTCATTTAACTACCTTCGAAAAACAGCTATTGCAACAACGAATTGATTAACTCTAATAAACGCATGAAATTGAATAAATGAAGAAACCGAAGAAAATGAAAGTTGACACTGAGAATATCAAAGAAAAGAACTGAGATAAGAACGACGAATACACAGAAGGGATAGCCGAGAAAAGTTCAATCTGATCAGGAAGCTGACAAAGGAAGAAGAAATTTCGAGAAGACCTATGATCGGCAATGATATCATTTTATTTTTTTATGATGAAAATATACCAGTTTTTAGTGAAATATACGTAGGCCTGTACCATAAACAGATCTAGTAATACGAATTTTTCGATTTGCACTGCTAACATGATACTTTTACTACTCTTAGCAATGAAGCTACAATTAGATTGCATACAGCATCGATATATTCCAAATAATGGAAAGCCGAAGAAAACAGTTTAGTCATGCAAGGCTTCTTGTACATCAACATTTAGGTAGGGCCCCTGGCCTATACATTAGATATCACAAGTTTTGATTTAAGCTTCATACATTCGAATTACAAATATGTCTACAATATGCTGTTGGTTAGGCCAACAGTATCTAACGCACGAAAAAAGGCTAAAAATATTTAGATTACAGTCAAGACTTCAAAAACATCAAGACACTTATTAATGAGTTCAATGTTCAATCATAGGTCTACTGAGAAATACATGTACACTGTACATGTAGAGCTAATCCCAGAAAGCGGAGGTCTTTATTAACCAGAATCTTAATTGTCCAAGTCTGAAATGTCAAGCTTTGACCATACTCGTATTTCCAAATTCCAAAGCCTCGTTTACATATTACTAATAATTTATTCATAAGCTTATATTATCCTCGTATTATAGAAACTAAGACAAGTAAAAAAAAAACAAAGTCAAAATAGTGCTTCCAAACTAGCATTGTTTGACAATCTGTGTGATAGACAGATTGACAGACAATAGCCTATTGCTTTTCGCTAGATGAATCAACCAGTGCGGAAGGAAATGTGTAGAACAAACGAAAGAGACAAAATTTGCTTCAATACAAAATGCGAAGAATCTGTGATTAGAAAATATAATGGAACAAACATTTTTGATGACATCATTTTACATCATTTTTTAAAAATTAAATGATATAAAATGATATCATTTTATCATTGCCGATCTTTGATCCCAATCTATAAATGATATCCGCTGAAGTTTATTGAAACATGTGACAGTGTTGAAAGATCGACCATTCTTAATAGCTTATTTGTTTAGCGATGGTCGAATGGATTGAATAGGGAATAGAAAGTACAAGTAATTATGCTCAAAGATGAAGAAACTATGAAAACGTGATACAGTTTACTGTGCATCTATTGATGTTTAGCTGCCCTTGTATAAAGCTGCTGGCAAAAGTTGTTCTTTTACTTCCCAAGTTTGATTATTTTGGTTTTTGCCAACCACATTTTTATCGAACAAAGTTGTGTGAATTTGCTATTTCTTCCATAAATTTTGCAATAAGCATAATCATTTATCAATTAATTCAAACTATTAGTAGGCTTATCATGGCTTATCGATCAGACTGGAGGTTGTTTCGGCGCTACTACTGCAAGAGTCAAATTGGCATGGAAGACTTTCTGCGAATTGTAGCCTTTTTTTACGAATCGCAGCATTAGCTTACGACGAAGAGGCTATTGCGTTCTAGCCGCAACTGCGTTAGAATTGTGTTAGTATATACCTCAGATATATGGTCAGTGAAGACTGATGACATCTACAAACTTGCAAGAAGCGAGAACTACATGATCAGATGGATCTGTTCCACCAAGCTTTGTGAACGAAGATCTATGGATGGACAAAGACAAGCCTTGGGAATGGCAGATTTACCGAGTGCGCTCCGTGAAAATCGGTTAAATTGGTTCGGGTACTTAGAGCGTATGCCTGATTCGAGCTGCTCCAAAAAGACGCGGCTTCTTGAGGAACCCGGTCAGAACATCCGTGGTGACCAAGGGAAGAAATGGATGCGTAACGTGGAGAGGGATCTGCGAGACTTGCACCTCGACCGTCGCACTGCGCAGGACCGTGCTGCATGGACACGCCCAATCCGCCCCCACCGGAAATGGCATGACATGTCGTCCAACCCCCAAACATGAGGAAACAAGGTCTGAAAACCGGAAAGTAAGTAAATCAGTTACAAAACGGTGATACACTACATGATATGATATGATACCTGACAGCTGGTATGATTCGTTTGAATAGTGCACTATGCGAGCTTGTTAAAGGCTATTGTAGATAATGCATTCCACGGTGAGTGGGAATTCCCACAGGATTCCCATCAGTGGCGTCTTCTCCGTACATGCGAGGCCTTCGGCGCATCTTTAAAAATTATTTTCCAACAATTATAAAAAAGAAAAGTGTCATCATTCATTTAAATTCTACAGCTTCTCTTGATAGCTGTGCACACCTTTCCGTCTCAAAATCAGACGCTCAACCTCAGAGTGAACAGTCTTGCAGCACGTGCTTGAATCACAGCTGTTTTCTTCGAACAATTAGACACACAAGCTAGTCGTGTGTTCGGACGGAGCACTGATGTTCAGACTGCGAAAGAGAGTTGTGTGCGTGTGAGGCAGTAAGCGCCCGCGCCCGCGCCAATATTGGCTTTCCCGATAGACATAATGCTTTGCACTAAATATAGTAAGGAAAGCGCAACCCAATTGTTCCTGGCTTCGTTTAATGTGAGAGAGGCCACTACGTCAACAGTAGCAGATGGCTGACGTTCAGACAAGACTGCGATCAGATGATGAGCGTTCTCTAATGAATGCGGAGTAATGCATCTGACTTGAACACCCAGATTCGGTAGAATTCCATAATTTGTTTTTACGTGATTGATGTGGCGCTATGTTTAGTACTGCAGATGAGATCATAACCACGCCTTTCGTCCCAAGGGAATATACTGAAAAGATGACAGTCGTCAAGCACGGTAGGCCAACACCTGATATAAAATTGAAAGTACTCACAGAGAAAGAAATAAGAAATACACAAGACATTTTAATGCATCAAAATTTCAAACATGTGAGTGGCTGACATGAATGGAACAAAAATTTTTGATGATATCATTTCATATCATTTTTCAAAGATAAAATTTTCCTCAGAATAAAATGATGTCACGTTGGATATGTCACACCTTAACCTGCAACAAATGGGGAAGTGCAAAAGAGAACAGTGGAAAGAAGTTCGATCACAAATGAGCCAAATAAGTGCCATGCCCAAAAACCTGATTCAACAACATGAAACATCTGATGACTGTTAATATCTGGGAAACCAGGTGGTGGTGTTCATTGGGACGGCCAAAGCCTACCACGCATTTAAAATGAACTAACGTGGAGAATAAGGATGAAAAATTAATCAAACATAAATAAATTCAATGACCAGTGAAACAAAATAATATTCCAGAGCCGGTTAGTTAGCCGGAGCACGGTCACAAACCGCCGATAATAAACCTTTCCGACAAGGTAGAACCCAAAGAAGCATGAGGTTCAGACGACAAAGCCTTAAAGCCTCAAAGCTTTCACCCTTTCACCGCTTTGAGGCTACAGGTTGAATAAGAAAAGGATATGAGCATACATTATTATTGTATGAATGTTATTACTACATTAATGCCCGTTTGGGTCATTATTTTGATTACCGGATTTCAACTTGCTTGTGTTTGATTGACTTCGAAAATGCAGTTAACATTATCGTAAATTATGAAGTAGGCCTACAACTCACTAGACTAGTAAAATAAGTCATTACGAGTATCACTGCTCATCACACAAAACATGATATCAAAGTGTGAATAATTGCATTGTGTAATATTGTATTGAAATAGCTACCATTCATGCATTTCAAGTCTGTTATGTGGAAATTGAATGATGCCTAATCAGGGATTGTCAATAATTGATTGCAATTTAATTGTACAAGGAAATTAATTAATTGACATTGGAAAACATTAATCAATTAATTGAAATTGGAATCCAAAATTTGACCAGTTTCTGTACCTTCATCGCATTAACTATTCATTTGCTTCATCCAAGAGTTGTTTAACTATACACATGCTACACAGCAATAAACAACCTCTGGTCTTAGAAATCTCCTGGGCATGAAAGTAGGCTACAGCGCTAACGTAACAACAATGCCAACCATTTTTTGTGCTTCAATACTGTGATTAGTCAGACCAATCAGACAAGCGGATAATTTCCTTAGAATTCTCTCTCACAGACGCAGAGATCTTTTGGCATACAGTTCGTGCAGGCGTTCGTGATTGATTCTCTCCATTGTTTTCATCAGTGACGATTAAGTGGAGAAATTTCACCTGATTTTTTTAGGGCTGCGTGGTCTACTCTGGTTGAAACAAAACATGAATTTGTGACTACACATGAATCTCAACGTTGTTGCTGCTTGTCAACCTGAAATGCAAGGCTGAAATGCTAACTATAATTGTGAATTGTGAGAAGTAAAATAGTACAGAGGCGAAATTAGATTAGCAATCTAGTCTACTAACAGATGACAATTAATTGATAGGAATTGGAAAATGCAGCAATTAATTAATTGGAATTGTTTATTCCAATCAATTGATTAATTGAAATTGGCTTATCAACCAATCAATTAATTGCTTACAATTAATTGAGATCAATTAATTTTTGACGATCTCTGTGCCTAATGGCATAAGTTGACCAAATAATGTCTGGCGATCAAAGCCTTAACCAACTGGTATAGAGACGCCAGCCACCGTCCCATCCCCGACTGGCCGGTTCCAACCTTGATGTTTAGCATAGAATTATATTTAGCGATGAATTTTACTTCTAAATTAACTTATTTCAAATTATACAGTTTATTATATTTACAGTAAGCATCAATTCACTATCTTGACTCTTCTCAGCCAATAACCTGACAATGCATCGTCAAAACATTCGCGAAAGTAGTAAATTTAGTAGCAAACATGCAGCTTTGTTAGATTTAGATCTCCCCTTTTGGGAATCTCTCAATGGAACTCCCCTTCAACGAATTCTTAGAAAAGCATCTATAAATAGCTTAAGTGTCACTATAATAAAGCACAAGAAGCGTTTGGCCAATAACTGGAACGCTGGTGATATATTGGATGCGCTTATTGAAATGGATCGATCATATTACTCATGACATTTTGAAATACGTGCAAATGAACCGATAAGAACTAATCTTTTAGACATGCCGTCCGAGGCTGCCAATGAATATATCGCAGGAGCCGTCGGAGGTAAGCTTCGAAAATCGACTTCGTTCATCTTCTTCGCTAGTCGGTAATGATATTCTGCTTTAGTGACACAATGGCTGATTGCCTTGCTTTAGTTTCAAGCGTTCTGTCGTGTGATTTAATTCTAAAGAGAAATTTAGTTTCCTTTAATTAATGGAAGTTTCTAATGTTCCGTGACGGAATGGGATCTGTTTAATCCAGTTCCACTTTCAAGTTAAAACTAAATATAGAGAAATAGAAATGCATCTTTTTTTAACAATTTTTGTACAATTCAATAATGCTACAAACAAATGCAAAACTGCGCATATTGATTTGCCATCAATCTAAGAGATCGAAATCCGTCCGCGAATTGAAGATTGAGATATTAAACTAAGGAATGGATAACAAGTGCCTCAATCTTTTTCCCAGCATCTCATCCTGTTCAACGTTTTAATAACTCAGAGAACCTTTCATCAGCAAGAGAAATAGGATGACTTTAGCAGACTATTTTTGTCTACTCATTTATTCCCTTATAATGTACAATTAAGTCGATACGCAAGAATGAATCACTTCCTTTAACTTCTATTCTATAATTATGCCGGTTTTGTTTTCGACAAATTTAAATGGCCTATGCATGCAATAGTAACACACAAAATGTCTCAGGTTTTAGCACGGGATTTACGGGGAGGAGAATCTCCCGTGAATTCCCGATGATTTCGAATCTCGATTCCCAGGAAATACACCCGGGAATTCATAGAAAATTTCGAGAAAATCTCAACTGATTGGATAAGTAGGAAAGACGATTTGAGTACATTATTCTCATAAAATAGTTTATATATTAAACTGAATTCGCTGCATAGACAATACTGCTACCTACAAATAGGAATTGCAGTTATACAGTCCTTCAATAAGAGAACGTAATGATACATTAAGGCTATCCTCTCCAAGATTTTCAGACTCGTCGATGACCTGTAAACTTTGATTAATCTCCCAAAACCTTCACATACTAGTCTATATATGTGTACTTTCTATTTGCATACAACATTTCATGCAGGTTGTATTAGAGAAGAACTTCAAGAAGCAGTCACATTAAAAAAACATGCAAGCGATCTCTTCCAGGCCTTGAATAAATGTTTACTTGCATTGGCATTATTTCAAATACAAATACAAAAAAATAGAAGACATTTAGATACCTTTACCAGCATTTGTATTTTGCACACTTGCAAAAAGTATCTATTTATGGATTTTTTAATTTCTCAAATATTGTCCTTGTGTTCATGCATCTATATTTTGATATTTTAAAAAGAAAAATACTTGCATTTGAGTTTAAAAAATTTTTTTTGTTCCCAACTTGATGTCTGCTGATCAGGTCAAGACTGATCGACTATTATCAACTTGTTATTAACGACGATTTCGCAAGAGACAGTGCCTCAGTAAAATGATGCAGAATTTATGCAATAATGCACCATAGTCGGAATTCGATGATAGGAAAAGAAATCTCTTTGACCAAATTTATTCACAAAAAAGTCAATCACTGATTTAGTAATTGACTTCATAAAATTTTGTACTATTTTTTGTGAATAAATTTGGTCGATGACAGATTTCTTTTCCTGGAATTTATACAACAGTCCTGTGATATTACTAATGAAAAAGGATATGGGCCTGAGAAATCGGGGGATAATTTCCAATGAAGCTGATGAAATAATAAACAAAATTGAGCTTAAATGCATGCGCAAGCGCTAAAGCGTAGCAAGACACATGCATTCAGATTACAGAAATGGAATTCCTTACGACTTTCCGGATTAGTCCGGAGGTGACATTATTCTTTCTCAGCCACCGTGTGCAATGTTAGCAAGTGATAGAGATTGATAGAGATAATTCGTCTGCCTCTGGCTTACTCGTTGAAAAAACTCGTTTAGAGAACACGGGTTTAAATTGTCACATTGAAGACTGAGCATTTGTCAAGTGAATAGTGCATATATTTGACTCAATATTCATCCGTGATAAATTCGTCAAATGGAATTATTATTCACACCGTTCGACTCCTCACGATCTAAATTTTCTGTGTGCATTTAATATGGTGTCAATATTCAAGTTCGTCAGAATCCAGACTAGAATCTACACTGCCTTCAATGGAAAATTCATTCTCCTGCCCCTCGAGATTAGTTCTGGCTGTGGCCATTATTACTTAGGAATCTCATCTCTAGACCCCAACACGCAGCCAAGGTAATTTATCTCTGTGATTCAGATATGCGGACATAACTTGCGCCAGTAATTCATCATGAAGTCCAAAAATATATTGATAAATATAAATATATCTAATTCATCAAAATTTAAAATCCATACTTATTCAGATTACACAAAATTTCATTTCCCAATAGAAAATGCCATCAGCTACGGTATCTTAAATATATCTTGTACATAATTGTACAATGCTAAAATTTTACACACAAGTTCGGAAAAGTGGAAAATAAAATCCATAATTCCCTGAAGCAGTCAAGTTGAGTAAGATCTGCTCATTCATTGGAAGTTCAGTGTACAGAACTGCTCGTTCGCTGACTATCTATATAAAAAACATTGTGCATCATTTTGATAAAAGTAATGATAATTATGAATATACTCCAAGAATCCCTAGAACAGCACAACTGTGATCCTCATTCACAAAATCTTGCAAGTTCCTAGACATTCGTGAATTCTGCTTTTGATTCGTTGCAAAATTTAAACCGGTAACCACGATAGTAATACTATGGGACAGGTAGATGTAGTGAGTTTGTTTACAAGCGCTCCAGTACTGAAACCATAGTTTGCTTACTTGCTATAAAAATAGTACTCAATGAATACCAATTATTTTTTGATTTACTCAAGGAGATCCCGTTTTTGAAACGAAAATATTTTTATTCCACAAGTATAAGCATCAGATTAAAGTAAGTTTACGTATTATATATCGCTTTACTATATTGAAATTAAAGCATGTCCTTCAAGAAGTGAGCGTTGAATTAAAATCTCAAATTAACTATAACATCGACGCTATCAAAGTTCTCATAATTGATATGTTAACAAAATCTATGAATTTCTGAAAATTTGAATTTTGACATTCTTTTCAATTAACACCTCCTTTTTCATCCATAGGCCTCGCAGGTTTGGTGATAGGTCACCCCTGCGATACAATGAAAACCATTACCCAAAACGGTGTGACTGGATCGACCATAGGAATGCGCCAACTTAGTATGATGATGATACGGAATGGATCGGAAACATTCTTCAGAGGCCTCAGTGTCCCATTTTGGTCCTATGGAGTTGTTAATTCAGTATTTTTTGGAACTCACAAAAATCTGCTCAAGCTTTTAGGTGTGAACGTAGACGCAGGAGGTCCAGAAGATGAGGGCTGGTACCATTTATCCAATAATCAATGTGCAATGTTAGCCGTCAGTGGATCAATAGCCGGAGCATCACAAATGATTCCTGCTGTACCAGGAGAAGTTATCAAGATACGGATGCAAATGGATGCTCACACAGCAGGTAAGCACAACTCCTCCATTATTGCAGTTTCTTCACACAAGAATCATATCGGAAAAGTACAGTAGCGTAATATAGTATTATTCTGCTCATTAACAGATTCTCTTTTTATTGAATTTGTTCAAAACATTGTGTGCGCTTCAAAAAAAGCTCATGAAAATTCGGTAGTATCCTCCAGTAACACACGGAATTACTTGAAAATAGGTTTGGAAGAAAGTCAAGGTTTTAATTGTTATCACAGTTTAACAGAAAAATAAATGACTTTTTTCCAAACTTATTTTCAATTATGCGCAATAGTCAGGGCATATTTCCTCAACACGGAATTACTACAAAGCTTGAATAAGAAAAGCGTGGAGAATATCAGACGAAACAGGAAACAGTCCATCTCTATGTAAACAGAAGACGCACGTGGTTGACCTGGCTCTGCCATGGTAGGTCTGGTCGTAGGTGCGACGTAGCCTGTGTCTGTCTCTCTTCTCATGAATGTTATTCACTTTGACGTGCGTACCGTGTCCAAATCTCTTGCTAAGTCCCTCTCGTAAGGACCACCCGACAGTCGACACTTGTCGCAGTTTTAATTAATTTGTCTCATTTCAATTTTCTTCAATAAATTTCGCTTGATGTTCTTCAAATACTATAAATTCACATTTGTTTTTGAGATGTTAAATGTTCTTGCATATATATTGACCGGCTCTCAAAAACGTATTCACAAATAAACTGTGATTGCTGTCTGAATGAGAGGTAAATCCAAGAAAAAACCAAGTGTTGTAGCCAAAACTTATTTCTTAACATGGATATCAATACTTTAAAACATGCTTTTGCAAAGTAATTTTAATGATAGTGAATGTATTCTAACTCCAGGCAATGAGAAATTGCGTGTCAAATCATGATATTGATTTAATGCTCTTTCGTCTCTTCTTTCGATCCGTCTTATCAAGTAGCCTACATCTCATCTGTCACCTCGGTCAGTGTAAATATCCATTTTATCAACATGTCATCAATGTTGAATCACATGTTCTAAATCGGAAAGTTTTGACTTTTAATCTCATCTCGAAAGATACAAAGTGATTTCCGAGTGACAAGTGATTGAGTTTTCTTTTCAGGTGATCGGCCATTGGTGAGGAAAACCATGCGAACTATATATCGTGAAAGTGGGATGAGAGGCTTTTACAAAGGAGGAACCGCGTACTTACTGAGAGAAGTACCAGCTACAGCATTTTATTTCCTCAGCTACGAGAAAGGTCGCCGCTTACTCAGACGAAATACTAATCTAAGTCCCCTCACAAACAGCTTCATTGCAGGAGCTTTCGCTGGCTGGCTATCATGGATGATCACATTACCACAGGACGTAATCAAAACTCGGATTCAATCCGGTCTGGATAAAGACATCTCCTCCTGCATCAAGCGATTGCTCAGCGAAGGAGCATCTTCGTTTTACAGAGGGCTGGGATTGGTTTCCATAAGAGCTTTGCTATTCAATGGCGTTGCCTTCTGGGGCTACGAAGTATGCATTAAGCACCTCAATTGATGCATCAGAGGAAAACTTTAGGGGCATTGACCTCCGCATCATTGAACTGTAAAGCAACATCAACATAGAATAACGAGGTCAAGTAAACATCATTCAAAAACGACGGTTCGTAGTATGATTCGTGTTCGCTGTCGTGTTGATACTAAGTGTTCAGGATGCTGAGAATCCTGGTTTCAAGAAAAAAAATATTAGTACTCTGCTTAAGATTGAAAGACTTACAAGGTTACAGGACTGTGATATTTGTGAATCACATCATTTTGAACACAAGTAAATGCAGTTGACAATGCTTCTTCCCACTTTGATTTGATTGTCATTTGGTAGCAAATGATTACACGACACATTTTTTGCACGTTTGATGTTCCAAACGGGACTTTGTGGATGCTTTTGAGAATGGTGAGAGCATCAAAAACACTTTTGATACTTTACTCGGAGCATTTGCTGATAAATGAAATAATATATTCTCCATTCCCTTTAAATACAACTTTTTTAATTTGATGTGTGATGAATTAGAGGAAATTCTCGAACTTCTTAACAAGACTGTATTTGAAAAAGTCAGGTAGTCATTATATACAGTAATTAAACACATTGTAAATTACTTGGGATTGCTTTGGGTCAGCCCACCCACAAATCCCTGGCAGATATTCTATTCCTCTCAGATGCATGCATTCTACTGCATTAATCAAATTACCTCTCAAACTAGAGAAAAACTTCCAAACAACATTTATTATAGCCTATACTGGTTATCAGACAATGATAGCTGACGACGCACAATCATGAATCCTGTTCATTTTGTCTCACCGTAATAGGGGATAAGCATCAGTGCTGCTTATTTTAAGATTATTGAGCGTATGCAACTATGCACATAATATGCATGTAGGCTTGGTCTCAGGATTCAGTGCTATAACGTCGAGATGACAACAGACAAATAGAAGTCAATGGAATCTAGACACACAGTTCATTTATTAGTCTCTACATCGCAATCAATGAACGAAAGAAGACATTCAGTTGATTTTTCAATATTGTTTATTGTCTATTAAAGATTATCGGCATATGTGTGAATTGCCACAGCATCAGCTTTTACGATGACTTAAGACAAGACCTCAAAGTGATAATCAAGACAATACAACTGGAGGCAGCAATAATCGTCATTTCTTCGAGAGCGTTGAAGAAGTCAGTTGAATGGCTTACCAATGATTTTCAAACACCAATTAGAGAAGAGCCCGCGTCGGCACAAACGTGGAAACACAGTGACGCAATAATGATGACGTACAATCATGAAGATTTATAACCATGTGACTCGTCTTCGATTATTTCTTACGCAAAATAGCGTCACTTCGGTAGTGAATTGTTCACCGAGCGATCTTTGATCAAACCATTGATTAAACGACGCTGCATTCAATAATGGCTCTTTTGCCACGTGGGAACTTGTCAGAGATGTCAGACACGAGCAAAGAATTCCTAGCTGGAGCATTTGGTGGTAAGTTTCATTTGACACATTTCAGTTATAGGCCTTACACAATGTAATATTATCAACAACACTCTAAATAATGCAACATCTCACTTATTTAAATTTAAATTCATTTAAATTTGCTTATCTTCTATTGCAATGTGAAACTCTAGCAATTTAAACTAATTGAATTTGACATAGCCAGCTCATCAGACTGAAAATTTTGTTTACTATACTACTGTATTCTAATGATAGCTTCATTGCAGAAACTTCTTTTAGGATTTTTCAATCTACGACATGTTATGATATATTTCACTACTAGCAAAGTACATTACACATTGCTTCGACTCCAGAAATACAGCTCCATGATAATGTCTACGACACTGCGGCTGCGGACATATTCCAATTTGGTTGAATGTAACAGCTGCACGAACAGATTGAAGTCATATAAAATTCCCTCACTACATTTTCGTAGTTCGTGCAGATTTGAGATGTTTACTTACTATGTATTTGCGCTATGTATTTGAGTTGATTTGTGCTAATAGCCTTGCGGGAATAAAATAAAAATACTCTGTTGAGTCTGTTATACCCGCAAGGCTATTAGCACAAATCAACTCCATTATTCAAACTCGGGTATGGCCAACGTATTTAGAAATTTATTGACCAACAATTGATGCCGTTCCTCAATTTTGCAGGCTTCGTAGGACTGGTTGTTGGACATCCTTGCGATACAATGAAGACAGTCACTCAGAACAGTGCTGCGGGAGCCACTCCAGGAATGCGACAACTTGGAAGGGTAATGATTCAACTTGGAGGTAGCACATTCTTCAGAGGACTAAGTGTCCCAGTTTGGTCTTACGCAGTCGTCAATTCAGTCTTCTTCGGTGCTCACAAAAGCGTTAGTAAAGCAATTGGGGTCGTTCCAGACGCTGTCAAGCCTGATGATGACAATTGGTATCACCTTTCCACACGTCAGTATGGATTACTGATAGTCAGTGGAGCAGTAGCGGGAGCCGTTCAACTCATCCCATCCGTTCCCGTGGAAGTCATTAAAGTTCGAATGCAAATGAATGCACATATTGGAGGTAAGTCAATGTCCACAGACAGACTACCTGCTGTTCGAAAACACGAATTCTACTTGGATTTCTGTAATAGTTTTTAGTAATCACACTTTGTGATCTATAAATGTATTGAATAAGGAACTACTCGAACATGCTCAATTGACTAACTCTTTCTCAACCATACTGCAATGCTGCTAATGATTAATAGCAGGTTCTTATTTCTTACACGCAACAATGTAGACTTACCTGATATTTTTGAGTTTCATTCTATGCGTTACAGTTCTTACTCTTACAACATTCTGATCGAAAATCACAGTCAATTAACATAATAAATCAATTAGCGATGCTAGCGAGAATGAGTTAAACTCAGGACGCTCACTTGATCATATTTTAGTGTGAGCCGTCGAACATCGAATCACTCTGCTCCTAGGCTATATACCAAAAGCCAAACATAAAATCTTTCATCAACAAGAGCCAACTATTGCATCATAGGATTTATTCATTGTCTTTATCCCTTTGAACTGATGATGGCAGCCATCGATGCTGCTGAAGCATGCTTGAGAATAAATTCTGCTCTAACTTCTTGACATCTTAACTCAGCCCCTCAAAATAGAGCATCAGACGTAATTCCTAAATTTACAGCCATCCCTGATCATGTCTACTCGAAATGTTTTTGCTTATTGAACTGACGACATTGCTGTTTCTACAGGTGCAAAGCCAACTGTGAGAACGACAATACAAGGGATTTATCGCGATTTCGGTATTCGTGGATTTTATCGAGGAGGAATCGCTCAGTTCACACGAGATGTCCCAGCATCAGCAAGTTATTTCTGCTGCTACGAGGCGACACGCCGGATCCTGCGCCGAAATACTGAGATGTCTGACCTTACCTGCTGCCTCGTCGCCGGCGCTCTCGGCGGCTGGGTATCTTGGATTCTCCCACTTCCTCAAGATGTAATCAAAACACGACTTCAGTCTGGACGAGAAAAGGACATAAGCACGTGCTTGCGGAACATGTGGAGAGAAGGCTTCCGCTCATTTTTCAAAGGACTTGGTTTAGTTTCAATTCGAGCCTTCTTAGTAAATGGTGTCACTTTTTGGGGCTACGAAGTTGCCATGAGACAATTCCGTTCAAGTTCTGATGACATTCCAAGCGAACCAATCCACCTTCCACCCATATCCGCAGAGCCTCAAGCCAATGTAGTGGCAGCTGCGTCCGAGAAATAACATTAGAATCATGGTGCTGTTAAATCTCATGAAGCATTTGTTAACTTCTGCATCCAATGACTTGTATTTCTATGGTTTTGTTAATTTTTGTTAGATTTTTCTGAGGTTTTATACTAAGTAAATCAGAAATTAATGCGAACGTAGCAAAAGCCTCACCAAAAGGATCAGGGCTGTCGAATTATCACCAGATATTTTTCTATCAATTTGTTAACTATTTTCATAACGTCCATCTGTTATTATCCGCTAACAGAAGTGGAAATATACCAGTATTTTTCAAAGCAAATATATTGAGCTTTTCACAATGCAACCAATGACTTTTCTGCTTGGATGAGAAAATGTATTTGGATTTCTATCCAATTGGCACCAGGACTAATGTTGATGATCACGATGGAAAGTATAGGACAAAACCTGACGGCTAGCTATTTAATTTGGTGTCAGATTAAATGATTCAAATCAAACATTATCTCGTGATTTCCAACTCTTGGACTTTCTCTTTGCGATCTGCAGTAATGAAATTAAACCATTATGTTAAGCGTATTTATAACATATTAGAATACGTTGTTCCACGTTCTAGATTGTCGTGCGATATTCAATTAATGCTTCAAGGAAAGGCCTCTACCTTACATAGTAAATTCCAAATAAACCAGAAAGATCCTAATAGTCCTACGAATTGCATGGTCTCCTTAAATTTTATTCTGACAATGCTTGCAAAGTGACTCGCATCACACTTATATCTCTATGATAGTTCTAAAGGTATTCTTTGAATCCGGACGATCACAGAAATTATGATGTGTGCAACAAAGATGGGAAAAATTACAATGACTAAACTGGATACTTAATTAAAAGGAAGGGCTTATTCTTGATTATTTTTTCAAAATGCCAGGAAATGTATTCGAAGCAATATCAACGTTATCTACAAATTGCTATGTAGGGTCAGCATTTCGGCTTCAGGTAGACTTTCTTTGTTGACATTGTAACTTCACAAACCGAACTGAGGAAGGGAATCACTCTTTCGACGCGTCTAAGAAATAATACAATGTCGCAATACTATTCATGCATTCGACTTGAAGGTCTCGTCATGAAACACATTGAAAAACAGTAACTGTATTCCGAAAAATCTTACCGACGGATAGTTGGCCGCTGGAATGCTCAGATAGCCTACATCTTAAAGAGGAGCAACAGCAGCGTGTGCAGCATTCACAATGAGATTCTCAAATTCGGAGGTCGCGGATATTGAGATCTCATAACCTAAAATGATTTATGAACTTCACTATCTTATTTTTGTCCCTTTTTCACATTATTTTCTCAACATCAGGAAATGCATCGGTTATTTCATGATAATGGTGATTCTAAAAAGATTCAATATTCATGAAATAGAAAATTAGAATTGAATTGATTAACAGAATTGAGTAATGTTCGCCTACTAGATTTAATTATATAATTGAAGAGAAAAACATTTTAAGCATTCAGTATAATGTACGCTTACAATATTTTCTCTCAAATTTGCTGTGTCTACGATACAATAAATTTATTATAATTGAAACTATACAATAAAATATCAATTTGATCGAAATTCGTGCATTTCGGTGCACCGACCCAAGAACCGTTGCAAGCAGAAGAGTAGTGCTACGGTGCACCGGGCACAGCCATGGTTTGTAAACTTTCATTTTCACTGTCTCTGGAGCTCACTTACCAGATACAGAGTTCCATGAATCACAACAGATTAAAGAGCAGGAAATTCGAGCAATGATCGTGATGCGATCCTGTTCCTGACCACAATTCATTATACTCAAATAAATGTGTAAATTAGACCAATTGAAGTAAATAATGTTGCGCAAGTGCTGCATTCATATTGTAAACAGTCATCCAGGATTTTGATTTCATTAGTTAAACAAACAGAATATTGCTATTGGAATCGAAGACGTTCCGATTTTCCCTAACTTCTAATTTTCGAAATTGCCAAGGATTGCCTGCGAAAAACCCTCTTTTACAATCGCTACGGTGTTCTACGCCCGTAACCAATGAGAGTGGAGCGACAAAATATTAAAATTGCAGCGTATAAATTGAGTTGAGCGTTTCAATGAAAAATCACCCTTTCCTATGTAGAATCATTTAACAAGAAAGACGAATGAGTTTGATGTGATCATAAGCTTTCACATACGTTTGCGTGAAACTATATTCCTTGATAAAGCCATAATTGACAGCAGGCTGCATTAAAGAATAGATAATGAAAAAATACCTGCAGGGTGGACACTCAATGAAAATGAATTCATGAGGTAAAAATTGACACATTCCGTCGATCATTTTCTATTGCAATGCTTCCTATCTAATTGACCCGAAAGACCCTTAAAGACAATCATGAAGTCATCAAATCATTGTCAAACTGCCCTTGAAACTAACAGATGTGTTGGCATCTGTTCAACATGTCATACTTCATCAAATCTACTTTACAGGAGCTACTAACCCTCAAATTCAAATTACTTTAAGGAATACAAAGCGGAGCTAACTGCCAATTATCATAATCTCTCACGTTTCACCTGAACCAAATTGCGGACACAATATATGCAGAAAAATTTCACAAAACGAAATTCAGTAAAATATGTATCAATTATGCTTTATCAAACGAAAGTTTAACATCGATGTCATTAACCAATGAATTTCATGTACTTTGCATGCACGGCTCAGTAGGCTCATTGAACAGCGTTGTTGACATAAGATAAATGTGTATGGTTGTATATTGCTTCATTATCTTTGACCTCTCCATAGACATGATGGGAGGATAGCTCAGTGGGTAAGTGTCGCACATCGATGCTATGTGCACAAGGTCGAGGGTACGAGTCTGTCTGCTGCGGAAGGTGTCGATGTGCTCACTAGAGATCACATGTTAATTTCAAAGAAATTCAAAGTTAAATATGTTATAGCAATTTACACTGGATTTGCGGATGACGTGTTCATCTCGACTGTTAATGTAAAAGTTTTTTTAGATAGACGCTCAATGAATTGCCACAGAACCTGTCAATCGATCAATATAGTGTTGCTCTGCATGCCATTTCATTTGGATACAGATTTGCGACTGATCTTGCAAATATTTCTTTGTCGAGAATTCTTGCAAAGAGTTTTGTATTTTCGCATATTTTTCGAAAATTTACTCCGGAATTGGAAAATCATAATGCAGTGCTGTTCTCTGTATTGTTTGTCATGGAGTGAACTATTTGCTTACTCAAAATCGATCTGCAAAATGATTGATCTTTCTATAAGAACCACAATAGCGCAAAAAGACCCATTTTGGTGATTGTGGCACAAGGAATATGTTGTAGTAATTTAAGACTATCAGTTTTCAGCAATAACTTCATTAAGAATGTAAACTTCATAGGTCAATGCCATTCTAAGTGACAAGTTCGTCCATGATTTTGAAATGAAGCGTAGATGCACTTCAACTGAGAAATAAATCTTCACACTTTGAAAGCTGGATTGCAATAAATGAAAGGACACAATAAGTTTATGTAATACAGCACGCAATACGCACACCCTGCGATTACATCAAAATGGACAGTGAATGAGATTTGAACTTATCAATGTTCAAAGCTGTAATTGCAGCTCAAAACTGCTTACCATGGATATAGTAAAATCATTAGGTTTGCAAAAAAATTAGATGCAGTTATTGTAACAGACGAACAAAAAAAATTGATTAATGCAGACGCCATACATGACTAACGAACACTCGAGACGAACTTCTGTCGATTCCTCTACATGGCTACTGGACAATACGTTGACCTTCATTGGCATATTCTTTATTATAATAGCATCCTCATCAGAAATCATCGACAGACCTGCTTTATTTCCCTCAACATCAGCAAAAACCTTTCAAAAGTAGTACTTAATGAACTCCCGGGGAATTATCTTCATATGCTAATTGCGCATCTCGTATAAGCAACAATCTTCGATATCTCTGTAATGTGTCTTCAGTTTGATGATGCATAAGACATAGTGAAATGTAGTTGGGGAGGAAAAATCGGTATTTCAATATCAACACCCCAAGTGTAGTCCATTTTTCGGGGAACAAGTTAAAGCAACTTTTGAATGTCCGTTTAGAAGAAGGCACTGAGGAAAGATGTGTTGCAACATCGGAAGAAATGGGTGGTTAATGGGTGCCATTCATTAGGCCAGTGCTTTTTTTAAGGTGTTCCACGGGTCAAATTCAGCACCGTGGAATTTTCGACTTGCACGGTGGATTTTGAACGTTCATCCATTACATGTAATGAGCCATAGCCAGCACTATCAATGCCCAGAAGTCATCTCAAGAGAGCTCATTAGCATAGAGAATGGAGAGAAGAGATACGCTATCGTCATCAACATTCATAAGATGCATGTCAGTCATAATCAAGGCAGCCTTTTCTTCTTGCTTTTCTTTGTACGACCTCCGACTGAATGGTGAATTTAGAATCCGACTGAATTTAGAATGAAATAATAGTTCACTGCTAAATGTCAAATGTTATACTGCATTCATGACTTCTGGTTTTTGCTTATAAATCCTGAGTGCGCTAGGCGTAAAATAATATGAAAGTCGATCTTGAGACGATTTGAGTATGACCCGTGGGAATGATCAGCAAAAACCTTAAAAAACTTGCATTAGGCCATTCATGTGGGTTGGTACAAAAGTAATGTATCCGTAATAAATACAGTGACTTTCTGAATGTAAATGCGATCCCAGGGCTGCCAACCCATGCCGGGACGCCCACGTGAAAAAATCGGGACGCAAAAATCATCCCTTTTTCTACCATGCTATACGAAACTATAGCATCTTGATGTGTGCGTTTTGTTTTATATTTCGTAGACTTGAACGCGCATCAGTTATGAACTACCGAGATTCTATGACAGACGAAAAGTATCTACATCCTAGAAGAAAATTACTACATCTTAGTCGAACGACTATTTCCGTTTCGTCACCTCCCAACCAATCGATTAAATAGAAAAATATGCTGTCGTACAAAGATAAAAATGACTGTTTTGTGACTAGCAAAAAAAAATGCGAGTTGGTGTCGAGTTGGACGATTTCTTGAGTTTGTAAGAATAGAGCGTCTCTTTATGTTGCTACACTAATTTTTCCCAGAAAGAAATCCAATGTAGGCTATATTTTATATCAGTGCAAACAGTATTTCAAAGGAAAACAGGAAACCTATGCACGTGACTACAGTATATAAGACATTTTGATCACAGCACGTAACTTCGACTACAAAAACA
Organism: Prostheceraeus crozeri; assembly: GCA_907163375.1. Taxonomy (NCBI): domain Eukaryota; kingdom Metazoa; phylum Platyhelminthes; order Polycladida; family Euryleptidae; genus Prostheceraeus; species Prostheceraeus crozeri. Next base: position 514,382 of record CAJQUW010002233.1, read on the forward strand.
GCATCCAAATTTTAAAATCCAAAAAATCGGGACAAGATCGGGATAGGCGATATTTTTTTGGCGAAAAATCGGGACAGTTGGCAGCCCTGCGACCCACACGTAATGCTCCACTTAATTATTTCAGATTCTTGGAGTGGTACGTGAGAGATGGACAGAAGATGAATCTGAGTATCGCGCTAAAAGAGCTAAGGAAATCATTAATACTTATTCCTCAGAAATACGATTATAATTGCGAACTAAAACTTTAACCGAACTTTAACATGATTCACAGATCACATGGAATGTCAAACTCTATTTCACACAATTATTTATGAGGTGTTCCAAAGGTCGCGCAAAACTTTGAGATTTGATAAGCAAAAAATACATGATTACAAAATATCATGCTTTATCAGTAAAATGGCGCATGATTAATGAAACAAACAAAAAGGAACTGAGAACAATTTATGAAACAAAATGTTCAATTAAAGAGATTGCGTATGCTCGACAGAGTCCAGCACCGACTCCAATCTCAAAAACAAAGTCAGAGGTCTCAACTCAAAGGATCAATGCTTTCAATCAATCGCGATCATCTGCGGCAGTTTGGTGTTGGCTAAGATGATACAAGGCATACACAGCCTTCACAACAAGCTTAGGGTCCGACCCGACCGTTTAAGATCTGGTTACTGAAATAACGTGATAAAAGAATGATAAGGATTCAGACGGTGGAAGAGTTGAGGTGCCTCAGAGCACTGGCGGTGGCATTTATACTTCTGCTTTGTGAGCTGTCCTCTCACCGGAGAAGATGAAAGTCAAACATTAAAGCCATTTGTTTCTATCAATTACAAAACTTCCGCTAAACTGACTGAAGGATGGTGAAAAAGCTTTAAGGTTTAAATGACAATCATAGGAAATCTTGTAGACGCACATTTCTTCTGAAGATAACTAGCCACTGCCAAAAAAAGCCTCAGCAAAATCATCAGGTATCACCAGAACAGCGGTTTGAAGATCACTCAGACGACGGAAGGCAAAAGTTGTTGGAGCAAAATCCCTACCCTGACGAGCACTTACTCATCGACTCACAACGGAAAAATGCCTCAGGATAACAGCGAATTCGCTCACGTACCAAGGTATTCAAGTCAAGCCAATTGTTGTGTCTATTGCACTAGAATGAAGGAGGATAATACCACTTTTAGTGTATTGCGTAGTGTAATAATAATGTCCTCTGCATGCATTTTCTGAAAGGTCATAACAAAACATTAAGAAGCTAAATATGCCATATTAAATTCCACATGAAATATTAATTATATAACTAAATTATTTGAGGAACACTAAAAAGTCGCATTTGTAGATGAGGAAATTGATGCAAGTGACACCATTCAAACTTCTGCGCAACTTTTGGAACACACAGAAATCAGAAAAGTTTAAAAAATATTCGTCACTAGCAAATTGACGGTGAATGTTATTGAAGTAGTACGTAACAGAGTACATTTATTTCCATTAAATTGCAGCCAAATTACGCTTTCAACTTTGTGATGACAAGTAACAGGTAATAAGTATCCTCAGTGTATTCTTAACTAATTTATACATTGCATTATGCTACAGCAATTGAAAATCTGTTGTTCTAGAAGTTCTCATGTCATGTAGAAATCTGATTTAACCTTTCTATAATTCAGTTTTAGTTAAGGTATTAAATGGATGTAGTGAAGAGAAATTGAAATTGTACATTGACCTTCAATAAATACATTGTGATGCATATAATGCATTGATCTCGATCATCTTTAAGTCAACAAGGCGTTAATCCAAAATGTCATAATAGTGCATACACACCCACCACTACAAATTAAAACAGCACGCAAAAAAGATGTCAATACTTGAAGACAATTGTGATCCGATGCAGATTTAACAGCCGCAGATGAGCAAACGGCGAATCACAGTTGTGAATCTGCATTGTCTGTCTGGCTATCTGCAGTCAATCTCTACCACCAAGACGGCAAATAAATCAGCTACTGGTGAAAGTAACCCACACTCAATGACAGTGGACGGATCGGGTGGCTAAGAGGTCACTTTCCAATAAAGAGTGTGCACTTCTAATATTTTCCATGGTGCTTTATGACTGACGCAAATCATCACATTTATATTGTAATGTCGCACTATCGGTATAAAAAAACATTCTTAACCACTTGACTATGGTATTCCTTCGTAAAAAATTACCCTTCACGCGCTATCATTTTTCCTTTTTAATAACGAGAAAAGACAATAATAAAAAGGACACACAGTATATATTCTAATCGAATGGACATATCATTATCTCAGAAACTTTCTGAATTATGTGACGTAATTAGAAATTACATGAAACTCCATAAATTGCAAGCAAGTCTACTCAGAAGCGTAGCTGCGTGTGATATATTTTGAAGCATGGTGTGACGTTGAATTTCATACGAATCGCACTGGTAGATTGTCTCCTTCAGAATGTCATTCTCGTAGCATACATTGCACTTTTTTTAGCTTGTCGCTTCCTTGATGACAGTTAGATGGGATTGTCTCGGGAAAATGACGACCATGCAATCTTGACGGGGTTGGTCCACTGTGAGAACATCCACCAGCAGAATAAGTCGGGAGATTGCTCTGAGTTATCATTCCTATCACTACTTCAAGTTTGAAATCAGAAATCAGTATCTGCATGCAGTTCTTTACAAATCACGAGTGAGTTTGTGATGCACATTTCCAGTAAGTAAAAGAAGAGTTTCGTGTACCACTTGATTTGATTTTCTGGTTGATCGAGATGTCGCAGCCAGCTGATCGAAACGATCTACCCATTCCGTGGTTGTAGTCAATCACGCATGCTGGTTTAAAAATTCTGTTTCCACTTCTGTCCGCTTGTCGGTTTCTTCTCTGAAGTATGTATTGTTGACAGCATTTTCACATCTTGCTTGTCTTTCCATATCAACGCAAGAAGACCAGGATTTGATGCCAATGAACAAAGAAATACTTGTCGATGTTCCCATTCCATTACCGCTACGCAATACATTAAGTTCAGTCGTTATTCTTCTACTAAACATTGAACGCGTATATATATACTAACCCCCAAGATGTGGGTCACATTTTAGTATAACCAAATATGTGCACATCAAAGCCTCTTACTATACTGTCATAAATGTTTCCATTGCATAAGTCAAGAGAAGTAATTAACCTAATGATGAACAGTGATGCTTTCAATAGCACACTTAATGTTAGAAACGGGGGAGAGCTCCTGATGTAATGACATTTCTTAATCTTCGAGGCAGGGATACGGAGTCGGAGTCCTATCAACCCCCGGAGTCGGAGTCCTATCAAAATAATAATAATAACGTTTATATTTAGAAGCCCCAAAAGTGGGAATCGTGGGGCCACGTACACAAACTATGCATTCACATGTAGCTTATACAATAAAATGATAGGACTCCGCATCCCTGCTTCGAGGCATGAATGTTTGATGTATTAGCATCAGGTTACTAATTGCGCACTAAGAGGAATAGTCATCCACTCTTCAACCACGATGGATTGTAAGTCTTTAAAACAGCCAATGTTGCCTCTGCTTTGATACTCTCCTCTTCGCCAGTTCCCATCACACATGTGCGATAGGATTGCGATCTGGTAATCGTGATGGCCACTCTATCCTTCGAGCATTTCCATGATAAAACTGATCAACCAATGATAGCTGTGTTCCACGAAAGATGGAATCCGACGGTGTGTTAACGATGCATCAAAAAAACTAGTCTAACGCAGCATTCACTTTTTCGAATTTCACGAACGATTTCAGAATTTGTAAGTCACTTGGATCATAAAGTCAGATCGATCCCAGAACATTAATTGAACTAGATTGCGATGCTCTGGCCACCTTATGTGGAGTTCTCAGCTTTCATTCGCTCATCCGCTCTTATGGAAATGCATCCGCCTGTCATTCCTCAAACTTCAAAATTTGCTCTCGTTCGTAAATATTACCTTCCTCAAAATTTCTCTCCATATGAAATTTTTCTGGTCAATCTATCTCTCAATCTCTTTTGTAGCCGCAACGCAACAAAGGGTCTCCATTTTCTCAAGCCGGCCCTGTGTGCAGACCGCTTAAATATGACAATAGCTCATTTTACATCATTAGTGGCTCTGCTGCGAATGAAGATCTTATTCAGAACAGAACATGGATCCTAAGCAGTGGGCAATTGTTGCGTTCGTTGGATTTCTTCTTATAACGGTAGTTTTTCATTCACTAAATCTCGCCTTGTTTCTCGCTCTCTGCCTTAAAATTATTCTTTTACAAAAAGTATGAAGTTAGGCATTACTAAAAGTACAAGGCCTCTACTATAAGCCAAAGTTTCTTTACTTTCCATCATCTTTCTCTTTCAATCTCACTTCTCAATTTCACGACTTTAAGTTTTTTGATTAACAACTTACTGCATAATCAAAGCTTCCTAATACCAGCACTTATGAAACATCCATAGATATATATATTTCAATTCATTGAATAACTTATCCATACCTTATTGAGTGTTCTATGTTTTCATAGACATATTTAAGTTGGCAACTTAACAACGTTGTCACCTATTGACATTAGAAAGCAATTCAAAAGGTGACAGACATTTTTGGGATTAGAGTATACATGTACGTCATCATTGAGCCAGGTTCTCACTGAAATGCGCATACATACATCCGTAGCCAAGTGGAACGTATAAACATTAAATGCGTATAAACGTCATCCGTAGCCAAGTGGTTAAAGAAAGATCCATTTGACGGTTGCATTTCCAGCTACTCACTAAGATTTCTCACCTCCCTCCACTGAATGCATCCCCAAAATATAATCGTATTTAATAAAAGACAGCAATGACATGCATAATACGATTTTTCTGGACTTAGAGAGAAAATGCAGTGTGATTATAAAAACGATAATTGTTGCCGACTCTGGGACGACATCAATGAAAAAAAGCAGCATAGCATTCACGACAAGTAACTATCAACTGATTGCTTAACGTTCATGATTCTAATAATATTCAGATTCATGATTATTCAGTTAATAAAACGACGAAAATTGCAAGTTTAGAGAAGAAATTGAATATCGAAATTTGCATTTTCAAAGAAAGAAAATGTGCATATTTTTTAAAATGAGAATCAACAAATTTACAAGGAGTTAGGATATGATGTTATACGTCAAATCAGTCAAGCACTTCTCAGCAATTGTAGGTAAGATCACAAAACTTTTTCGACTACGATTTGTGTTACAGAACGGAACAATTACATGATTCATCTTTGAATGTTGAACTAAATAAAACAGAGGATGATAATATATTCAAGGATCACACTCTATTCGAAAATTGGATTGTCTTATTCTACTCACGTTCCTGGATGTACAAAATTGAATAAAAGCAAGTCTTTTAATTTCTGAATAGAGCTGAAACGATTAGCCAATATTCAAAAATGTTGATTATGATTAAAGTGTTCAAAAATGTTGATTATGATTATGGTTGATTTAAGTGTTGAAGAATGTGACTATGACTGTGATTAAGGTGGCCATAGACTTGATTATGATTATGATTGATTAAGGTGTTCGAAATTGGGACTATGATTATGTGTGTCAGACGCTTTATCATGAAGGCTGGGTAGGTTGAAAAATGCTGACTAAGACTTTCAGACGCTTTGTCGGGTCAGTAATAATTATAATGCGTTTAAGCAATAATTTGAATCGTGATAAAAATGTTTAATACTGTGCAGTGATAGCAGTTTTTATCTTAACTCATCTCCTTGTTCAATTAAAAAGCTTACTGAATTAGTATTGCTGTAATTATTCGATTTTGTACATTATCATCATAGCGTACAAATAGTCAAAAACATTGATTCTTTGACGAGGCGTGGACGTCGATGACCGTGCATCAAGGACTGGCACTCTCTGCGACATTGTGTACTTTCAGTCCTTACGTAGTCTAGCTGTCACTCGGCCATCGGTGGCCGTGTTCTGATCTCAACTAATGTTCGGATCACTAAAATTAAATTTAATCAAATTTTCTGATTAATTAACGCAATTCTGATTGTGATTAATGACTAATTAAATTTTCAAAACCGTGAGTATGATTGAGATTAATGATTGAACTAAATTTCAATGACGTGATTATGATTATGACTAGCCTCAAAAACTTAGTTATGATTTTGATTGATTCAATGATTGATTAATACAACTCTTTTTCTGAAGCGTGCTCCAACTGATCGTGTCGTGGCAAAATTAGCAATTCACACCCTCTGATATTTAATGAAAGCCAGATTATTCAGATTAACTAGATAAATGTTGAACGATTGTTAGATATACAGAATGTTCCGAAAATGTCGAATGAATAGAACTAGAATTTGCACTAAAATGGCATCTACATATTAACATCTGTAGAGGTATCTCTATATATTTCAATCACAACATTGAAAAGGTCATGACTAAAAAGGAGATTCAACTTCACATATGTGAATCACTCTTCATAATAGAATCGCTACATTAGTTATTATGTACATCTCAACCACATTTCTAATTCTCTTCATTTAGGTACAGACATGTTGGAATACTGTCAGTAAACTATGATTAGCTCGTCTTCCTTTGATTTGGGTTAAAATGCTTCGATTAAAATGCTTATTTACGATATTGATACATTTTCATGTAGATGACTTAGATATTTGACCATGAGATATTTCCATTGAATATACACTTCAGACATCATAGATCGTAAGTAATTTATTAACGCCCGATTAAATGATGAATTTATACCCACAGTTCTCAATTTAAGCATTTACGCGTGAAATGCAAAATTCACGCCGGGGCATAAATTTAGGCCCTGGCCGGGACACTGCGATCAATACATGCATTCGGTTTACCTCACTCATAATTTAAACAGTAATGTACAGTTATATGACAATCATCGCCTCGGATTGAGAAACAATGAAGAAGCAAAAAGCCCAGCCTTGATATTTATAACAAACAGAAACGTTTTTCTTTATAAATTTTCTCACAAACAGTTTTTCATAACACTTCTGCGATACTTCCCCCAAAATGAAGCTGTCACCGACCACCTCGGGGTGGGAGATTACCCAATCCTTCATCCAGCACAAAATCAAGCAAAAAATGCTCATGAACTAAATCACCGCATATATAGAGAAATAGGTACCACATGGATTTCTCAACCTTTATACTTGCAGTATCAGACAAAATTGGAGACATATAGATTGCAATTTCAAAACTATGATGATGTACGCGTTAAGACAGGAACACTTCTTCATAAACTGAACAAGTTATCGATTCACTAAAAATAGCCGAAGAGAGTTGTCGATTTAACAAACTAGCCAAAGAAAATATTGTTACTTATTACTTATAATTTGTTACTTAATTTGGAGAATGATTCGAAACGTATCCGTCAGAAAAATTGAAATTTTGAGTAGATTTCCAATGAATTCAGATGCTGTAACATGATTCAGCAGTAAATTCACCTTCCTGTGGATGCTTTCTATACTTACTAAATTGAAGAAATACGTCTTCGACATGAATCCGAAGTCAATAACTCTATAAAATCTTGTTCATAACCCATATGTCACAATTTCTCCATTCAAAAATTCAATTGAGAGACGACCTCTCTCCCTCCACAACTTCGTGCTAGCTCCTAGACCATTAATTGAGTAGTTGCAATACAAGTGAGAAAAGACAAAAATTCAATATATTTCAAAATTATCAGCAAATGCAATGATAGTGATAAATTTAACAAAATATTGATTTAAGTTAGCCCTATTCATCATTATCAGATGATCGTCTCAAAAACAATTCCTCTCAATGATTCAGCAGCCAAATGTATCGAAAAATGTCAAAAATCGAAATTGTAGAAATCTATAAATGATACAGTGGCGCACGCACAAAAATCCATATGTATGATTAGCGATGCACTGCGCATCCGGCACTATCAGGAAATCAATTTTTCCCAGTATTTCTTTTTAATCTTCTGTGCATTATTTTCTTTAGTTATTACTTTTAATGAATTTGTTATTCTACTTTATCACCTCCTTCATTGCTGAGTGACACCTTCCGTTTTCTTCCCCAAGGTTTGATTACAAGAATAATAAAAAAGACTATTAACTGCAATGATGAGTAAACTTTCAAAAATCTTCAATTACCACGAGATAACTGAATGAGAATGAGCAACATACGACGAGGAATGTATAAGAAACCAATCACAGGGTTAAAATTGTTTTGTGATCATACTTCTGACAGTTATGATGGAGAATGAGACATCAATTGCACCCCTTGTGAGGGAGGAGTCTAGTCTGCTTCATTCATCCTCCGATATCTTATCTGGTGGTTGGGTACAAGAAAATTACTGATCTGGTAATCATGACATGAATTACCAAACCTGAAGTTAATGATGATGATGAAATCACATTTATTGAAGTCAGTTCGAGTATGAATCAGCTCGAAATCATGACAAAGAAACTGAAAGTACAAATTACACGCGGGAGACTTACGTGGCAATAATAGTAAAAGTGGGAGGCCATTTCCAAATCATTGACACAATAACGCAGGCAAGGTTAACACTCAATTAAGAACGATAAAATTCAATTTACAAAATTTCAAACTCAAAGAATTCTTGCATGGTGACTGCTTACCCTAACATAATGCTCAATCAAAGCGTTAAAACCTGGAAATGTAGCTCGTAGACCACAGAATTTAAGTTACTGAATTGTTTTTCTACCCAATCCTTTATAGAGACAGATATCTAGCTGGGTAGACTTAAAATATTTGGTGCTATCCGAATCCGACCGGATAGCGAAAACTGCCATGTGATGCAATCTAAACAAAACTATGACTGCTATTATATAGACTCTTGAAGATTTTACAAGATGTCTTTTGAAGATATCTATATCTCGAAACAGTGAGAAAGATGAACATTTTAAAATACATTAATAAAGTAGAAAGTCAAAGAAAGATCAGTAAAAAGTCGCTAAATCATGTCAAGATGTGACAAAGTGGGGATTCGCATTTCCCACTTGAATTGCAATAAATAATCATTACAGAAATATTCAAAGTGGGGTGGAGGAATCGAACGGTGCAAAAAATCCAAAACCTACATCCGTGTGATTCAGGCAGGGAGATTCTCTCACGATCTTTCGGTGAAAAGGAGTGCACATGCCAACTTCAATAAGTATAATTCCTATTCTGCAAAAGCATTCCGGCGCCGAGTTATGGACGGCAAATGTATATTGTCAGCTCTCTATATAATCACAACTCACCTGCTAGCAGTTGACCAGCTAAGCTGAGTAACTCTTGATGGAAAGTCTGGTCAGAGAGGTGAATGCTGCTTGTAAGGAGACACACACAATGCTCCAGAAGCAACAAATCCTGCCCGCACGATGATCCTACGGACTGAGAAGAGCGGAATGGACATTCTCGGTTCGACAGTGATCGAGCAGAAGGACGGCATGACCAGGCAAGAGGATGCCAACTGGGAGGAAAGGCTTCTGCCAGCCGATGTAGCGCTGAGATGATGCCAACCTGCAGAGAACACAGAAACGTTGCACCTCTATGCATATAATTACACGTATTTTGTTATTTGCAGAAAGTATATGCCTGGATGCATAACATGATAAACAGTGGAATGAATAGGCCTACATGATGAACGCTATAAGAGGTATTAAATCTAACACTGGCACGCTGATTTTGATTGATATTAATGTGATATAATTGCAAAATATTTCTCGTCCAAATTATGAAATTGATAAGGCTTGCGTGTAATCTCACAATAAAAGCTAGGCCAGTCCTCCACTCAGCCTATTTTTACATCTTTTTGTCAGAAGGTTCGGCGTTAGGGTTCTCTAGAGACATATAAGAAATATTTAAGAATAGAGGAGCACCTATAGCAGTGCAACAGAAAATGTGGAACACAGGATAACTCAATATAAAAAGACTGTTGAGTAATTACACACTGCATAGTAGGCCTATCAACAGATAGAAGTACATAGCGGAGCATACAATATCTGTGACATACAAATTCGTACATGTACATGTAAAAATGCAACAAAAACAGAGTATTTTGTTTTTTTCCGATTTAAGTGCAGCTTAACGATAAGGGAAATGATTGGATTCGTCCTTCGTACAAGCAAAAGTTGCTCTCTGGCATAAATCATACGACATATTTCTGATGATCATTGAGTACAAAGTTCCTCAAACCCATGGCATATTAATCTCGTCAGATTTACTTACAGTGACGTAGGCAATGTTATTTTAAGTAATTATGTCTCAGTTCAGGCTCTTAATAAAGCTATCTTCTTCGACGTTACAAATCGGCGATCACCTAGTTGACCTAAAAGGCGGATTAACATGTTGATAAGGCGATAGATTTGTCATCGGGCATTAAATTGCATAATTGACAAAATCAAACGATATAGTTCACTTCAGTGGGAGGGCCAGAGATTTTTCAATTTTTTCGCAGTGCGGATCTACTTAATTTTCACATGCCTACTGACACCAGCGAATTATAACCACCCCTTTACTACTGCAAAAACTTGACTAAGAGCGCCTAACATCTTTCGTGAGAAATTAACATTTCTCTATCTTTTGTGCAATTTCCGCAAATTCTGATGCACTAATTCAAACGGCAATTAAATGCTTGCTTACAGCTAGTAATATTTTCCGAAAGCAACTGCGTTAGAGAAAATGTTTCGCCAAGATCTGATTACATGAACTCGCAATTGCCCTTTCTCGCGCACTACGGGAACTTGACGTCCGGGCTAGTGAAGCATGTGACGATGACTGGTCACCGAATCAACATGTAGAAAGCCGAAGAGCTAGACAGTGTTTGGAATGCAGCGAGTGGTAGAGGAGGCTTTCTAGACCAAGAACATGGCTTCGCAGAAGAAGGTTAAGCATGTCAATCTTGGAAATGCTTGTGTTGAGCTTCTCTTCACCAAGTTTTTGTACTTTATTATCCTGCTTTATACTCGCAATCATCAGTGCTCTTACTGGTAAGACTTTTTATCTTTGGATCTTGTGTTTTACACAGCAGTGGAGTCAGACGATTGTAATCATAGATGGTAATGTGAACCATGGACTTCTAAATATAGTATTATATATATATATATATATTATGTATCATAAAAATAAATTAAAAAAATCAACGCAGTCTCAAAAAAATAAAACTGTTTATTCACGACATTTACTTCGTTCACCTGATGAAGTCGTAGACGAAAATTCGTGAATAAACAATTTTATCCTGAGACTACGTTGATTTTTTGAATTTATTTTTGTTATTAAGTCTCATGGCGATTACTTATGATCATTATGTATTATGTATATATTATATATTAGCACTGTATTTAGAAGTCCGTGTGTGAACTGTGGCTGGTTCTACAGTCTGTTCCTCGGAAGATTGCCGGCAGTGCCGGTCCAAAGATCTATGCATTCTACGTCAAACGGAGGTTCTGCTTGTTTTGGGCTTCTATCAGCCTTACTACGCTTCCACCACTTACTGCACTGTACTAGCAGTAGCCAAGTGAATCTTATCAACTAATATATATGTACAATTTTTGCATGTGTAGCATAAATAACCGAAAGTCACTAATCTTAAACTAAACCAGCAACATTTCGAGGTTTCTCGCACAGTTTAGGATTTCTTCCGGTTTCATATCATTGTAGGTGTAGAGGAATCCAAATCGTGATTGATGGTTTCTCAGCTGCTGGAAGCGACGATTAAGGGAGGAAATGACCGTGTCCATTACCTTATGGAATCAATTTTCTTGGAAATTTTCTTCGGCGCGTTGTTTTGTCTATCATTTTCATCACAGGGAAACATTTTCCTTTTCCGCCTCAATCTGCAGTTCCTAAATTCAGGTTTCGCGTCGAGATCTTCCGCTATTACTTTTGCATTAGTAATGGCAGTCATGAAATCTGTGTTGCGATATTCTTTCAACCATTTGTAGGTTTTCTCCATGCTCAGAATTATCACCTGCCAATTCTCTGTGTTCGATTTGTAATTCTTTGTTAACAAGATTAATTTGAAACTGAACATTATGCCAAAACATGAGCATCACCAGGAAGTTGAAGCTCTTCGCTACGACTCATGTCATCGTTCGTAGTTTCGACGATTTCAACCATTGCATCATAGATCTCAGGGGTCTGATAAAGCAAAGCCTTCACACTATCAATGCGACATTCTCATCTTGTTTCACTGAGTGGTTTCACAGACAGCTTCTGAACATGCTTCTGGAAGACTGACCAGCGATAAGTAGTAAAGGCGGTGGATTACACCGAAGAAAGATATAGCGTCTTTGCAAATTTTTGCAGCATCGCCGAATAGAAGATTGCAATTGTGGGATGCAAATGCATTTAAAAAGGCCCTAGAGTTCAGTTGTAAAAGAGGGGCTTGGACGCCACCTTTCTTGCCCTTCATGTTTGCGCCGTTGTCGTAACCTTGACCTCGAATATCGTTGAAATCCAAATATAGCTCTTCCAATGCCTTGAGAAGCGAGGTCACTACCGGTAGTCTATTGGCACAAAAAAATCTGAACAGTTAAAATAACACAGAAAAAGAAATAGTGACGAAAAACACACCTTCTGTAACCAAAATGTCTTCAGACAGTAGTACGATGCGATGCGAAGTTGCGAACGATCGGAAATATACAGTGATATTGATGAATGTTGATAGGCGATGTATCTATGACGAAACTGATGCATCAATATCATCAAGAAGAGGCAGGTCTATTGCACATCACAATAATTTAACAGTCGTAGTTTACTCTCATTTCCCAATTATGCACTCAAGAAACACAGCACAGCCTGAGAATCTTATAGCTAAACTTGGTAATCAGATTTGGAATGAGTATAAAGATTTGATAGAGCGTTCGATTCACAAAATGAATTTGGCTAGTGCGTTACCTTGACGACAGAGGCCTGATGACATTGTCTTCATCATCACCTCGCCTAGGGAGGTTGACCTCTCTGGCAAACTACACTACAAGCGCATCATACATCGCGTACAGGTGCATTGATTGACACACAGTAACCCACTAACAAATAGTACTGGCGATTTCGGCTACTTATATTTGACTTGAGATGTAGAAGCCTAGCCATCATCTTAAAGACATTTTGAGAGAATCTAGCAGCAGGGCTGCCAACGCCTGTCGGCTAAAAATCGAGACACAAAAATCATACCTTTTTTCTTCCATTTTATACGTAACTATAGCATTTTGATGTGTGTTTTGTTTTTCATCCGCTTTGTTGGACCTAGCCCGGCGATAATTCTTATGTTTCGTAGACTTAAACGCGCATCAGTTATGAACTACCGAAATTCTATGACAGATGAGAAGTATCTACATCTTATTGACGACTATTTCCGTTTCGTCACCTCCCAACCCATCAATTTAATAGAAAAAAGAATTTTTCGTACAAAGATGAAAATGACTGCATTGTGACTTCAAAAAGCAAAAAATGCAAGAAGCGTAAGGAACAAATTACACGATTCATCTGGAATTTCAGATATAAATATAATATGAATATAAAACTCGCATAACTCGATCGTCAACTGTCACCTATCAGGCCTAATTGTCAAATAATCTTATTAGCCGAGATACCGCATTTGAAAGAAAGTATCTCTTTTTAATAGGCATTCAACAGATAACGAATATTGAGACAAACTTATGACCGAGTAATGCGAGTTCTAACTTCATTATGTATGAAGCTTTTTAGAAAAACAATTTTTAAAGCTTATGAGGTTCATAGTGATGTAATGTTGCACTGCTGCATATGATTAGGATTTCACGTGCTCAGCAGTCGCTCTGTTGCGTCGGCGCAATTGGTAAAATAACATGCGAAAATATTCATTTAAATTAAACAATCGTAAGTTTAGTCTTATGGTGTCGTTGGACGATTTCTTGAGTTTGTACAAATAGAGCGTTTCTTTATCTTGCTACACTCATTTTTCCCGAAAACAAATCGAATGTATATTTCTTATCAGCGCAAGCAGTATTTCAAAGGAAGACAGGAGGCCTATGCGACTATAGTGTATGTAAGAAACTCTGACCACAGCACCTAGCTTCGACTACAAAAAAAGTGTCCAAATTTCAAAATCCAAAAAATCATGACAGCTAAATTTTGAGAATTTCGAGGGCAAAATGTCGGTCGGGACAAAATCGGGACAGGCGATTTTTTGGCGAAAAATCGGGACAGTTAGCAGCCCTGTAGCAGGCAAATGAAATTCTCGAGCGCGGGACCGAAGGCGAACACCTCGTTCACCTCCCCCAAAGGTGGGCCCTGTTCCTGTACATTAACATCTTGAAGCGTCTTTACGAATATGATATTCCTTTTTTGACGCCTCCTCATGCAGCAGTCTTGCTTGGTTTATCACTAAAATTGCAGGAAATACACGCTTTATTAGACTTGAATTGGATTAATTGGCGCAGAAGCTTTCAGTCTAAGACCTTCGTTAGGTGCAGAAATAATGTAATCACATTTTGAAAAGAGTTTGGTCATCTGAAGGGTTTATATATGATCACAACTATAATTAGGGCAACATTACAATAAGCAAATCGTGATCAACCAAAGCGAATGTTCATTACGTTGAACGTCAATTACGAAAGACTGTTTATAAACAATTATAATCCGACGATTGACCGAATTGTTAGGTCAACAATGTTGATGATCTCTTTTGTATACCAGCTGTCTTCAAAGGATCAAACTTGCACTTATTTTACGACCGCTCATCTCTGGTAAATAGTTCGTAAACAAAATTGCCAAACCATAATCCAAGACATTCTGAGTCGTTGAAGAAAACTAGCATTTCTTCATAAGCATGCATTTTTCAGAAAGTCGATACCAAAATTTACTACATGTATAAAAAATTTAAAGTTGACATTTTGATAACATGCGTTAATCGTACAAAAAGCGCTCGACTTACTACTTCCTCTTTATTCGAAGCCAGTAGGAGTCGTTGTCGTAATTTTTGAAGAATTTGCTGCAAACTGGCTTCGAAAGCTGCTCCTCCTGACAACCCAGAGCTGTCAGCTAGACTAAGGGCCCGCCAAGGACTCATGGCCAAATGATCTGCGGTGCCAAATAGCGGAGCGGGAGGAGGATTGTGACCCCAAACGTTTGGACTCATCAGAGAGCGCAGCAGAGGAGGACAATGACGAGTAGCCAACGTGAGACAAACCAGACGCCGATCCATTCCTGTAGAGAGCAAACATGTTGAAATTCATCAGAGTATATTGCTCTTATAAATCAGACTCTAGGTTACTTTTCTTCACTTCATCGAATTTGAAATCAGTCGTGCACTTAAATGACAGCTTAGTTGATAGACATACACTGACCTACATTTCCGATCATTTCGTATTTGGTTGTCGTGCTACTTGAGCGAATTCATTTGAACTCGATCTCATGCCATAGGATACTGCTATGCATGAAGTTTTAGGTTTGATGCTCATCAATCGCATCATGCAATTCACTAAGTATGAAATTTTCTCTTCAAAATTTCTAAAAATGTAGACTTAACATTAAAGGATAATTCAACTATTATGAAAATTATCAAGTGGACATCAATTCCTCAGCGATAGGAATGAGCAATGGTTGACGATCATGATTAGAATTATGCTCAAATGTCCATTGCTACAAATGACATTCCGTCCTGAGCACTAGAAATTCCTGAGCAGGTCTTTATTGTAAATTGAATTGACTGCAGAGAACCGTGATCTTCACTTTTAGGTACTGTAAATAATACAGTATCACTTGTGAAGTAACATCATGTAATCGTCCCAAATGTCAAAAATATTGTACAGAATCGAATCCGGTGAATTTGCAGGTCTTAAAATATGCTGCATCCTTTGTGTTAAGAATCTAAGTAAACCGAGAAATTTTCGAAAATTGTAAATAAACGAAATCGTTGCTTATAGATGTATTATGATGTGCATAACTTTTACATATACAGCATGCATAAACGAATAATTTCAAATCTCATTTATTTCAGCATGGGGATCAAGAATTAAATTTGTTGTTTGACGTTCTCATTAGCTTTGAAAGCAAGTTATCCAAGCAAACAATTTGGAGAAGCCCCAAAAAAACTATCACTTCTGAGAAACATATGACATAAAAGTGAAATCAAAATCATAGGAATGATAAATCTGATGATGAATGGTCAGAAATGTCGTTATTACAATATTGAATGCAAAAAATCGGCTACACATGCCACTCCATAAACAGCTGGAATTTTGCGACAATAACAGTCGATCGCTTGCAAGACGAATGGATGGATCATTCAAGAAATGCCGTTTTGCTGATGTTGGGTGATAATCTAGAAATTGAAAATAGTAAGAAGTTCGAACGCGAATTTCAAGTTTGAAAATGGCAGTATGTCTCGCACTAATTTGAAAATGTTTGACAATTGACTATAAACGTGAAGATTACATCTTGTGACTTGTAAATTCAATGGATTCAATTCCTTACAATGCTTTTAGCGTTAACAGTGCTCCTTACCTCAATGCATGTCTGTACGTGGTACATTCATGATAATGGACAGAGTCTATCGAAATCGTTCGAAAAATTTGGATGTCTTTCTGTAGAAAAATATGTCTGTGCACATCCATCAATCAATCATATTGAATGACCGTTTTTTCATTCCCATTTCGAACAAATGACTCACCTGTCACACAGCCAGAAGACGATGCGGTACATGTTGGAAAATATAATTTCGGCACCAAATTCTTGAGACAGTCAACGGCTGCTCGGGTAACTTCTCGATCTTCCTCGCATGCCAATCTACAGATCACATCCAATACTCGCTCTTGTAGAGGCTCAACTCGCCATAGCGCTGCATTTCCATTGCATTTGGTATTCTGCGATTCAACAAATGTGATTTGAGTGAAATCCAAGCTAGCAAAGAGGTCTAACAAGGCAATGCGAACTAATCGATAGTTATTGTCAGCCAATCGAAGACAACGCTCCAGCAGAGAAAGAATAAGAGACGCAGCCGAACCTGGAGCTCGAAGAACAGAGGCAGCGAACGTTTTCAATGCTATTAAACTGCGATGAAGAGTGGCGTTATTCGGCGTGTCTGATGCGAACAAATGGCCTGTGAAATGCTCCAACAACCTGCAAACGAAAACGCCAGTTACAATACCCTCGAAAATTCTTCGACCGTTTCGACATGACTCCTTGTGCAATATTTATGATAAAGAGTTGCTACTGATAAAACGCTATAAGCAGGATGCATAAAAGTATTTTCAAACTCAGAAAAATCACTCACGTTTCCATACTAGGAGGTTCCTGGCTTGAACCCTCCCAATCCCAGACTGTTCGCAGCCATGATTGATAATCAGAAGCATAAAATGTATTCCTGAAGACTGCCTCAAGGAAAGCAGCAACTAAGAGAGCAGCTTGGCCTCCAACTTGGGGATCATCATGTCGACAATACTCGAAGGCATCAGTTAACAATTGACACTTTCCACCCTCGGCATTCTTCAACAAAGCACTACATAACAGCTGAGGAGCACACCTAGCAACTTGCCCGAGACATGATAAAGCAAGAGATTTCAGACTGGCCCTAACCAGTCTGTCAGGCAGTAACTGACCAGGGTTTCCAGTTAGAAGAAACCGATGTGCAACCAAACGAGCACAATATAGGAGTGGAGGGTGTTCTGGATCACACAGCTGTCCGAGATCACCTTCTCTTCTGACTGGCATCTCCTGAAATGAAAGAAAGGGAATAATTCCGATGACCTCGTTCTTAATTGAAGAGAGGGACAAATAAAAGAAATAAAATAGTGAGAAATTATGTAATCAGGCACTCTGCAGGTGCACATTTGAGATAAAATACCTCAATTTATGAGTGAAAACTGTCAGCGGACCATCCATCTGTAGTCATTGCCTCTAACAATAATAATGGCTTTATTGCTTCACTTTCAAGAATCGGTGAACACGTACATGCACAGACCGATGACAATAGTGTAAAGATACACAGAAACCATGATTACCACTAGGCTATAAGAAGACACAGTTGGACAGTTAAACAGAGAATAATAAATGTAAGTCTATTTAAAAAAATCTTATGAACGAGTTCGAGTAGCACTTCGTTCTCGCTTTTGGAGAAAGCAGCTTAGAAGTCGAGCGAGTGGACCGTACAAGAGATTTGATACATAACAAACATCTTAACGGATGACTATCATTGTTTTAGATGGAGGTAAATAGCCTTTCACACGATCGAGAAGCATTGGCGATCACGTTCAAAGTTTCACAGTTCCATATTCATGATTCTGAAGACTACGCTCAACTTTCACAAGCTCGTTCAGAACAGAAACAGGCGAAGGCATAAGACAACAACACATAACGAGCAAATGCTTTATATGCTCGCAGCAACAAGGTCGGATTGCAACCAAGGCGACTTGAATTTCTAAAGTTACTCCTTGAGGCCTTTTTTACAACATACTTAAAATGGGTGTTCCAAGTTAAGTCATCGACTCCAAGATACCGCAGAAAGCTAACAGTTTCAAGGTTTGTCTCCGCATCAACACTAATTGGATTAATACAGCAATTGCTCCTTTTAGTAATGACTTCTAAATAGCAAATGAAATAATCAGAACTGTCTTGTCACATTTCTTTAATTTCGTGCAATGTTGTATGACTAATCCAAAATAAATTTTGCATTTTAAATTTTGTTACCTCATCTACAGGCAAAGAGACAATTGAAACTATCATAAGTGAAATTACTTTTTATCATAATATATTTTGATAGTGCATTTAATGCAGCTTTTGTAGAAATCATTTTTGATACATTATTGCTTTCCATCAAGTTCTATGACTACCATTGAATTTTGCAATATTATCTTTATCGTTCACTCTAACATTTAACAACATTGAGGAGGGCGTGAATTTAGCCGAAAATTTTTTGTCTTATTTGTAGTTTCAATTGTTTCTTTGCCTGTAAATGACGCAATGAAGTTTAAAATGATCACAGTTAGTTTATGTCACAGTTAGAGGCTTTTTCGAATAGTCAGTAAAATCAAAATAATTTTGAGGCCATATACCACAAAAATCCCTTCAATAATTTATTCTGTAGATCGAGCACTTTCTATTGAAGCGCATCATTCTTTATCGAAAAAAGCGTCAGTTGGATAACCTTAGCTTGTTCGCTTTTCTTGGAACTTTGGAGGTGCAAGAATATTGACCCCTGTAAAAAATTGCTTTCCTAGCTATGCCTAGTTGGAGCAGGGCTTTACCCTATGTATTATCACTTCATTTCGAGCCAACCAACCAGAGTATAAACGAACTTCGGAAAAATCTATGTGATAGAAAATGACTTTCAATTGTACTTTAAACGAAACTTGAAAATTGCCGGTAATTGTTACGCACTACAACGCTAATGTGGAACACACCTCTCTTACAAGTCTGAGAAAAACTAAATTAAATGAAATGACAGCACGCGCACATTTTCTAAAAGTATGTATTTCAATCAATGATCGGCGTCTGCAGTTGAGTAAATCGGCGCGGCGAGCGATAACTACCGGCCCAGACGACGCCCACATTATAGCGGCAACGGCGGTGCAGTGTCTAAGCACAGCCACCGCATCTCTAGAGAGTGCTGATTGGTGAAGTGCTGAGAAATAAGTTATCATGATGTTCTCAGCAGCTTTGGCTTGGTTTTACTTAATTTGTTTGAAAAAAAGAATTGAAATGAATCTCTTTTTGAACTAATATTTCATGCAGACAAGCCAAGTGAGAAACAATAAACTCCAACTAAAATCAAGTATTGCAATACAAACAGAAATATATTACGGACATAATGAAAAGTAGCTTGCGTGTCCATAAAAAATTAATTACCAGCACGTCCTTGATGAATTACACAGAGGATGAGAAGACAAGAGAGTAAGCGAATCACTTCAAATTCAAAATTCAGTTTTATAGCAAGCTCACATGTTTTGATTTCCTTAATTGCTGAAATTTATTGCAGAGCCTTGAGATTGATATGGTTACTGCCACTAACAGGATTATTTACCAACATATAATAACACATAGGAACACTCTAAATCAGTCAGCTTCATCTACTGGAGGCTGAATTTAGGTAAATTACCAGCTTCAACAATGTAAATTCCACAATAGTCCACCTTACAAATTTATCCACTTAGTTTCGGACTTTATAGTGTCATAGGTTGGTCCCTACGACAAAATTTACAAAGAAACACTTTTAACTACCGAATCATAAAACATAATCAACGGTTCTCTGTTATTTTTACCTGGAGGGTCTTGGCTGACAAGGGCTGAGAAGTGACAGTTGTTCCCTCCTCCACGCTTGGCTTTTGCTTCGGAGTGACAATTTTATCGAGAGATGGGATATTGATCTCTTCCTCTTCTCCATCCTCCTCTTCTTCTGTATCACCTGGTTCCGCGCTGACAGGTGAATTTGCCGACTCTGTAGTTCCTGTCGACGGCCCATCTTCTGAACTCTCGCTCGCTGCCAACGCCAAGCCCTCTCCAACCGCAGGCGTACCAACGACGGGTGTCTCGTCCACTAGCTGCTGTCGCTCCTCCGACTCAGGAGTAGCCAATGAAGTTATCTCCGCTGATGGCAGACGAGACAGCGATCCGAGAGAGACGCTGCCAGTCCGAGACAAAGGCCTGAAATTCAAGCAGCGAATGTTGACTGATGGCAAGATCCATACAAAATTCTGAGTGACATCGATAATTATAGATGAAAATACATGCTACTGATAAACATTTGACAGTATAGTGCTTGAATTGTTTACCGTAAAAGGGATTTGAATGAATCCAACTTAGCAGAACTACATTTCACGGTGAAAATTTGTAATAAATTTCAGAAATCTTGTAAGCCATCATTATATGAGAAAGAAAAATTGTTGAAGGTGAGTGCATAAGAATATTTCTTTCAATATCGTTAATTTTAAGCAGATTATTCACACCAGTCATCAAGAAAGTTGAACTCGATCAGAAAGAGGATTCTGCAGTCCATACAAAGCTTCGTGTTAACAGAAATGTGTTTTCAGTAACTACTCTGCACAGAAAATGAACCTTTAATGTCACTGCATCCTTGCTCGAGGCTTTGACGTTGCTGACATAGTCAGACTTTAGATGAAGTGCTCCGATACTTTTAAGTCCGGGAGCCTTTCCCATAGACTTCCACTGACATTTTCGGGGCTTGAACTCTAGACCAAACGATCGTTATCCAATGGCTTATCATCCTATCAGGCGAAGGTGAACTCTGCGGATGTCTGAGTGGAAAATGAGCAGATGATTGTCAAGTTAGGAATCATTCATGTCTCCAATACAAGTGTGTCATATAACTTGCTTTCTGAATTGTGTTAAGTTTACTCACCATCCAAGGAAATTTTATAAACGCATGAAATGGCAACTTTCTGTGTCAAAAAGATGTTGAGAGTTATGCAACTATGTTATTTTACTTAGCCAAACCAAACCAAACCGATTACGCCAAACACGAAAGTAAAACGAAATTATTTTGCGAGTAATGAATTGCAATTCAAAACTACAGGCTCTGTGGATGAGGCTCACTCAGATTGAAGAATTCATTTAAGTAATTTGAATTGGAGAAATTCTTCATTACTTGAATAAAGGAGTCATTATTGTCAAAAGGCTGCAGATCTGAGGCCTATATAAGATGTCTATCAAGCTGCCCTGTACTCAGACAACACTGTTTATTGTACTTATGCTAGAGTATGACAAAACCCTATGCTGAAAATGCATGTTCGTTTGCAGCGTAAGTGGTTGGAGTAGCAGCAAAGACGTGCACTGCTCTCATAAGACTTGGGCATTGGGCAGCGCACTCGGCCTAACCGCGCTGAGGGTCCGCACAGGAAGCGGTTGATGCCCGTATTGGTAAAAGATATTGCATCCTTAAGCAGATCTAAAGTGTGATGCTCAGGACCGTTCTCGATGGAGAAGTCTCACAGACGTTAAAAGGATAAAGTAAAGTAAGCAGATCTACATGTGTAAGTGCAATAAAATAATGTTGTCTATTTATACTTCATCATCATGGAATCAAATGGGTTCTAGAGAGCTTCCTTTCACTAGAACTGGTCAAGTTATCAATATCTAAAAGTTATGATACCTTTACGAGGTTCTGTTGACTCTGACAACAACCTCAGTTGAATGAGGATTTTAAGGCTATCAAAAGTTAAAACAAAACAAAGGGAAAAAACATTGAAGAAGCACTTCTTTTAAGCAGTTATAGAAAAAGACGTTCTTATCAAGCTCGACGGAGATTCATTAGTTTCCTGTTCTGCTGACAAATCTGATAGACGATTGAAATTGTGATAAGATACCTCTTTTATTCGCTGGATTTAGAAGGGGTTGACTGAGTGTAAATTGCTGATTTTCATAGAAAAGAATATTCTTTAGTTCCTCTTTAACCCTAGGACTACTAAGGTAATAGCCAACCTAGAATGACCAAGGTTTGATAAATTTATCACACCTAGATTTTAAGCTCTTATCTTGCAAATACTATATGTATTAAGTCATGTATAGGCATAAGTTATGTCTTGCTTTAATATAAACCTCATCGGTCCTCTAATTGCATCCAAATGACTTGTGAAATAAAAAAAATGAAAACGCTAATTGCCAATGAAATGTCCATATTATTGTACACAGAGAACAACATTTTGCAAAGTCCAAAAACGAATTTACATGGTGAAATCTAGCTGAAGTCTTCCTCAACACATGACAAACAGATCTCAATTGTGTGCACTTTGCATAGGAATTGTTGGCACAGAATACACTGCTTCGAAGTGAGGGTGATATTCCGGCTCATTTTCCCCTCTGCGCGGCACTTCGTGCAGCGCTGTCTTTGAGAGGAAGTCGTTGTGCTCGGCACCTGATGCAGCCTATTCGCCAGGCGCACCATAGCTCGCATGATACTGTTTGACAGTCCAATTGGCCTCTGAATTCGAAGGTGGATGAATGGGAGTACAAGTTCTTTGGATAGGGAGTAAAGAAAATTTCTTCTACCGTGTCGACGTGAATTGTCACCCATGTCCGCAGCATTCAGGCACAACAGAGAGAAAGTGTTCACACCAACGACATCGAGCATGTTTTGGAAATGAACTTAAGGCCATCGCCTTACCATCGATCGCACGGAGTACTGCTTGCACATTTTGTCACACACATCTACTCCACTCTTCGTTTTATTGGAAATAAACATGATATCGCTCTTTTTCTTTTATTCTTCTTGAACATTTGTCATGATGCTTAATACAATGGCATGGTGCATGATACAGTAGCTGCTGCTAACTGAAAACTGAGGTGAATAACTAACTTCAGTTCCTTTCAGCATTTATGTTACATAGATAGGATAAAATAAACAAAAGAAGAGCGGGTGAAAATCGTTTATCAACTTTCCATGAGGATATTTGTTCAAGGTGTGATAAATTTATCACACCTTGGTAATCCTAGGGTTAAATGTGTTTCCTGGATGTATAACTAATACACCACTAGCTGGAAGCTCCTCATAAGGTACATGGTCCACTATATACCGCATCATGACTTATATCACAAACATTCGAACTTACTTCACAATATCATTTAAAATACTTGAAATATTTTATTACACCTCTTCCAAAGAAAAGGTCTCTCTCTCCTTTAGTACCATAGGAAATTGCTAGGAAACCGACTTAAGTTTTGAGGAATCTAACTTCAATTCAGAGGATTCAAATTCATGTGAAACCTTAGTAGTTTTTGAGTCCTTGTGGGTGCAGATACCATCGGAGAATGGACAGACGTCATAATTGATGGCTTTAGGACATGATATCAGGTTTATGGATAGATGTCTGCGGCAGCGAACCTGCTGAGTACATCCCTGCTTGGTTTAGGGATGGCATGAAGACCCATCTTCAATCAAAGAGGAGCTGCAAATGCAATTGCGCGTCACATGATACTTTGCACGTACATCTGCTTTCTGCGTCTGAATTTTGAATTATATTCTGTGAGTGCAAATTTCTCAAAGTTCTACATAGTTTTAATATTACAACATATATTTCTTTTGATTTGTTTCTACGAAACTTTTTTATATAGCATCCATCGGCTAATCCAACAGGCCGTCGAAATTTCAGTTACATCAGATTATGTTTTTGTCGACTGTGTTAGAAATTTACGATGGCGATAAAACATGCCTATTCGTCTCGCTGCGGATGCATATTTTCATCTTTCACAATTCAATGCCCCTGAAACACTTACATAAACGAAGCAAAATAACTTTGAATTAAAGTTTAATAAGGAAGTTCCTAGTTCAATTTAGCTGACGATGAGTCATCAGATCAGAGTGTGCTTCAATGAGTATGATGTACGGATTGAGACAATTGTCGTGCTTTTCTTTTACGTACTAGAAGTGGGATCCCGAGCAGTAAAAGCACTTAACACTATCATTAAAGAATTTTAAACGAAAACATATAAAACCGATCTACATTTTAATCGTCCGTCAATGAGTCATCGAATTGTACGACTATGAACACATCCCACTAGAATGTACATGATGATGTGAAATAACAAAAGTTATTGTTAAAAATCAGAAGTCTGATCCCATTATCAAAACTAATCTATTTTTTCTCTGTCGATGTAGAAATATTAACGGTCCAGTAACCTTGTAAATACAGGGTTGACGTGAACTTTGTACTGATGTAATAATGAAAGCATTGCCCTAATATTCATATAAGCGACATCAATTATCAATGGCAGTGTGAATAGCTTAATGAAATTGACCTTTCTGATTCTAACTGTATACATGAAATCAGCACAAGTTCGCCATTTCGCATTTGTGAAATCATGTACGCTGAAGACATGTCAAACAATCAGACGAATTAGCAATTAATCTGTTCTGTTTTGGAGAGCACATTAAATTAATCAAAGCAATAGAAGAAATTTCAATGTGTAAAAGATGTGAAACATCAAATATTCATCGAGAAATGAATATTTAGAAGCCCATGACGTGGGGTACACGCTGAATGGGACGGAAAATGAAGGATCGATCGAAAATATTTTTAGAAGTTCACAACCACTGAAAGTCGCCATGATTAAAAGTCAATTAGAGCCTGTAAAACAAATCCATCTTATGCAGACTGAGCATTATATGCTGTACTGTGTGTGCCACGCATGCGCGAGCATCATTTAATCTGTATGACAAGGAAACTTATATAAAGCCAGGATACCGGAAATATATTATACTTTGCTCACCTGAAATATGAACATGGTAATGTGGCATGTATCACTAAGTTCACGGTAAAGAATTTGTTTAATTTCGGAAATTAGGTGCACATAGATAGGATGATGTTTGTACGAAGTTCGACATCATGGTTATTCTAAGATCATGAGCAAGCTCAAACGACATTGAAAGTAAGAAGAGATGAGGCATCCGAAAGCTGAATGTTTCAGAGAATGATATTGACAACAAATAGTCATGTACGTTCAAGTTGAATGTTTGAATATAGGCATATATGCAACAAAATGATGTATATGATATAATATCAGATCATGATTAAATTTATGTGGAAATGGGCATAGTCAGTGGTGCATGTACAATTGTACATAATGTCCATCTACTACATGATAATTGATTATTTCTTTAGAAAATAGCCCCTTGTAGATAACAGCCACATCAAGTCATGCATCGGCTTCACTTCAGAAATTATCAACAACTGGGTTACGCGACGGCAGCATGGTGGAGTCGTCGCGTTGAAGAGCGAAGGACGACTTCAGGAGAATCCATCAGGAAGAACTGACTGTAGCGGGCGTGCTTGTCTGACTTACAGAAAACATCAGGCGACTGTGCCATGGTCATAGGCATCGCTAGTTTCAAACGTCACAGCTAGAAAATCCAATTTCAAACACTCGCTAAGTCATTGGGAGGGTTGTCGGTATTTTTTTGTTGTCATCCTCATTCGAGATCGTTGTTTGCTACAAAGATGACATGACGCGACGGTGACGCCGATCGCGGCTGATCGACCGGCCCGAGGGGGGGGGGCATGGAACATGGTGATATCGGTCCGCTTGTATTTGGATCCATAGTCGACAGATTAAGTAACCACTAGGCAGTCTCCAGATTGAGTGATTCGGCGATGTGGAACGCGTCTATAATCATGTACGGTAGATAGTTAACTATCCTGATTAAAAAAATGAAATCGAATCAAATCATCAATTAAAATAATCACTAGCATGACAAAAGCTGATACAATTCTTCCTAAATTAAAAATCAATGTCTCCCTCCTGCCTCTACTAGGAAATATATCAACACTGGAGAGAGATTGGAATTTTTTGTGCTATCAAAAAGCACGAAATCAGATCTCAAATTTCGGTTGTTCTCCCCAAGGAGTATCGAATTCGCCTTCTCACCAACTGACAACCCATTGCCATAATTAGATCAAGGCTGCAGTTATGCGTAGTTCACTTTAATCGTCGATATTCTAGAAAACCTTCACGATGCATATAAATAATGATGAAGCAAAAATGTTCATTGTGTAAATTTCATGACAGGACATCAAAATGAGTTAATCAACTGAAAAGGATAAGATCCAATGTCATGCTAGAGTGCTCATTTTTAGTTTTCTTCTTTATTATTTGCTCTTGCAAGTCAAAAGCGAAATGCCTAAATTATATGAAAATTTTTGTTGAGGAATCATTTCTATGCTCTTGCATTAGAAAAACAAGAATGCGAATGCCCAGTCCACGGTTTCTAAATTTTCTATATCTTAGATTTCATATTCCATAGTTCTTAAGTTCCATAGATTCTAAATGAGGAATGGACCAACCCAGAGAGCACTTTCGAGCACCAATGTTTAAGGCGTGAGATGAATGAATCATTATTATTACTCTCACGAGTTTTCGTGATTAAAAAAAACAATTACTGCTTCATTACTGACAATGCGCTTACTTAATTTGCAAATAACTACAGCAACTGATTAGCTTAGCTATTAGTCAAAAATCACTGATTATACTAGTTATAATGTTTAACATGCCTTGAACACCAAATCATTATCCAGAAATTTGCTTGCAAAATAATAATTTCTTGTCTAGCATTTGTACTGACTATATAAAAATAAACAGCATTGTGATATTGTGCTATTCTCAGAGGTAACTTTTTCAACGGGCACTTAATCAAAACACAACCATACATCATATCTGCTTCTTATTAATCAAACATCCACTTGATCTATTCAAAACAACAAAAACATGAAGTCTAAATTCAACTCACTCGCTGAATGCATTTTCACTCTTTGATTGTACTTTCAAAACCTTTTGGTCCACATGGATCACTGATATGTTGATGAATTCTGCCGGGCCTGACATACATGTCTAGGATCGGAAGCGGAGGCTTGCGCAAGTGTCAGCTTAGTTCATTCGGAAGCAATCACTTACAGTCAGCTGATGAATATCGCGCAACTATAGAAGCCATTGCATCATTCAAAAGGGCGTGTATATTCGCTATTGATCGAATTATCAGGAAGCCAAGTATGTCTGATTGTAGACGCCCTTGACATGAAAGGCATGAGAGCCCTGGGGTAGCCGCACAGAGACAGTGTTAGATAGTGAGTTGTTAGTGAAAAGGTACCGTAGAACGCCCTAACTTTAGCCAGGCGTCCTAACTTTAGCCACCGGTGGTGCATGACTTCAATCTTATTTTTTTCTGATATGATGCATTTACGATGCACCACTACAGCTTGAAATATTCATCTGATACCATAGCACTGCAAAACTACTCTCTATCTTGTCATATTTCAAGTTATGACTTCATGGCTGAATCTTTTCCAAAAACATGCATTTTTGGCAAAAAATTTGAATTTCAAAATGCACCCCTGAACGGTTTGAAGCCTAGACATGTGGAATCGGTTGAAACGTCAAATACGTTGCTCATACACTGTTTTAACATAGTAATGGAGTTTCAAGTGGCAACTTTAATTTTGCTTACTTTTAAATGGGGTGGCTAAAGTTAGGACGTCAAATTCAGGAAAATGTCCTAACTTTAGCCACTTATGTGAGTGAAGTTATGCTTGATTTATTTGAAATTTGGTCCCTACTGCATCAGGGCTAGCCTCCTTTTCAACTTCCTCAGACGTCCGATGTTCACAAATTCAAAGTCGATATATCAATAGCTAGACTTTATTGTACACTGTACATTCAACATGTACATGTACCGATGTCAGCTTGACCGGTATATCTAATTACACGCATAAGAAAATGCTATTCTATACTGTTTCCCCATCTTGAAACTGAAGGAGATTTCAATTAATCCACTAATGCGAATTGAACAATGCACCTTCCATTCTTGAGAATGAAGGAATTGCTATTTTTAGCAATGTCGTCACTAGAAAAATGGTTTCTTGGAAAACATCTTCCCATTGTTATAAATAGCGAAGTCCTCGTAAAACCTTATTTCTCATTCGGACGATCAACAGTCAAACAACAGACTTGGCTACGTTAACACGTCTATGGCTCCATTCAAACGAAAATATGCAAGTTCGTCTGCTGACTCTATTGAAAAAGCAATATGTGCTGTACATCGTGGCACCAGTTTACGAGCACCGGCCAAAGAACATGGAGTGAATAGACAGACTCTCAAGAACAGAATCTCCAATCAACATCGCAGCTCCTATGGAAGACCAACGGCTTTGGATGCAGATATTGAGGCACATATAGCCAAACGCTTCGTACTCTTGTGTGATTGGGGATTTCCTGTTACATCAGATGACTTAAAATTCATAGTGAAGGATTACCTCTACGCTTCACGAATCACTATCAGTTGTTTCAGAGACAACATCCCCGGGAGCAAATGGATCAGGAACTTCATACGGCGCAATGGCTTATCTCGTCGAAATGTGTCAAACATAGCGCGACGTCGTGCAGCCGTTGACAAGACAATTATCACTGACTACTTCAACGAATTGAAGAGAACTGTTGAGGATGTTCCGGCCGAAAACATCGTGAACTACGATGAGACGGCTCTCGTGGACGACTCTGGAAAAAGGAAATGCATCGTCAAGAGAGGAACGAAATACCCAGAAGCTGTCGCCAATCACTCTAAATCAGGTGTTTCTGTTATGTTTGCGGGGTCTGCGAACGGACACCTTCTCCCCCCTTACGTTGTTTATAAATCCAAAAACCTGTATAAGCAATGGACAGTCGGTGGACCTGACGGAGCCAAGTACACATTCACCAAATCTGGATGGTTTGACGATTTGTGTTTCGCTGATTGGTTCAGATCGGTTTGTCTGCCATATCTCAGGAGGAAAACGGGACCCAAAATTCTGATCGGTGACAATCTGTCGTCACACATCAACAAAGAAGTCATCGACTTGTGCCATCATCATGACATTCGATTTGTGTGCTTGCCACCAAATTCATCTCATATCACGCAGCCTCTCGATGTTGCATTCTTTTCTTCTTTGAAGAGAATTTGGAGGTCCATTGTAAGTGACTGGCGTCTCACACAAGAGGGACAGAAGCATGTTGTCATGCCGAAATCTTCCTTTCCATTGAAGCTTCGTGATCTATACAACAGATTGAATTTGGACAACTTGAAGAGTGGTTTCTCTGCGTGTGGAATCTTTCCATTCAATCCAGAAGCTGTATTGAAAAGGCTGCCTCAAGTGTTGGAGTCCTTGGAAAGTCAAAATGACTTCGATGATGTCATCGTCAATCATTTGCAACAACTTAGACATGGACAGTCAGTGGATAGCTCTGGCCCATCCCGAGCGCGCAGAACGAAACTCAATGTTGTCTCTGGCAGAGCCATTGGCGACACTGACTTGGATTTCGAGGGTAATGTGGGCCCCATCGACGAACTTAATGTCAATCGTGAACCCTCTATCGATGAACATGATGATGAATCTCAATCGAAGCCACAAATAAATCAAGGAGATTTTGTTCTTTTTAAACTCGTAGTTGATGGTAGATCAATCCACAAACACTTTGTGGCACAAGTGTTGCAGATAGTAAGCCAAAACGATATTGAAGTGTCGTTCCTGAAAAGAGTTTCGGAAACTTCATACGTCTTCCCAGAGAAAGAGGACCGAAGTTCTATTTCACCGGATGAAATTGTAGAGACTATGTGTGCTACTCCCGATCGTCGTGGTTTGGTTTGGACTATTGACTGTGACATAGACAAACAATAGACTGTACTTACGTATGTATGAGTCAAGAATTTTTATACTTTGATATTTTTATAGTTATAATGTCATCCAGTTATGTGTTTTGTTATCCCAAGTTCACAATAGATAGAATATTTCCATAAGAAAGAACTTCTCATTCATTCTTAGTCTAATTCGTACTCAATCAATCATCATTAAGTTCAATTCTATCATGTAGGAGGCTTTTGAAAACAAAGTGGCTAAAGTTTGGGCAAGCAGTCCTAACTTTAGCCACCGCCTTTAGGCCTAGGAAAAACAAACTTGAAATATTTTTTTAACAATGACATCATAGAAGTAACTGGAGACTACTCCCATTAATCCAACTAACGCATATTTAAAGAAAGTTATACCGAACTTGATTAAAAAAATTGAAAAAACTACGTGCAAGTGGCTAAAGTTAGGGCGTTCTACGGTACTTTCAATGGGTGAATCTTACTGTTACAGCTTTTCAGCTTAACAGTGTTTCTGTGCGGTCGCCCCTGGCTGTTAACTTGTTTACTTGAAATGCATTACTGATGATCATCCCGCAAAACCTTCTTAGATATTTTAAGCAGGATGAAGGGTCTCTTTAATCAGACAACGCTTCGCTCTGTCTCTTTTTCATATGAGAAATCAGTCTGAAAATCTGATAGAAAAACATGGATATACAATCGTTTCTTCACAGTGGTCAAGTGCTTGGCATTTGGTAAAGAGATCGAGCACCGAAGGTGTCATTGAAGGTCAATAGAAAGGGCATCTGAATAAAAAGTGCCGCAACTCTAAAAGTGCTAGCACCCTCTAATGCCCCAATGGGGGAGCAATGACGTTGAAGTTTCACTTTTTGTATTAAGTTTTCAGAAATTCAGAGAATTTTTACCTTACAGCATCTATCATTGATGATTTAGAAGATGGAATTAGTAGACAATGTATGCAAATCTGTATAGCCTCACTTTAACAAATTCATTAAATCATTTCACTGGTTATTACATGACTGAAGATCTTTCTTAAGCAAACAGACTCGGGTGTTCAATAATTTCAATAACAAATGTAGAGGACTAAGGCAAAAAAGAAGCCAAAACATTCATATTTTAACTATTTCATCGTCAAGTATAAAAAGAAACACTAAACAGGGACTTTGTAATGCAAAAACATGTCAACCATTCAAAACTAAGATGTGCATTTATAACAAGGCGATGCTTCAAAAAAAGATGCTTTTCATAGATCCTACACTCCATAGCATTCGAGAAACGTAGCTACTAAATCAATAGGATTATACATGAAACATCCGGCAACATAGAGTGTGAATGAATAAAATGCTGATAAAATAAAATTCCATGGGTTGACGAAATGTGGGGTGTGTTTTGCCAATCCAAGATTCATAAGATACACATCACACAATTGTTTCGATCAAAGTTTGAGGGAAGAGGACGAGTTTGTGGGGGGGGGAGGGACGACCCCATATACCAAAGGTGTCCCTCATCAGAAGAAGAAGAAGACAAAGAATGGCAGAAAAGTGGGGATGATTGCGCAATTTAACTAAATATCTAGGACCTTGTGTGACAGTGAAGTAAAAAGATAAGTAACGCAGAATTGTATAGCTAAGCACTGAAAATTGAAATGATAAAATAAGATGTTGAAAAGTGAATAGATAAATTAGAGGATATAAAATGCGAAAATACGAGTAACAATGGAAGAACCAATAACTGTATAACTCATGGGGATAAAGTGAAGATGACTAAAAAACAATGTTAAAACCACGGTAACACGCTAGAAATGCGCATGACAGAAGATCCGTCAAATCCATAGCGCTTAGAGGAAGTTTATTAACGGCTCTCTTAAATGCTTCAACATTGACAGATATTGGGAATATCTCGAATGCAAGCCTATTCCACAACTTTGCCGTCCTATGAAAGAAGGGTCTCTTAAAATTATTTGTCATCACATGTCGACTTACAAACTTATTTTATTGTGAAACATGAAGTGCTACCGCAGCACAAATGAATGGAATAACACAAAGTTTTTACCTTCAGTGGAATAGGCCCTACCTCGTCTCAATATCACCTTGATTGAGCAACTAAGACAGGTTTCTAAATAAAAGATTGGTGTTGAAAATTGGCTTGTCTGTGCACTATAGAGTGTACATTAGGGTGGTTCGATTTACTATAGGAAAAATAGAAGTCTGAATTTCGACTTGAATGACATTCGCCCCTGCTTTGTGCATGAAAAGAAACTTCCATGCGAAATTTCATGAAATTTGAATTATATTAAGAGGTTCCGCAAAATGATTGATTTTTCTACTTGTTGTAGACCTACAAGACTGTTTTGACATCATCCGCCTTTATTTCTTCGAAAGTAAGATGTTGATTCAATAATTCGAAAACAAAACGTTCCATAGAGGCTAATTCGCTTGGTAATAGGCTATAATTCTTAATAAATATAAAAGTGTATCTTTTAATTGGCTAATTCAAGTTTCCTTGAATAATTTGACTCGGTTATTACAAGGCATCATGATGACTGGTTATTATTGAACTTATAGCCAGTTTCGTGCTATATTGACTTACCAGGAAACGTCGCTTATAATGCATGTTTAAATGATACATTTGGTGTAAAAGGAGGTTATTTGAAATATTGCACGAATACATTGAACCTGCATTAGATCATGAGTCCATGTTTTTCCATGTATAACCGTTTAAGATGAAGTTGAAGTCGATTCTGTGTGCCAGTTTATTGCTTGTTTTTCGGTGTGTACGTAATTAAGACGGAATGATTGCAGTTGCACACAGAAATAGAAGGGGAACCTTTCTAGTTCTGTGCTGCATGCAGCTGCCTTCGAACCAATGGCACAGATATACCAATGGTATGCAGAGTTATTTTTAGTACTGATGCGATTAGAAAAGAGTTTGTCATTTAGAAGTGCGCATATTGTTTACTTTGTATCTGCACGGAAGCGTCGATAAGTTTATGGCAGCCCGTATATCAAGTCGTCAAGAAACTGAAGAATGGCTAGTAGGACATCCACAAAAGGCTCTAATCTGCTCCAGGCTCCCGTCAAACCGACAAATTCTGTTGAAATTTCTCTACCATCACAAGGTCGACAAACTGACTGTCCATGAAAGTTCCAGGGTTACTATGTTGGCTACATGTGAATATTGGAATAAAGCAAGAATACCTGCTACCCCACAGTATTATGCCATGAAGAAGTTACAGAAATTGTACACAGAGTACCAAAATCTAAAGAAGAGTAGGAATCGAGAATCAGAGACACAGAACATGAAAACAAGTGTGTTTTCAACTGACTTGGACGAATTATTTGACATCGCTCATTCCAAAGCTGATTCCATAATATCGAATGAAGAAGACAATGAGTTTTTGATGTTGCAAAGAGAAGATCTACAGAGCTCAAGTTTTGGTGGTGTTGATAAAAACCTTGCTGAAAAAGAAGAGCGTGCTAGAAAACGAGAAAATGCGAAAGCTAGGTATGCTCAGATAATGCTGTCAAGAGATGATGAGTCAACAAGTATCACGGAGATAGATAGATGTTACATTGAGGATGGCCACGATGACTATTCCGATGAAGTGCAATCTGATGGTGAAGTCATAACAACGAAAAAACATCCTTCGAAAATAACTGGCAATTACTCAACAGGCCTAGATGTATCCGAAATAATTGAAGCAAAAGTGAGAAACAGGGTATCCGATCGTGCAACTGCCGCCATCGTGAATGCAACTCTTCGAACGGTTGGATCCCCTATCGTAATAGATAAGTCATACAAAAAACATCCTCCTTGCAATGTTGTCCGATTCTGATAGAGGAATAAGAAGAGATGCAGTTGAAACAATCCGCAGTTCCTGGAAACATTATCAGAAGTATCCACAAGGTGAAGTGAGGAAGTTTCAAGTGCCACAATTGAATTTTAAAGCCAAGTCATGGGTCAATATGATTGACTGGGAATTGACAGATCTGTACGAGCCTCCGCTTACACGAAGCCTTAGCAACGATGACCTGAAAGTTATTCAGGGGGTTCAATACCGCGGGCAAGGTTCCGTGTTTCCTTGCCATTCGCAGATGGTAGAGAGGATGGTGCAAGAAGTAACTAAAGCAAGCTGTACAGTTGTCGGCTCAGATACTAGAGACTTCGTCGTTAAATCAACGCTGAGCCATCGCACAAAACACAGAAAACAGGAAAGCAAAAAGGCTTTTATTTCATAAGAGCTGCTCAAGCAAGGATTTTTGTGCTTCCACTTCTTCATTTTTGTTCTATATGGTAATACACCGGCAACTTAAAAATCGATTATGCTAAAAATGGCTATTTTTGATATTATTGAAATAAAGCTGTTATTTTGCGGAACCTCTAAATCTAGTCCAAATGAGCTCAAATTTCAAATGTGAATAATTATGCAGCTAGAAAGCAAGGGCATCATACATTCTGGTCGAAATTCGAACTTTTAGAAAATCGAACCACCCTAGTGTACATATATAGATGGCAAAAGGATCATTGAGGCAGATGTCTTATTGCCCTTGTAGTTTTCGCCAATTCTCTTGTTATTGTCAAAATCGTTGAAATTAGTATTCAAATGTCTTTCAAAAATTTCTAGTGGATAGACGTTTGCAATAAATGTTTTCTTGATGAATTCAAGTCTCTACTGTGTGTATATTTCTATCTTTAACGAAGAGAAGAGACGGTGAAATATTTGGACATTGGCTTGGTTTTTATTGACCCAAGTCTCACATTTTTATGGGAAGCAAAAAATGTATGACACTTACCTGTATATTGATGTCCTCCAGAAGGCGCCATTAGCATGTAGCAAATGAGGAAGAAGCACAGATGGTGGACTTCGCAACAGTTGTTGAAGAGCTTCGATAGCCGCAGTAGTCACGGAGCCGTCTTTTGCTTGAGTGTAGAATAGACAAAGTTCAAGAACTGAAGCCCACTGTTCCGCCTTACAGGGAGATTCTTCCGTTAATCGGCGACGCCGACTGCTCTCTGCACTGTCCTCACCGCTGACCAGAGAGTGATGTGCAATGGCAGCGTATCGCAACGCCACCAGTACGCCATGTATGGTAGCCAGTGGTCTTTCCTCATCGACTGGGACTAACATATCTGAGGGCCATGAGAAGAAATAATAATTATTTATTCGAAAGGAAATTTTTGACAAATCCATGTACTGTATAAATGCATCATATCTCAGCTAAAGAATACATTCAAGAAATTGAATAAAACAAAGGCAAGCTATTTTGACTTTGGTAATTGCGTTAAACAAGGCATGGCTAACAATTCAAAGATCATTGGTCATCCGTGTAAAATCCGGTTGGATCTACGGTCTCAGTCTCCCTCCTAGAACACATGCAGACATGTGATTGACCCTACAGCAGCACTGGCGAAATTGAAAGTGGCCCACAAAGGTGAAATGAAGATACACAGGGTGTCCATGAAGTCAGCACCTGGTTTTAAATCGCTGTCATTTTAATAGAATATGTTCAAAATCAAATTTGACTCATCATCATACGTAATGATGAGACCCTTACGTTTTGTTTGCAAGAACATTCTAAGTCACAAGAGCGCAAAGACATGAGTTTCATTTCATTTTCAATACATGTGCATTGTGCAATCATCCGCAAAATGTCTACAAAATCATAAAGCATAGGCCTACAGAGCAAGTAGAAATGCTGTCACGGTAAAATACAATGAAAATGTCACGAATATATTTCTGCATACATTTTCATCAATCTTGAACACTGAACATCATGCAGGCTGATTCAAAAGTCTCTATACATCGTTGAAATATAAAGTAGAGCTTACTTTTAGCTCTCCTGGGATATATCTTGATTTCAGTCAGGCTTGAACCCTTTGTTCTTAAGAGACATATGCAGTATACCTACTTGAAGCTTAAAATTTGATCCGACCTCTTTGAACCAAGCTCACAGTGAACAATCTATCACAAGACCACCAGAACGGTTAATAGTTGGTGAACATTTACATTTATTACACTGCGGTGTTCATCTTCAGAAGACGGGAATCCATCATTCACTTTATTAAGACACATCAACAATAGCAGCATGAATATCACATTCAGCATAAATTGGACTTTAGAAATAGACGATGAAATTTCTTGTTTACCAGTC
This sequence comes from Prostheceraeus crozeri, assembly GCA_907163375.1. Classification (NCBI taxonomy): domain Eukaryota; kingdom Metazoa; phylum Platyhelminthes; order Polycladida; family Euryleptidae; genus Prostheceraeus; species Prostheceraeus crozeri. The sequence goes on from CAJQUW010002233.1 coordinate 550,626, forward strand.
ATGCGAGAGTGATAGATTGTTACATTCATCTGTACTCAATGGCTAGAAATGATGAAAGTGATGCCTTAATGTCACTTCTCATCGCGGTAAGTGAGGGTACATGCATGTAGGTCAAGCTACCGAGTTGGAATGCCTTTCATTCCCCGTCAACTTTCAAATCCTGGAAGTCAACCAAATAATCAGCACGATCTGAAATAATTTAACGCTGCATCCAGGGATTGCAATTGACCCAAGAAAAAAATCGGGAAAAACCAGGGTTTGAATGCATAAATTTGAAATATTTACATTAGACTATCTTCGCAAAAAAACGGAAAATTGCGATCGATGGCTGCGTCCCTCGCCGCATTCCTACGCTGGCGCCTTAAACATACACTCCCAACATTTGTATTGAGATTCTCAAGACTGTGACAATTAATTCCTTCTTGATCATATTTTTGGCACGTCTGATTGACTTTATTGATGTATTGGAAAGAAAGCATGAAAATGTTTACAAATTAAAATTAATCAATGGATCCAGGCATCCATCGAAGCAGGGTAGTATCTTATTCTACATTTACCTTATTATCAATTCATTCATCCATTTGATCAACCACATTGAAAAAATGATGGTTTAACGTCACTACTTCGCCAGAATGGGACTTGGACGGTGCTGAAATAGTCAGACTTTTAATATGGAGCGCTGTGATCTTTCAGTCCGGATGCCCTTCCTGGCAACATCCAATGACACTTTTGGGGTTCGACCTCTGGACCGATCACTGAGCCAAGCACTAAACCACTGTGGCACGGAGTATACTAAAGTGAACGAAATCACTCCTCGGGATCACCCTTTCTAAGTCTGAACAGTCATTTGCCGAAAGATGAAGTCATGGATGCTAATCTTTTCGAATACAACAAATGAGCACGGATTCGCAGCACACAGTAAATTCAGAACTGCGACAGTGAGATATTCAGATTCATGCACACTTATATTTCTGATCTCCGTGGCACAATGGTTAAGCGCATGGCTTTGCAATCATTTGGTCATGTGGTAGAATCCATGGCGATAACGTCAGCATCATTCAGGAGATGGCCTCTATCTAGGCTATCTCTGTAAAGTGCTGAAATCGCTAACTATGAATGCGACAACTGAAATTGCGGAAGGAGTGATGTAAGTCACTCTAATTCGTGTTAACTTTTAGTTGACTGCTCTTTAAATATGACGCACTAGATTAAGCACTAATTTCTCTTTAATCGCTCAACAAGCGAAGGAATTCTGCACACAGAAATTGAGTCTTATCTACTATCCTGCACCAATATAATCTTACTGGGGGATATAATCTTCTTATAATAATTGTCCTATCCTTGCCAACAATTATTAGCTTTTGTATGTAAATCATTCCCAACTTGAGCATTGTTGCTTTATCATTTACGGCCTCAGACTTTCACCTCGGTCCTCAAAGATGCGGAAAATGAAAGTTGAAGATAAATTCTAATTTTGGGGCTTAAATAATTCTCTCTGAATAAAACGATTTTTCTGTCAATTTTGAGCAGTGTCGATGCAAACGTGATTGTTAATATTTCATCAAATGTCACAGTCGATGTGCAATGCAATAATGGAAGACTCGATCTCAGTATGACAAGAATAGGCAAGCCTTTCACTCGATTGATCTCGGGTGAAAGATAAGGCAGCACACAATGAGAACACAGAAGGTCGCCGGATGATCACATCAGTCAGTTGAATAAACATAACAAGACTTACCAATCAGCAGCTGTAAGGTCCATGACAAAAACGCGAAAGGGCCGCGTGCATGTTGGCAGATAACAGCTATCAATTGTGCAGCTGTACGTCGAACTCCGATGCTCTCCGAATGCAGATTCGGCAGAAATGATTTCAGAAAGAGCTGGAACGAAACAGTATCAGAATTAACAAAGAAGTTCGTCTTTCAATTAAAATATTATAAAAAATAATGATGTCATAAAATGAGAATTCTGGTGATCCTATTCAAACCATAGTTTTCTTCTTTATTCTAGCTAACTAAGTAAGAAATCCTGCCCTGTATCTGTATGTCATCTTATCTGGTAAAATTCAATTGTTTTGCTATTGCTTGTAAACACATGCTAGTCCTTTCTGATTTTTTTCACGTCATCTACATAATTGCCATTAAGTAACCTTATTTATCAAACAAATCAACTCATGATGTAGGCCTACTGTAGATATGTGAGTGTGACAGACTGCATCTCTATAAGAGTCATGAGTTGTCCAGAATGCGACTCGGATAAGTAAAATTGGAATCCTAGTAGGCCTATTTTGTTTGTTAATATGAAGAATATCAGTTATATCTGTTTTGAAGACTTGAAGTTAAAGTCGCATTCAGACTGCTTATGCTGTGAAATCATGGCTTCTTTAGTTTGAATAAAAAATGCAAAACCTCTGTGAAATATTAATCGCAGAAGTATGCGCTAGCCCACATTGATAAACATGAGAAATGTGCATGAGATTTGAGTGAGATCTTAACTAGAAGAATAGCCTTCTGCATTCGCGACAGCAACCTGATTTCCAACCATCAAACGTGATGGAAGCTTCATTAATGTAGATGATTAAAACCACATATTTACGAAGATACAATGATCCTATGATTGACTACCGCGAATATTAATGTAAATTATGATTTCCGTTATATATTACCATATGGAAACGATAACGGACTGATATTTCCATACCGTGTCTGACATATCAATATATCCAATAAATTCGCAGGGCTCATTTGAAAAATATCGCAAGAATCATTAAATAAGGCCAAATACCTCTTTATCAACTCACTTTGACTTCAGCATCTGTCGCGTATCGTAGCAAATGACCACAAAGTCTTGGTAAAGCTTCTCTGAAGGCATCTAGTAGTCCCTCTTCTTCTCTTTCCGCCGCTAACTTGGCTAAGCATGGTAGAAGGTTGGTGACATACGAACGACGACGGCTAGCTTTGATATTCCGACAGAGAGCGGAGAATTTGCGCAATGCCAAAGATAGAGAACGCGTAGGTCCACCAACAGTAACACTTCCACGACGTTTAAGTTCTTTGTAGAATTCAAATAAGAGGTGGTTGACATATGATGGAGGCAATGACTGTCGAGAAAGAAAATTTCAACCATTAAGCATTACTACACTACCAATGGGTAAAAAGAACAATATCTGAAGAAGTACGAACGTTCGTGTCAAAAATAGAATCACATTTTCTTCGAGTAATAAAGTAATTGATTTCAGCAACAGGATATTTTCTGATAATTCACCGTATTGAATGCAAGCCTCCAACGCTGTCTCAGAGATTATAGAGTCTTCGAAAAAATTAGGTTTTTGAAAAATGAAAATTTTCAGGTCTTAAAATTTTATATATATCTTAGGATTTACATTTTCGATTTTTTATTGAAAATACACGAATGAAGGTTATTTTAGGCCCCTCTAGGTTTTAGGTCACTGTGGGAGGCTTGCCTGAATGTTAGTCATTTTCTCACCATATTCAAGTTTACTGCAGAAAAATTACCTTACAAATTTAAATAAGCATGTCCTTCATATTGGACATGATATCGTAGGTCTTTGCTAAAGCAAATATGCTGATAAATTTTTGAATGAAAATCTCATGTTAGACTTTGAGAAATCAGAAAACATTCGCTATATATAGTTTCTATATTTTCATTTCTATTGCCGATAAACAAATACTGAACTCAGATAAAAACTGATCCATTGGATCATATTTAGAAAATCAATTAGAAAAGTTAATGAGTTGTTAATATGAAAATGAAACATGTACATATATTTCAAACAGATTATCTTCAACAAAGAATGTTGTCCACAGTAAAAATCTCCATACTTCTATACGTCTATTACATAAAACATTAGATGAATGTAGGACTACACCTATTAACAGATCTATTCATCGGAATCATTTCTAAAATGAAACATGAATGTTTAGCGATAACCATGTGTAAGAAATATAAGCTATATCTAAGTCATGTCATAAAGATATAGTATTTGACGAGTGATAAGAATATATGAATACAATGAAATAATATACGTGTGTGAAATGCTATAGCTTTGAAGACCCATTAATGCCTCTCGAAAATTCATTTGCATCCAACGCTGATTGGCTAAGGGGGCTAGGGGTGACTTTGCTAATCGGCCGATTACTGATTAATCGACAGGCGGCTGATAACTCGGCCGAAAATCTCTTTCAAAATTCAAATCGACGATTTCGATACGCCGAAGGTACCGCTTTAGTTAAAAGTAGGTTAATGATAATTAAGTACACCAAATAATAAGTTAGACATCCTGAATTTTTCATGCACGTCGTTGTGATATTATCTTTTGCTACATACAGTTGATTGATTTTATAATTTGATCAATTACTTTTGATTAGATTCTAGTACGCTAAAGTATCTCTCTCAAGAGAATTTTAGTAACAGAAATATGCTGCAAAAAGTTTTCTTTTCATATGATTACACACTTATGTATCAAATTCCAATAAACATCACATCGACAATAAGCATCATCAAAATAATAGAGATGCAGGAGAATTATCAACCAACCGACCGATTTTATAGCCGTTGCTGGAGCTCACAATACTCCCATTCTTGTTCTTTACTCGTAAGAGTTTAAAAGGACTCGCAATTACTTATGATAGGACTCCGCTTGGTGAAGGAGAATTCCGTCCGCTATTTACAAAAATGAATACATAGGATGACATTCCGCGCTGGGATTCGAACCCAAATAACCCTGTTGTGCCAGTGACCACTCCATCACAAGGCTACAGTAACAGCTAGTCAGCTGTAAATCGAATGATCGCATGTCTCCGCCTATCAGTGGTGAGCTCATGGCATTACTGAGGATTTCAGGAATTTGGAGGTGAATGAAGAGTACTGATTGGCGCTTGTTTTTAAGATAACATTGACGTCCTCTCAAACTTAATATAGACATACCTAACACATTGCGTTGATGTACAATCGAACTTACATTAATTTGCTAGATTTGTTATCCTGTCTATCAAAATGAACACCAATAATTTTAGACTTTGAAGGTTAGGACACGAGATTACCCGATAGACACGTATAATCTTCTTTCTAAGAATTATTCAATTCTAGAATTTAAAATCAACGCGCTCTGTACTAAACATGTCATGAGATATGATTTCTAAAGCATTTTATTGGAGGGATAAGATATTGATGACATGGGAATTTCCTTTGCGAATGCGAATCATATCTGCAGTTTGAAAAATAAGAACACGTGGCGTTTGTATGCTTCGATTTATGAATATGCATATTTACGAATATTAATTCAACTCCGACCGTTGAGATTTGATTACCCATTGTCTAGAAAAAGCGGTATCACACACTCAACTTCTGCTGCATGCAATCCTGGGGAAATGTTATATGAAAACTGAGTCTTTCAGAAGAATTCAGTTGTTTTTAATTATTGCAATGATAAAAAAGTCGATTTATCATTTCAGAAAACGCGTTTCTTCTTGTACGCTCATTTTATTCTGCAATACCAGTACAAGATAAGTTAGAAAGTTGTACCAGCTCCGACCGGTTACGAGCTTTGCATTTCATCAGGGGTTGAAGTTAGGTAAAAACAGATTCTACCTAACTTCACCCCCTGACAAAGAGTGGAGCTCGAAGCCGGTCTGGGCTTTTACTGGCATTATACAATGCAGGGAGCGTACAGCAAACGCGTTTTCTGAAATGATGAAAAATCACATCCTATTAGCCGCCATCTTATATAGAAGTCGCTTAAATTTAGATTAGTAGTTCAACATAGACCTACAGTGTATATATAGAAAAATCTGTAAAGTTGTAAAGTTTAGTCGATTCTGTGCGGTGTTAACTGCTTTTGACAAGAGGTATGTTAAATGCCATGTTAAAACAAGCTATTCTGCTACCTGTACTTTTTATTGCAGGATGAGATAGTTACAGGGTGGCGGCCAGATATCCAGCTTCAAATTCCCGGGCTGTTTTATCGAATTTTCGCTTTGTTTTTTATACTGACCAGATATGTTTTTCCAATTACACCGATCAAAAATTATCCGGACACTTCTTTAAAGTATTTTCATCATTAAATTTGAGACATTTCCTGCTTGAATTTTGCCACCAATTGTGCTAGATAATGAACGATATTTGACTCTACCGCACTCATTTTTCAAAATTTGTGAATTCTGTGAGCTGTGGTTCTTCAGCTTATAAACAGCTTATATATTCAGCTTCACTTTTCCTTAATGACCCAGCTAGTGAACTGCAGATGGGATCTAAATGATTTCATATCGACAGAAAAGTTTATTTCTTGAACTTAACTGCGATCAAAAAATAATTCATTGTCATCATCTGATTTATGAAATTCTAGAAAGTTGTATTTAGTCAATTTATCAGACTGAAATTTTCAAGCATGTTAAGTTGAAGCAACAAATGAGAAGAACCAACAACCATGATAGAAACCATGATATCAAAATGTACATGTTAATGCAATAGCACGATGACACCAAGTTAGCAAGAAATATCAACAAGAGAAGCAAGAAAGACTGCCACATTAGACGGGGACTCTGAAGGCCAGAAGAATTCCTTCTTATTACCGTTTTGTATCAGTTTACGTAGAAACAAAGGACGCATGGTAACCGTCAGTTATAAAATTTGTGTCTGATGTTTCTAGCAAAGTCAAGGTCTCGATGTTTCTTGATTTAAAGGACAGCAATGACAGTGTACGCAGTGATGCTACCTCCGTTTTGAAGACATCTCCATCGGATTAAACCATGGCAGAGGTTTATTTATCTAGTTAGATTTGACTCAATTGGTGACATTGCATTCTTCGTCGATAAAATTATTCAACTTGCTTCTTCTTCACACTGTATAACTAATTCCGTCAGATTCTTGCAATTGGTGTTTATTGAAATACTATTCAAAACGCGTCGATAACAAATCTTGAAGATGTTGGCCAATTAGTTGACAATGCACAGTTTTTGAAAATATCACGTCTCAAAAGGCAGTTAGTTACTTCAGCATTGCATGTTTGAAAGTTTAAGTCTGAAAAATTGACTAAAAGCAAAAATTATATGAAAAAAGATTCAAAATTACATGAATCAGTTGAAGAAAACTAAATATCATGCACATTTTGTGATCACTAGAAAATACGAAAAATTTCGCTCTAACGATGGAAGATCACTCAGATCTCATAAATAGTTCAAGGGTTACAAGCCACTGAATAAAGGCCTGATTATCTGCGATCGATTAAACAAAAATTAACCGGCTAAATGCGTGATGAAATGTGATGGCCAAAATAAGTTCATTCTTTTATGAATCTGATTATTTTCAAAATCAATGGCTCAATATCAAATTTCTAATAGGCTATTTATTAGTCAATCCCACATTCTTGAAATATTTTCTTTGACCGTAAAATGATATTTGTTGACTTATTTTTCGCGTTTCTGGTACAATCGCGACCGGAACAGAGAGCAAAATCTTTGCCGCTAACAGAAGCTCCGATGACTCCTCAGAGACCCCGATATTTGGAAGCAGTGGTCTGTACATAATCCCTATTGGTTTGGGTGGCCTTCCTGTCATGATTTGCTGAGGTTTTCGAGTTCATCACTTAGCTTAGCCATCGACTTTTATTTGAAATATCAAGAAAAACTCTGATGAACTTTCTGTCAGTGGCAGCGTTAATAGAATTTTGTTCTCATGATTTTGGACTGATATCATCCTCAACTTGGTGTGGATGAAGGCGCATAAATAGCCTATTGTTTAATTGCGCGATTATTCCTTAGATTTTTTTACAAAAAAAGTTGTGCTTTTGTAAAATGTCTTTCAACCAATGAAATTGATAACGTAAGATAAACGATCTTTTAGACATGACATTTTTTTAGTAAGTATTTACATGTAGAAGCTGCATAATTTGTCATACAGTATTACGAGTCGGTTACGAAATTGAATGCAAGCATATTATGAAACATGAAAATCAAAGCGATTTTTTGCGACCCCTGTCGATTGATTGCGACTTTATACTTGTATGTGCGAATTATAGTCAACCCAATTGCATACACGACAAGGTATTGTGAAAAGCCACGAATTACTTTTATAGAATGCAACGATTACTTATTTGGAAAACTTTTAGCGATTTCCTTCCTATAAGCGACAGCCATCGCCTCACAAATATCACTGACAATCATGTGGAAATGTAGCAAGTTTACTTAGTCATGAATATTCCATCCAGATGTTGTACATATTTACTTGATTGCATCAATCAAGATTCAATGACATTTAATAGAAATAGTGGGCTTAATAATATTCATTAATACTAGTTGAAATCAAGAAATTATGCTCATTGAACGTAGAGACAAAAATCACGAAATGGCATTCCCGGGATATTTAAGGGCTAATTGACCATTTCGCCAAGATTTAAGGGCGATTCCCGGGTTCGGCCGCCATCCTGTAGTTAAGATAAAAACAAGTGACTGATAAAAACCCGACGTTTCGTCTCACAACGACATACTCATGGGTAGCTGGTGAACACGAGAATAATAAATTTCAGTCTTTATATACAACGATTGATGTTCATCAGCTCATGTTTCCTATTCAATTCAGGCTTTAAGAAATCAATACAGCTTGCTTCAGAAATTCTAGTGCGTACCGGATTGGTTTGACTGTCAAGAAAATTAATGGTAAAATCAGTAATGGTCATCAAAGAATTAGAATGATTAACAAGAACATCATTGGCGAGAGCACTCGAACCGTCGAGATTAGTAATAGATCTGCGATGCTTATGATAGCGCGTCGAGAAGGGGCGGTTAGTCGAACCAATATAAGTTTTGCTGCAAATGTTGCACGAAAACCTATAAACAACACAACGCATGCTACAGTTCATGTTATCGGGTAGGCTCTTACAGATATTGCAACTGCATGTCTTGGAATTATTATAGTCCGAAAAGTATTTGCCTGATTGCTTTCCTGGTTTACTGACAATCTCGGTTGGGAGATTAAACTTCTTACTAAGGTGCTTCAGTTTACGAGAACAACGATCATTAACAAAATTTAATTCTAGGAAGACCTAATTGTCTTTAGTCTTACTATCAGTATTTTTGGTGATTTTAGTTTTGCTAGTAGGCCTGCTAATGGATTTGAATCCATTACTAATCAAAACAGTATTGAGCTTACTATCACTTTCTTTAAGGTTAGCATCATTCGAGCACCTATCGTAAACATACCTAATACTATTCTTAACAAGATTACTCTTAACAAAAGAAGATTCTGTACGGGCGAAAAAAACGGCCGGCGGCTTTTTCAAAGGATGAATAATTAATTTAAAAACCGGCCGTCGGACAGGCGCTTTGGATAAATAAATAATTATTAGAAGGCCGCTATTTTTAAATCTAATTGTTCAAACAGATACTATTTCTTGTACTTCAACTATCTAAATCAATTTTAAAAAGCGCCCGAGGGATTAATTTTGCTTGATTTATGATGTTCGATGAAATTGACACGCTTTGCATTGAAATTCGCGCTCAATGGCAGCTCCCTAGTCTAAAGAAATTGTTATTCACAGGGCACTTATAGTTATTGTTGATGCAAGTACTGTAATAGAAATAGGTACTGAAGAAAAAATTGGCCGAATTTCTTAGGCCGTCAAGCACTAGCCTCCAGAAAAAATAATTTAGAAACCGGCTACCGGCCGGCAGCCTCGAAAAATAGATAATTGACCGGTTTTTTTGCCAATACAGTAAGACTGCAATATTTCAGTCCCTTTTATTGAAAATCAACTATATTTCCAAAAGTCCAATAATCGGCAGTCATTAGTAAGTAATACCACCTCTTTTGTGACTGCAGAGCAACATCGGGTTGTATTTAGATTGAATCGCTTGGTTGCAGGCAACGCATCTCTTCGATGAAGGAAAAAAACGGCCATTGTAATTAGCTGATGACGTCACGTCGCTGTTCAGCTGCCGAAGTGAAGAGTAAGCTCTGAGCCGTTTTTCTGTTTATGTTTATTGATTTGAGAGAAAATTCAATCACCTAAGTTCAGGAGGCATCTGACAAATCGAATATTGTCATTTACACTTATCATGGTTCTCGGGATCTCAGACACTTTCTTCGAAATGAATGAACAATTTTTCTCACTTCAATGCTATGTTCAGGTATGAAAAACACGATCAACAAGCGCCATCCCCTATCTTGCAGTAGGCCTACTCGTTATCATAAGGAACTATCTTCGATCTATGCTCATTAGCGTATATAGCATGGTCCTTGATGTCGAGAATTCGTTGAACAGCCACTTGAAACGCTGATTGTCAATCCAATCAAAAAGTTGAGATGCAAATGGATTTTCAGTATACCTTAATATGCCTTCAAAAGTATATATCATTTATTATACAAAGTATAAAAAATAGTAACATCAATGCATCATTTCATTGCTAGTTGTTCACTGAAGACATGATACAGAAAACATCTATAAAAATTTATAGCTCAGTTATCACCTTTATCAATTTGTTAATTGCCTCGTCAGCAGCAATGCGAACATCATGATCTGGATCATCACATAAGTCCATAAGAGCTTCAATGGTCAAGCTGAGATACTTCGGGAAATCAGCATTATTTTGTAAAGTGGGTGACAGAAGACATTCACAAAACTGGGAGCAGCTTTGTAATTTGTCTGCTCGGCTAACCGGCAGAGCCTCTTTTTTGGCAGCGCGTCCTGCTGAAGATACCAAAGCCAGAATAGGTGAACCAGCGTTGGCAGAAGCTGCAGCGTTGATCAGTATGTTCTCTGCAGTGCCATCGCTGACTGCAACGGACCCTGCAGTGTTCGATCCAGTCGCTCCTCCACCTGTAGATCCAGCCGTACCACTTGGTGCGGCACTATTTGACGAAGCATTACCACCAGTTTGAAAAGTACGGGAAATTTTCAGGGTTTCAAAGACTTTGATCAGTCGTTCAAGTTGGACTGATGTTGACATTACGGATACGGGAAACTCATCTCTGAAAATGAAAACAGACCAATAAACAAAACAAGGAGGCCGAGGGGGTTCGAACCCCTTTATATTTTTCCTATGTAGTGGGGGAACACTCTTGGAGCAAAGCATTCTACACTGACCTTTAATCAGATGTTCGATGTCGGAACTATGGTGGCCTAATACAGACACCGAACATCTGAAGAAACATGTGGCTTTGCCTCTTAAACGACATATGTGATTTAATGTTTCGTTTAGCAAGACTAGAAGATGCGAGAGGTCACACGAATATTTGACAAGCCACATAGGTTCATGTTTTTGTTCTCTGGGTAATCGTATGATCACTACGGGTGCTTAATTAAGACCGAAGATTATAGGCATGAGACCTCAAAAAATGAATAACTACACCTTCGTTCGCTGCAGCATTTGATCGAGATGGGACGCTGAAACCTAGTGCTATTCAATATACTGCACACTGCAGCATTACTTAAGTGATGTGGGAATAAGACAACACACTATTTTGAAAAAATTAAGTCATTACTGATTGAATACTTGAAGAAATCAATATTCAATTATGTGCCTGAGAAGACAATAAGAAAGTGCCGATGGCGTGTGGTCGGATGAGCGCTGGAGACGATTTTTGAAGGGGTCCAGCTATGGATAAATAGTCGGGTTACCTTAACCGTCAAAAGAGGTTGCATCAGGAATGGTATCCGGCGTAAAACTTGCTACAATTATGCATCATTAGACTTCAAAATGAAACGGCCGTTTTGACATGGTGGAGCTGGGAATACCTGCAAGTGATGCTCAGGACCGCTCTCGATGGAGAAGTCTCACACAATCCAACCCTCAACAGAAGAGGAAATGAAGACGTTAAAAGGAGAAAGTAAAGTAAGTAAGTGTCTGAAAAGACAATCCTTTTCAATTCACGTCTAACTGCCTCGACCAATGGCTTCGTACTGTAGACTGTAACTTTATTTGATGATGGAAATGGCTGACATCATGACAGTTATACACAATAAAATATTTAATTGTTTCATATTTCCGGTCTACACATATATAGGCCGGAATCTGGAGTTCAATCATTTGATAGGACTCCGACTCCGGCCAAAATGATAAGACTCTGCGACTCCGACTACACATGCATACATTATTTACATAAGCATAGTTTCCCGAGCTCTCATTGTTAAAACTTCGGCTGCTGTGCTTAGTTCATATGCTTAACGAATTTCACTGAGTCGAGACAGCGTATCGAGACAGCAAGACGTTATCACTGACTGCGTTGCAGAAGGAGCATCATCAGAAACTGAGTCCGATTTAACTCGCATCGAGACAACAAGACAACAAGGCAATGAGAAACTGAGCACGAGTTAACTCGGCGCCCTGATTTGTGCACAGTAGCTTAACTATACTCATTGACATAATTAATGAAACAAACTATCATTGGTTTGAATTGAAATTTGTTTCATTTTTTTCTCAGGTACGATGCAATATCTCGCTTTCTATGTATTACCATTCAACACATTAGAGAATGGAGAAAGATCTATGGCGGTCAAATTTCAAATTTTGATATCGATATAACTGTCACAATTGCTTTTACAAATTGAACATAAACGTGAACTGAAATCCAGCTTTTGTAAAATAAAATAACACACGATCAGTTTACCAGAGGTATGGCTATTGGAATGATTCGTTGTGGTAGAAGTTGTGCGAGTGTTGCCGAAGAGCTGCAACTATCGAGAGTCGTTGTTTGGAGGTGGTGGTGGTGTCGATGGAAAGCAGAAGGAGATGTTAAAAAGAAGAAGGGATCTGGTCGACCAAGAAAGTCTGCAGGAAGGACAGACGCACGTCTAGTTTTAGCTGCAAAGAGGAATAGATTTGCGTCAGTCCCAAAGCTAGTCGTACACTGGAAGAGTGCCTCAAATATAGACTGTAGCGTTCGAACGGCTTACCGAAGATTGCGAGAAGCTGGAATTCAATCGCGACTACCAGCTGTCCTAATTCCATTGAGTTTTGAGCACCGCAGAAGACGAGTTGCCTGGTGTGATGCCCATCGCGGCAGAAAGTCTTGTGGACCGATAAATCGAGATTCACTCTGGATTTCAATGACGGTCGTGTCAGAGTGCATCGTCTTCCAGGTGAAGGCTTTGTCCCATGCTATATTAAAGAACACGACAGATATGGTGGTGGAAGTGTTATGCTGTGGGGTGGCATTTGGCATGGCGGACGAACGACAGCAGTCATCATCAAAGGCACGTTGACTGGAGAGAGGTATCTCAATGAAATTGTGCTTCCTGTTGTTGCCCCAGTGGTCAGGGTGGAGGATCTCGTCTTCCAAGACGACAACGCAAGACCACATCGCTCCTCGGATGTCATTGCCACTGTTAGGAGATTGAACATTCAAACCCTTGACTGGCCTGCACGCTCACCTGACTGATCACCCATTGAACAAGTCTGGGACGAGCTTGGGCGGCGAGTGAGAGACCGCTATTCACTCCCTCCAGTGTCCCTGAAGATTCTCTCTGAAAGACTGACAGAGCAGTGGCTTCTCCTTGAAACATCCTTCATTCACAAACTTTGTGAATTCATACCATCTCGGATTACTAAATGTATTGGAGCTAGAGGGGGCACACGCGCTGTTACAGTTGAATCTGCTACATGCGTTGTTTTTCTGTGCTAGCGACTTGGTGGAGATTGTGACTAAATTATCAAGGTATCATCCATACATGTATATATACCAGTCAAAAATGAAAGAAGTTGAAGAAGTAAATGTTTCAAAAATTTTGTCAATGAGTATATTTTTAGGTAGGCCCTAACTCTCTGTGTCTCTGAAGCTCAACATTGAAATATCCACTGCTTTCGAAATGTTGAATTTTATACATAACACACATTCTTTTGATAAATTTAGTGAAAACTTGAGGTCGGACATCATTATTACATATAGTCAAAGCAATGACCGCAATTTACCATAAAACCTCTATTTGAAAGGCATGCCGCTCTATTTTTCAAACCTTTCCCCGCACTGCCGTTTAATTAGAGGTGCCGTTCAATTAGAGAGTGCTGCTATATTTTTCGACTAGCTGATCAGAATTTAGAGATGAAATTTTCAGTAATTTTTATCTCAAATCTGTAAATGTTATAGATGAAAAGCGAAAACATGTAACACAAGAACTCTGCATATATCTATTTGACAAAAGTTAACAAACACGGGTTACCGGTAATCACTGATTAGAAATCACAAACTCACTAAGAAGATTATTTTAGTCATGTAATTGATGTAGGAGATGAATTCATCAAAGTGTCGTTAAATTAGAGGGGACGTTCAATTAGAGGGTGCCATTTAATTTTTCAACTCCTCCTCTAGACTGCCGTTATATTAGAGGTGCCGTTCAAACAGAGGTTTTACGGTAATTATAATCCTGCTTCAATCGATATAATGAGTAAATCAGATGCATGTGGAAGTATAATGCGGATTCAAAGGATTCATCTAAAATCTCTTCCAATTCTCGAATCGCATGGTGACCAAGGAAGCACGGTACAACAGAAGGAGGGACACTGAATTCTGCTCAATAGTACAGTAAATATTCAATGTACTGCAATCACCGGATCATCGAAATCTACACTTCCTTCACCCTCATCATCTTTTTAATAGTCATTGATAATATTGTAAAGCAGCATCAGCTAACTGCTCGGCATTGCGTCGCTTGGTCGCGATCTGAAGCATCTGTACAGCATGAGTCAAGGACAATGCGAAAATTTTGAGCAAATTGTCATTGTAATTTGCTATCAAGTTTGTAGAGCATGCTGCGTTCTATTTATAGATATTACGGTCTCCCACACGTCGCTTAGAAGGTTATCTTCAAGCATTGAACAATATCATATATTAACGCAGATGGGCTATTAATGTATTCGAGAATATTTCAGCAACTTCATTTCATTCTCAAAAGGTAATCCTAACATTCACGCGATATTCAGTGTAACATGTCACAGTCACATATATCCAGTGTTGTGAACACGTATTCAGATTAATTGCAAACATTGTAGAAATATCGAAAGTGGGCCATTAAGTCACTTCATACTAAAACCGAGTTACCTCGGCATTCGTGAAAATGGAACATCCCAGTAGCCCGAGTTAAATCGGCATTTGTGAACAGTGGAAGGGAAAAATTTATCTGTTAGTGATAGCTGCCTGTCATACCTATGCGAGGTAACTCGGGCTTAGTATCTCAAGGATAACTGCTGAATGCAGCGTCAGCGATATTTGCCTGTCCTACAGATACGAGTTAACTCAAGACTTAACTAGGGCTCAGTTCAATTTCAAATTCGATCAAATTTGATATGAAAAAAATCAATTTAATGAAAGTGAAAGATATAGAAAAGATGAATAGGCCTAATGGCAACAATTGAGAATGCGTGCAGCATTGTCTTCCTTGACGCTTCACTTGCAAACCTGGTCAACAAAGTATTGATAATCATTGTATAAAGTCGCTTCAAAAACAGGATCCCTCTCTTTCTCAATTAACTAAACCAGGATTGAAATTTATCAAAAATTGGAAAATTTTGTACTTATTATTCACTTGAAAGATTCTACACCGGTTGAAAGCAAGCATCTTTATTCTAAATGCAGTAGAGTTTTTCAAGTAGCTCAGGCTATTGAGAACTGGAATGTTTGAGTAAGATTCCATATTTTCAAATTATGGGGAATTTTGTCCAGGGTATCCATAATGGCTTGGTTTTAGGAACTGGCACAAATATTGTACCGGTGCATTTACGTTCTTATTGCATGGTACGATTATTAATTGATTGATCTAAAATCATCGAGAAGGATATACATAGAACATCCAGGAGAAATTCTTAATAAATTCTAGTTGGATTTGTTGACTTTTCAAAAATTCCTGGGGTGAAATAAACACAGTCCAATCATCGCCAGATATATCGAAGGTTGCTACTGGCTCTAAATACATATATAATAATAATAATATCTTATTGCTTCACATGGTTACAGTCGGTGAATGCATTACAAAAGTACAAGATCATAGATTACAATATTTTATAAATGAACAACGAAAGCGTTCAGTTTTTGCGAATGGTGGACGCAAAGTGCACTGAGAACGAATTAGTCGACAATTAGGTGGTTGGAACATAACAGACAAGGGGTGAGAAGACGACCCCTCAATTGATGAAATCATTTTGTAACACATCTTTGTGGCAACTTCGATGAATGAAGGAAACTCATTCGAATTGATTATCCTAAACACTCGCTTCTCCAAGCGCATTATTTTATTAAGAAAATAGTCCGGTGCATTACAATAAACTGGATAAGCAAATAAAAATATGGAGCGAATAAATGCGACATACGATCTGTACATAAGGGTAGCAGGGCAACCCGATCTCTTAAGATTGTACATGACATAAAGTCTCTTCCTCGCTTTCATAACCAAATCATCCAAATACAAATTCCACTTCATGTCACTAGAAAAAGTAACGCCCAGAATACGAATGTATGAGACCTGACACAAGGCATTACCATCTGGAAAACAAACATTAGACAAAACCAGATTCTTTATGTTACAGTGTGTTCTTTATATTGTTTTTTTAAAAAAAATCAACACTTTATATATAAATGTTCTCTTTGGAACATTGTTGCGCTAGCAAAGCTCTGTATTTGACATTGAAAGTAGGCCTACGGAGTGCATAACAGAATCAGCCCCAGAATTTCCTGGAGTTTTCTCTGTATTTTCCATGCTTTCCAGACAACAGCACAAGTACCATTATGCGTTTAACGTCCGTTTTCTTCGACTTCGTAGGGTTGGACGATTCTTCCCAATGCTGTGGATCGCGGAGCGCCAGCGTTGACGATCGTTAGCGTCATCCGTTTTGAGACCATTCTGCTTGAGATCAGCGGCAACAGAGTCACTCCATGTCTTCCGAGGTCGACCTTTTCTTCTTCTTCCCTCTACTTTCCATGTCACAACTTGGCGGACGTAGTCTTCGGGCCCTTTTCGCACACATTAATAATAATAATAATAAATAGCACAAGGATATCTCTCTGAGAAATCACTCATTGAATCGATAAAATCTGCAAATTTTGTTTTCCGGCTCATACAAATTTACAGAGTGACTCTTGCACACCATTTCTTTTACATTCCCCAAGGAAAAAATCACAATGCACTAAATCTGGTAGCCTCGGAAGCCTCTCCAAAAGATTTCCACGACGGCCAATCCAGCGTTTGGGATATATGCTGTATAAGTAGTACTGGTAGTTTGCAATGGGTCGATATGGCGCTTAGAGATTCTGCCTGCATTAATATACTCTCAACTTCTGAGATAATCGGCAAATACACAGCGTGGAAGAAAAGTTTTTGTAATTTATTCAGCTCCTCAAGCGAAATGCCACTCAGTTGCCCCTTCTCATGATGAAATACCTGCCCGAATTCTTGGACCGCGATGATCCATGAATTTGCTTGAAGACGATGTTTGTTGTGGTGAGGCCGTTCCGCTATAACGGCTTTCGAAACGTCAAACCACTCCACACGAAATTCTTCACGACAAGGACGCGCTCTCGCAACGTGTGTTGTCGTAACTTGTTCGATTTGCAGACGAAATAGATCACATTTTTGTCATTTGAACTTATGTCACTCTGAATGTAACTCTGCTTACCAAGTCGTTATACGCTATACCTGTATCAGGTAGATCTCGACGCCATTCGCTAGATTGCAATTTTAAGTAGTCTCGTGATTTTCAACACAATTCCTGTCGTGAATGCAGGCAAAGATGTGTTGCACTGAAGCATGGTCATATGTGATCAAAAATCAATAGTTATATGATAATTTTACGGCATGGGTGTGTTTCCACCAAGCAGTAGAAAACAACTAATCGATTTAGAGATGACAATTCCACTCCATACACAAGCTACAACAACAAATGCGATGACCAAGAGACACCAATAGAGGCTTCCATCGAGGCTTCCGCTTCACAGGATGCTAAACATAGCAACGATGAAAGAGAAAAATTTAACACTGAATGATAGATTTTATCTTGTTGAAATGAAATCGCGTAGGCAGTGAATGACACATTACACGAATGTGATGTGTGGCCTACATCTGTATAATGCACGAGTTGTATCCAGTATGAATTACCAAGGCATTGTCTAAATTGGGAATAGGCTACCAAGCATGTAGGATGATATGTAGATGTAGGATGATATTTTCTCATTTTGATGCAAATCGATGCATAGCCCTATTATCAACACTGAAGATAACATAGGGCAATGCACAATGTCTACAGTGTAATAAGCTTGAACCACAGGACGGAAAAATGCTTTAGACTGAAAACTAGGAATTGCTGAAATATGATGACGGTACCCCTGCCATATTTCACCACTGCTAACAAATATCTCAACCAGAATTATCGTGAAGATATACTGTTGCTGCAGATAGGCGACACATGGTTGACTACAAGTAGGCTATACCATTCGATAGTCACATGGATACCCAGTTAGCCGAAAACAATCATCCTAGCAATCAAAATTAGGTGCATCGAAAAAATTAAGGACCCACTACTTAAGCAACGACTGGATCCCAACTGTATCAGCAGCACGGACAGATCTCGGACAAAATCCATGAAAAGATTTTGTCCTTAATCGGAGGGAGACTTACATTACAAAATACTCTAAATTCGTTTTCACTAACTTTTTGATCTTTTATCATAACTAATCCATTTGATCTAAACCTCCATCTTTATATGATAGCAGCCTATACACATGAATAGCTTACACTCCAATGCGCTATGACTGTCCGTGTCGGCACTTTACAATGAGCATGTTATGATGCAATGATTGAAAAGTTGCATCAGTTTAACATGTGAACACGACGTGCAAGATGCAAGTGTAGCCATTGTAGCTTTTCCTTTGTTTCTTTTGGAAACTTGAATTTATGTGGGCTTGATAATTCTCTGACTAATTGCAACTGAAAATGCTAGCCTCACACTACGATGCCAAACGACATCAATTCAAATCTCGGCGCATCTCAAGACGCACACCGCTAAAGTCACTTCGAAAATGCGAAAGCATTGCATCTGCAAATCAATCCGACGGTTAGGAAGATAGGATTTAAACACACGGTCATCTCGACCCAGAAGTATAGACTTCATGCAACATACTAACAAATTAAACGTCTATCAACAAAACATAAACATTGAATTTATGCATGCCAATCAATGAAGATAGTGACCAGCTGTGATAAGTGAACTGCACATCGTTCATGAAATGAAGGCACGTTTATCGTCATCAGGTGGCTAGTAACTGATTTTCTGATAACGAAATACGATGTTAAAAACAATAGTTATTTATTGTTTATGTCATTTTGTGCAGTAAAACAAACAAACAATTGTTAGCGATGTATGGCTAGATTGCGATGTAGAGAGAACTTTTCTTTTCTGTGATGCCACACTGCACATTTTGTCAATTCTATTAATTTTTTTAATCCATTGGATTATGCTTAGATTTTTTAAAGCCGATTATCAAGAATAATAATTGGAGACATTATCAATTCCTCATGAAAATAGCATCAGATATCAGATATCAACGCTACGTTTTTGTGGGATCTGATTTCTATCATGACACCAGATCGTGCTGTAGAATTGAAATGGGGATCCATAAAGATCCATGACTAGATGGGTGAAACTGGGTGAAACCATGGACATCGAACTCTAAGCACTGAGACCCAGATGCTGAGACCTAGTTGTTGATGTTCGATGTGACCTGATGTGACGATGTCTATTAGTGAAGCCAGAGACATCGAACATCAAAGCATTATCAATGGGTGAAGCAATCTTTGAGTAAATGAAATGCTCAACGACTGAAACATTGCATGCTATGATTGCATGTGCCCAATTTATTTTGCCGATTATGATTGACCTAATGAACATGATGATGCAAGCTAGAGTGTTCAATTTTCTTATTGATTTCCATGATTAGGTTGAGTACATGGGTGCTTGTATATCGACAAAGAGTGTGTTAAAGTACGCGCTTCTATGAGTACTAAAGTAATAGTGGTAAAGAAGAAAAGAGCAAGAGGCCTATGAAGAAGTCTCTCCCTCAGTAGGCAAGGCTTCGGTATGTGGAATGTTGGTAGATCATCTAGCGGAATATTTCTGCATGTATTAACTAACATTTCAACAAATTTTCATCACTGACATCATCGAATGAGTGCTGAATCCAAGGTGAATCAATGGGCATGTCGCAGAGTTTCTAGCATGTCCATAAGAACCTTTGATAAGAGCACATTTTGCAACTAGCCTAGAGTAGGCAACTAGTTTAAACTTCGGTAAGCACACGCGCTTGAGCCGTTCAACTTTGCCCAGACATGGAGCACTCCTTGTTGTGCCTCTGTTAACTATGAAAGTGCATTGCGGTAATCAAATCTTATTCAGAGAGACTATTCTGATTTGTTTGTATCGATGCTACATGAAGCATGAACTTCGTCGCGTGGTTGTTAGTTTGAAGATGGCTGCTATTGGCAGCGTTAGTCCGGCCTCCCCAAATGGAAAATCTTTAGATCTATTACTTCAGGAGGCGCAGGTAGAGGGAAAGTTGCACATAAGTAAACGAAAATTAAAATGTCTTCCAAAATCCTCCACCCGCTACGACTTAAGGGACACAACAGATGTCGGTAAGTGAGACGGTTTGAGCGTGCCCAATGCAACACCGATAGGCCATGTGTTAAGTTGTTTTCCTTGTCTTTTGCAATAGGTCTTCATCAATCGATATAATTCATGCCGCACCATGGTGAGCAAAAATGGGCGATTTGAACTTTCAGAATTTGATTTTCATAGCTTCATGATGGTTAACACTGGTAAACATGACATTGAAAACCTAAGTAGGTGTCAGTATGCATGCCTGCACATGCATAGTTCCCTTCTACGATACAGAGCTTTCAGAGAAAGCGCTTTAGGACTACGCATTATTAGAAGGTAAATTGTACTAGTTATTTTCGCACGCGGTACGCTATCTTTAGAGTTGTATCCTGATTGTCAACAAATTACTCCATATTTGACGAATGTTTATTTTGACGGTCACTTATGACACATTTATGTACTCCTGCATTCAACCAGGCCAAAGGAATTGAAAGAAGTGTGTTGTTTCGCAAAATGTTCAGTCATGAAATGATAGAGATAATCGCAGGGCGTTATATTTATTTCATCGAATGATAATATAGCAGTAATTTTGAATGAATGTCCCTTTTCAACGTTACCATACGTATGATGAATAGAACCACCATAATAAATCAATATATCAAACTTCCTGCAAAGTAGCCATCTCACGTTGAAGTTGAAAAGGGGTAGGGTCGCTAACTATGTACCGGGGTATACCTGTATAGTGCCACATCTTTTCCGTGTCGATTTCAGACATTTCCAAATCGATTTCAGATCTTTCCAAATGAATTCCAGGCATTTCCAGATGGATTTCAGATTTCTCCATTGGAATTTCAGACATCAGAAAATCAACTTTAAAGATAACTGA
Organism: Prostheceraeus crozeri; assembly: GCA_907163375.1. Taxonomy (NCBI): domain Eukaryota; kingdom Metazoa; phylum Platyhelminthes; order Polycladida; family Euryleptidae; genus Prostheceraeus; species Prostheceraeus crozeri. The sequence continues at coordinate 572,103 of CAJQUW010002233.1, forward strand.
AATTCAATTGGAGAAATCTGAAATCCATCTGGAAATGTCTGAAATTCATTTGGAAAGATCTGAAATCGATTTGGAAATATCTGAAATAGACATGTAAAGGGTGTAGTAAGCCTAATAATTGTGTTTATGAGTCAATAATGAAGTTCGTTTTTTACAATTGTCGACAAATCACATCATATATGGTAAAAAAGAGAAATATCGAACACTAGCACTAGCAAGATGCATATTTCTATGATCGAGGCAGTTTTTCAGGAAACATTAGGAGTATGGACTATCTGGAAAATCACAGCTTTTCAATAATATGGGACTCGTCGGTTTATAAATTGTTAATAAATGGAGAGAAAGCAATTCACGACGCTCGACAGGCACTTTGCGAGAACAATCACATGAGATGTCGTCCATTTTACAGACTGTGTCGCAAACTATGCAACTTGTGTTCCCAAATTTTTCAACTTTCATGGGCAATCGCGTTTTTCAACCGAACCAAAAAACCGAGACCTATTCTTGGCTGCACCCAGGATGATCAATTCAAGACTTAGATGAGCCAGGCTCTTGTGTCTGTTCGCCTAAAAAATCCCGTGATAAGTTTATATACAGAAAAAAAATCACGGGTCTATCAATGAAGCAATGAACTATTTCCAGCTACCTTACTTACATCGATCGCAAGGACAGTTCTCAGACAATGCCGTAATTTCCGGTCTATGAGGCACGACTTAATTACTCGGAAACAGCTGATGCGCCTTACCTGCGGAGTGCGCCTTTTCTGTGGTCAAATTAGATTTTTAAGCTCGGTAAGAGATTGGAAGGCATTCATTTCACTTTTCAGCCCTAGTTTTACTCATTTGAGCTGTTACTTTGAGCGAGTCTTGAATAGCTCAAGGATGGATTGAGACTATCAATATCAACCTGGTTTACATCGGGCGGATGCAAAAGTTAAAGCGAATATTGATTCCGACGCTGAAGCGAACTGTGATTCAGATACCGAAACGAATATTGAAGTGAACAGTAGAAATTCCTATCTGCGGTTGATTAACTGTCCACTTCAGACACCAGAGACTCCGATTTCTCCGGATTTTCGTAAGCTGAGTGATTTAAAAAAGTACTGGTATGCTAGATTTTGTTAGTTTTGTTTAGCTGAACCATTTGCTATCGGGGTACTCTATTTTTTATGCTATCACATCGATCATGATCCTTAGTGATTTTTCAGATATTGCACCAAATCAGCTACTATTAACGCAGTTTTTCTCTAAACTACTGGTAGTAGGCCTACTTTCGATGACTATAGTTCCAATCGCTTCCTACTGGGCAAGACAGTATCTTCGCGCTTAACCGCGAAGTGTGTCTTATATGTTGTCAAAATACGAAATTACATAAAAATCGGCTTGTGCGCCTTATGCACTGATGCGCCTATTAGCTCGGAAATTGCGATAGTCGCATAAACGGATTTTGTTCTCACTCAATTTTTTCACACATGATAAACGGAGCCAGACTCGAAATCAGTTGGAATTTTTCGACAAAAATACGGTATGAATCTTTTATGTCCCGACAGTTTGGCGGCCTGAACTTCCAATTTTTTGTGTGATATATCAGCTAGGCCTAGATGGATGCGCACTTATTTCTGAGTGGCATCTTCTGGAATTAATCCTTTTATTGTCACGGATCTATGATATGATCTGATATTGGCAATGATGTGCATATCAGAAGAGTTGCGAGTGATTTTTCTAGCAATCTCTTACCTGTATCTGGCCAGATCTGAGATAGGTATATTTTTCTATTTGAAAATTATTTTTTTCTAGAGTGTCACAAACTATTCATGCAGCTGCACGTGTCATTTTACAATTACATTGCCATTTCCATTTCATGTCGTGAAAGGACCGCATTCTTGGTGACATTTTCTAGCATCAATCGTCTTTAAGTGAAGCGAGTGTCGTTTCTAAAATGAATTTTTCTTTTTGATGACACAACATGTGTATCTTCATGAATATTAAATCAGGGGTTATTCCACGGATGGTGCTTTGATATTTTTTGTGGCGATACTTCAGGATATCCAACATAAGAGTGAGGGTGTTGCATCCGTAATTAGTAAATACGCAGCATATGATAGGAACCTGATAGGACCTGATAGGAAGCAGGCATTGGCCAAACACGTTTGGAGGTAACCTCCATCAACATATAAAATAGTACTATTCGCAAGGAAACGTTTAAATTTATTTTTCTTGCGGTAAATATCTTAATCAATCAACGATGCCTTGGTTTCATTTCTCAATAAAACATCATCAAAAGGTGACAGAGGTCTGGAAGCTAGCTCATGATTATGACAAATATGATTCTGACTGATCAATCAATCAGATGATTCAAATGTGATATTTGAGAGGTGTATGCTACAACAACCAATCCAAAAATAACGTTCGATCATGAAGACTTTGCAAGTTCAGTTTCCATTGACTGCCATTTGCACGCTCATCGGTTGAGAGCGTCAGCTGAATTGCATACGTCTCTCCACCAATGCGGAAACAAGTTGAAATTGACTTTCGGTGACATCGAAAATCTTATGCAGTATGTTAACTTTCGGAGTTAATACCTGAAAATTGAAAATGCATGCGACAGATGATCTGACGGTAATTTATGTTAAAAGGCACAATCAAAAATATGTGTGCCAATTTTCAGGGTAGCACGAAATTTGTTTAGGTTAAAATCTAGTCTGCTATCTACATCCTATTTACACTTGCAGTCTAATTTTCCCACTAATGAGCCAAACTGCAGTGTTCACAGAAATTTGACCGTCAGACAAGCGCGATAACTTGTTAAACTAAGTTGTTTTGAAAATCAGATTTGATTGTTTAGGCATTTTAGACACCTTACGAGGATGGGAGTAGCATAATTAGAATCGCACTGATTTCTTTTCTTTCGGTTACGACGGTTTTCCGGTCTGGGATTAATTCAAAAACTGCGTGGTGAAATGTTCGTTTAAGCGATCATAGGCAAAAAAGGGAATAAAATCATCTTTCACTGCATGCAACAGCTCGTTATTAAAATGACTTTGCAGAGCGACAGCCCGCGAAACCTGGCACTTAATACAGCTGCCGACATCTGATAAATTAGATAACTTTCTGTAGGCTTTGAAATGCAATTTATATACAGTAGTGCTTTGCGTCATTGACAATAATTCAATTGACTACTGATCACTAAAATCCTAGATGTCATCGGTCGATCGATACCTATCCTGGCCACATGTTTCCGCTGCAGTCGTAACAAGTAATGAGAACATCTGAAATTAAACTACACAGCAACATGGATAATTCACTATTTAATAATATTGTTTCCTATTTGTTTGATCAAGCTTCTACTTATTTGTGCTAATTTCAGATCGGTATGAGCTAAATCGAAAAAAATTCACATATCATCGAAAAATCATGAATGATTGACTAATATTTGATGTTTATTTAACACATTCCATAGTGGCATACATTGTTTGGCTTAGAGGATCTATTCCATCTGATGCATCAGCACCATGTAACTGATGAATTATGGGCTATACAAAGAAACAACTACTAAATAAATTGACGTTCCCGACCCCAATAGGGGCAGAGAAATATTTTCCAGTAACATTGAAAGTAATGATTTTTCTTTAAACAAGCGCATACATGGTTGCATCGTCCCTGCGGTCTTGGAATGTCATTGAATTTCTCCAATCTGAATTCGCGGGAATGATGTATCTAGGTATATCGTACATGTCCGTAAATATAGATTTCACATGTAAACTGGTGCTGAATTGTCTTAGACCTGAAGACTATGGATCCTCAGACCAAAGGTTGTTTTCGCCTATTTATACTTCGAGCTTTATCAAAGTTTTAGGCTGAGAAATTTCACATGAGACTCCTTGACATCATATCAGACTACTGGGACATCTGAATACGTCGGCTGGAGGTCAAATTGTCAACAATGAATAACGTGTATTATGTGCGATCCCTGTTTTGGAATTTGTTGCGCACCTTCCATCGTCAAAATAATCAAAGCATTTCGCTTGCTTATCTTATATTTCCTTTATTGCAGATCTTTCGTGGAACAGACTCTCAGACATTCCAAGACTTGTCTGCGAATTCCATTCAATGCAGATTCTAAAGTGCTCCCACAACGTTATCAAAAGCATTCCATCAGTTATCTGCCACCTAAGTAATCTTCGGCATCTTGATCTCAGTCGAAATCATCTATCGCATTTGCCCATAGCGATATGTCGTTTGCAGTCGCTGGAAGTTCTTCTAGTAGCGAGTAATCGATTGGTTTCCATTCCGGAAGAAATCTCAATGCTTCAACGATTGACAGAATTGGTAAGTTGTGGGCAATGTATCTTCAATATTCTTGTAGTTTTTCTTGATAATGCGATGATGTTTTTTGATACATTTTTTATTTCGTACTACGAAAATTATTTCAACTTTTCGTTACTTAAAGGAGATTGTGATCGCATCCTTGGCTCTATTACTGAACTGTTTGCTACTTTTTGATAGCTATGGTGCAGTGTATCATTGAATCCGTAGAGTATTGCACGAATACGAGACTTCACGTCTGGTCAACCGAGGAAAAATCGAGTTGGATGTCTAATTTTTAGGTTTGGGTAATTCATTTGAACTCATCTTGCCCACTGACTTTCAAACCCTTCCGAGTTTCGTGTCAATAATGAGCAATTATCAAATGCGCGATTTGACGTACTTGCATTTGATGCCCTATAAGAAAGCCTATATAGCGGCAAGGTCACATTGTCGATAACCCTACCAGCAAGCCATAAATGTAGGCCTATAGACCCATGTGGTGATCATGTTATAGGCCTACTGCCGGTGTCGCAACCGTCAAACTTTAAAACAAACATAATCATGTGTTTTTGAAGTTGTCACATATTCATATACTTTTGTCATAACCTACTTTTTGGTGATTTGTCGAATTTCTCTTACTCTCTCTGTAATGGAGGTATGTACATTGTAATTCAGTTCTTTTATCAACAGTTATGATAATTGTTATCGAAAATTTGAAGTCACAATTCTAAGGAATAATGCAATTTTACAAAACGTGAAACGAGGCTGCTTGAAATTATTCGCAAGCATGTCACTTTCCAATGAAGGTAATTTGGGAGTGATGACAGCACGGCTGACTTACAGCATTTCAGTCAGTGGCACAAATATTCAATGCGCAAAATTGTTTAATGATTTCATATTTGCCTTGATTCGAAATTACTTCATGAAATGTAATTTTCTACATCTTATCTTGAGGTATTATGACAAGGAATCATGCATTAACTACAAGGGCAAACACATTTTTTGATTCCCCATTCTGAATGGACAGTGCCCGAAACCATCATAGTAGGAGACATGAATAAAATTGTATTGTTACTGCGGTTCATCTCCCGGTTCATCTCCTGAAACATCAAAATAATTAGAAAGTTAAGTGGCTTCAATATCTTTTCATTCAGAACGATGCTCTCATAAAGCCAATAAGAACTCAGAAGTGCTGAAATTACATGACCGAGCTTTGTAAATATACGATTTAATAAATACAATCGTTGTCCACGATAGCTTGAAATGTTTGGTCTTTTCCGGTTTTTCTCGAGGAATTCTTTCAATAAGTAATATCACACTCAGTTGCCATGAAACATTGCAGTGGTGGTTTGAAATAGAGTAGGCCTGAAATATTCATGTCATAATAGGCAGGTATCTGCAATATTTCTTTCACCACGATCCTACTTACTCTTACTCCTCGTTTATTGTCTCTTCTTCCCCAGGTTTGAGGGTTGGACAACGGGGTTGTGTCGGTTGTCGGGATGTATGCGCCTTCTTTATTCTGGTCGGTCTTGCATCTATTGAGGGTCCAGATGCAGGAGCTCAGGATTTCTCTTGACATTGTGCCATCATCTCTTCCTCTGTCCACCTGTGATGTTCGGTTCCGTCACTTCATGATCCAAGATTCTCTTTGGCGACTTGCAGTCCGGCTGCACGTGACCAAACCAGCTCAAGCGATTTGGCGCAAGACTGATACCAGGTCATGCAAGTGGAGCAGGCCTCTCAGTTCGCACATGGAGCGGTGTTCACGAAGCTTGATGGAACTCATCCATCGGATCATAGCGCTCTCATTTCTTGCCAGGCGAGTAAGGTCATCAGCTTTAATGTGCCACGTCTTCGACGTATGCAGTAAGTCACTCCTGATAAAGGCATTGTATACCTGACCCCTGAGCTTCATCGAGATATTCTTGTTGTTAAGAACAGGCAAAAGGTCGTGGAAATTCTCCCAGGCGCTTCTTATGCGAGCTGTGATAGCCTCACAACAACCTCCTGAATTGCCTAGTCTATCGCCCAGGCAACAGAAGTCTTCAACCATTCAATTGAGTCTTCGCCTATATTTATCTCCCTGACCTTTTCTTGATACACAGGAAGCTCACCCCTACATCGCCAAATGAGCCTATTTATATAGGTCATATATATATATATATATATATATATATATATATATATATATATATATATATATTTTTGAAAGAAAAACAACTATGTTTCTATCAACCGAACATGTTTCGGAATGTAATGATCATTCCATCTTCAGCGGTACAGGAATCCGATAAAACAACAGAAGTAAGCTTATATACAGATCAGCGTAAAATGCAAGAACCGATATCCATCAAATATGACGTGTAAAACTATGATGCTATGTACAGGAAAAATGACGTCATGAAAATCACAAATTCAAGTGCACTGAGGGCCCTTCCTTTCATTTAGATAGCGATATCGATATTTTCTTTCAGAAGAATAGACTCCAAGATAAGAGGATAGGCTGATGCACGATATAATAGAAATTTTCAGCTTTAGGATGGTGCTCTCATGTAAAGAGATTTCAGTGGCTACGGGGCTTTCAAATCATCGCTGATTCGAGTGGCTAAGTGGGCGCTGGCGCACCACAATGTATCGCATTCGCATTGCGACAGCGAAACACAAATATGTAACATTCGATTTTTATCAAACGAAAGCCAAAATCGTTGATGAAATGGTCAATCTATTGGTTTGAAAATTGGTTTTGAAAATTTTCACAATTTTAAATTTCATTTTCAACTCATTTCATTTCTTATGCGTCTTTTAAGTTGGCATCTTTTTTAGGATGGTTTACTTTGGGACCAGTAGCAAGTATTGGACAGAGTATTCCTTATCCACTTTTTCTTGGTCACACAACACTTTTTATTTTTTTTTCTTTTTATATTGTCATTTCTTTTTATTTCATTTTTTTGATTTTTTCAACCGTATTCTGAAATTCTTCGATTGATTCTCTCTATTTTTCTTCTCGAATTCTGGAATATTGCTGCAGATTTTATAAGTTCAGCGATTTTATAAGTAGAGGGAGAAGAAGAAGAGGAGGGTATATTAGAGCTGTAATTGGTTTCTATGCAGGTATTTAGATACCTGGCCAATATCAAATGCACCATCAAGAATGTGACAAAATGTCACGAAATATGAGGCTCTCATTCTGGCCGCATCAATTTTAAATTTTTCTCAACCGAATTGAGGAACTCGAAAAAATGCTTACAATCCTTTTCAGTGCGAAAGATCGCAAAGCAGTCATCTACATATCTAGTGTAGAAAAGGGAAGATTAAGTTCTGAAAAACGGCTTTCTAAAAGATTCATGGCAAGCGCAGCCATGGTGGGAGCCAGCTTCGAGCCCATTGGCATGCCATCAAATTTGGTAAACAATTTCTCATTAAAAGAGAATAAAATGTTAGTACATGCTATTTCTAATAATAAACTTTTTCAGCTGGTTTTGGAGACAGAACAGTGCTCAAAATCAATCAACGACAAAATGTGATCAATCGTCTTGTTGACAGGAATCGACGTAAAGAGATTCGATTTATCTTTATCAATTCCGAAACATGTTCGGTTGATAGAAACATAGTTGTTTTTTTTGAAATATGTTCAAATTGGGCACGTTATGTCTGAGTATATATATATATATATATATATATATATATTTAATATATATATATATATATATATATATATATATCGTAACATGAAAAACATCGTATTTTAAAACATCGTAAACAGATAATATCGTATATGAAAACATCGTAACATTAAAAACATCGTAAATGAAAAATATAGAAAAAAGATTCAGTTGTCAACAGATACCAGATGCTTTTCAAAATTCATAATTGTGAAGCATCCCCAAATCAAGGACTGCCCAAGTAATTTCCACATGGAATCCAAGATTTTGGTATAAAAATCAACATATCCGGTATCAAATGGAAACGATATCTAATTTATGTCCATCCATAGAATCCTAAATAGATATATATATATATATATATATACAGTATATATATTAGTGAAAATTGGCAGCAAATTATTATCTGTCTATCTATCTATCTATCTATCTATCTATCTATATATATATATATATATATATATATATATATCGCCCACATTTTCTCGTTTCCCTTCTCTCACATGAATACACAGTGGACTTGTAACTCTGTTTGACCACATGGATCATGGGTGATATCGTGCAAAGTTCGGGCATTTTCTCATGATACCAACATGAACAGTATGCACATCAATGCGATAGGAAATTTTTTTATTGAATTTTCACCCCTAGCACAGCTATGAGCCATGAACGAAGCTAGGGGTTACTCAATGAAAAGTAACAAATTGTATTATTTTAAATAAATAAAATTAAAAAAAAACAGATCTTCTAATCTGATTAAGCTGTCCCCATCAGAAGCCTATTCGCACGCCTCTTGAAAGTATCAAGATTGTATTGGTCAGGGAAAGTGGTCTGGGGAAGCTGATTCCAAAGCTGTGCCGTGCGAACAGAAAAGCTTTTCGAGCGACTCACAGTACGTGCGCGTTCTAAGTTCACATTATAGCATGTGAGTGCACTAGCTCTGCGTGTGCTTCTGGAGAAGATCTTAGGTTTGGGTACGCACTCATTTACTGCATAGCTGCTTCTACCAAAAAAATACCTGTAGAATCGACTGAGTGAAGCAACATCCCGTCTGACGGAGAGCGGCTGCAACTTGCTAACAAGTTTTTCACCCATGAGATTCTTGACACGTTTCTCAACCCGTTCAAGGAGGTTAAGATGCGTTTGTGGGGCGCCTGCCCACAGATGACAACAATACTCCATCAGAGGACGAATAGTGGACTTGTAAAGATAGCAGACAATCTGTGGTGGAAGATAGCTGCTGGCACGATAGAGACTACCAATGCGTTGAGCTGCCTGCTTGCTAATGGATTGGATGTACGGTTTCCATGACAAGTCTTTCGTAACCGCCAATCCAAGGAAGGAGATGGAATCTTGTTCTCTGATCCTATTATCTGACATCTTAATGCTATGATCATCATCTCCTTTCAGTCGTGAGTGCAGAATACTCATGAGTTTTTGAAGGATTGAAGGAAACAAGCCAATTGGCGCCCCATTCTGGGATCCTGCGTAAGTCTTCATTAAGAACGTCGCATAACTGCTGACGTTGCTGAGTGTTTTTATCGAGTCGCTCATTGGAATTGAAGAGTGTTGTGTCATCTGCATACATCACCAATTTACTCACTAGGCAGACTACTGTCACGCTTATACTTATGGAAAAAGTGGTCACGCTGGCAACTTGCAGTTGCACATTCTGGTGTAAACCAAGGTTGTGAGTGGGGCTTCATTTGGAAAGTACGGTGAGGAACGTAGGCCAACATCCCTATCTGAAGGCACTCTGTCAGTTCTTGCGCCGACTTGTGGACGTTCTCGCTCAGAATCAAATTCTCAGCTTGAACTTGACTAAGAAAAGTGCGGAAGCCACACCAGTCTGCTTTGGAGAATTGATAAACTGTTCTATGGAAGGGTGCAGACTGTGTGGAGCAAATTTGTTTGCCAGAAACTGTGATAACACAGTGATCAGACGTGCCGAGGGGAGAAGTAACCTTGTGTGAAAAACAAGTTGGATTTGAGGTGAGAAACAGGTCAAGGAGATATCCAGCTTCCCCAGCTCGATCAGGCACTCTGGTAGGACAAGTGACAATTTGACTAAGGTTGTGAGAGACAGCGAAATCCTGGGCTGCCTGACCGGAGAGATCGGTGGTGCGTGAGTGCACAAGCCAGTCAACATTGTGCACGTTGAAGTCACCAAAAACGGCAACTTCAGCGCTGGGATACTCTTGTAGAAGAGAATCGATCTTGTCAGAAAGAACATTGAAAATATCCGCATTAGTTGATGGAGAGCGGTATAGGAAAAATAGAAGAAGAGTGGTCTTCTGCAGCGGCGCAATGAAGTCAAGATACTCATGCCTTGGATCCTCTGAGATACGAAGCCTTCTCAAGGGAAGGCTTGTCTTGGCATAGACTCCAAGACCATGACAAGGTGCTTTATCCATCCGGTGAAATATGTATCCATCAGGAGTAACGTCGCTTGATGACACACTGGAATCTAACCTGGTTTCCGACAGGGCTAGAAGATCTGGTGACTTACCGGTACCTTGCAGGAAGATGTTGATGTTGTCGTAATTGGACCTCAGTCCTCTTACGTTGCTGAAGCTGATCCTGAGAGGGGTTTTGAGCTTGACGGCTTGACTACGTTTCTTGTGTGTCTTTCTCATTTTCATAATTTCTCATAGAATATCAATCAAATAAACGAAAATTATACTGTACAACAAAGTGATGCAAGAAACTTAAGAAGGCATCAGAAAAACGTAAATAATAGCAACAAAGCTGCAATAAATAATACGCAAAAAAGACACTTATAGGCACAGTTCATGTCGCAAAAGCTTGAAGAAACCCAAATGAGAACCCTTTGCCGTAACAATGGGTACAAGTCAAGTAGGCCACAGAGGAACCGGATACAGCTACACGGGCTAAACCCCTCAGTAAAGCTACCCACGCATGTCCGTGGCAGTGGAACTGTACCGCCTTTTTTCGAGCAGTTGACCGGGCCTGCCTCCCAAAGCATTACCAGTGGGTTCGGGACCCTCGAACTACCTGACGCCCGTATGCCGTGAATACGTTGGATCTGTCACACCTAAACCTGCAACAAATGGGTAAGTGCAAAAGAGAGCAGTGGAAGGAAGTTCGATCACAAATGAGCCAAATAAGTGCCATGCCCAAAAACCTGATTCAACAACATGAAACATCTGATGACTGTTCATATCTCGCAAACCAGGGGGTGGTGTTAATTGGGACGGCCGAGGCCTACCACACATTTAAAATAAACAAACGTGGAGAAAAAGAATGAAAAATTAATCAAACATAAATATATTCAATGACCAGTAAAACAAAAATAATATTCCAGAGCCTGCTAGTTAGCCGGAGCACGGTCACAAACCGCCGACAATAAACCTTTCCGACAAGGTAGAACCCAAAGAAGCATGAGCTTCAGACGACAAAGCCTTATTGCGACTCCGTTTTCACCCTTTCACCGCTTTGAGGCCGCAGGTTAAGTGAGAAAGGGAAATACAATAACTTAAAAAATTCAAACAATAAGTGAGTGTCGATGGAATTCAGTTTAATAACTTTTGATCAAATGTCCAGCAACAAAACAGCTGACCAAAGTTTCACCGTCGCTCTCCTGATAATTAGGAAAATATTCCAGGTTTCATTCAATTCTCATAGGTATCCAGAAGGCACCTGTCTGGGCATGAAAAAACACATCAGCGGAAGATTTTATGAGACTTACAAGCCTCCCTAGTTGGCTGTGACTCATAATATTTCACACACGTATAATTGTCTAAAAAAAGATGATCGTTAAAAATGATGTAAACCTTCAGTTTTGGCACATATTTCGACATTATGCTTTTTAAAATATACCATAGTTTTCATACATTATCATCCTTTCTAACATAATCCATTTTCGACTGTATCTGCGAGGGCTGCATAATGACATACTGGCGATGCTGAATAATGATAATAACTGTATGAGAAAATGATAATCAAAGAAATAGAAAGTAATGCTTTACATAGTCGAATTACTGAAGTGACTGTCTGCATAGCGCCGCGTTAAAAAGTGATATTGTGAATTGGAAGAAATTCTTCCTCCTTAGTAGAGTTACTTCAAATAGTATGACACAAATGTATTCATATAATATTACAATAGTATTGACTTTTGGGGATGAAGACATCTGACTGGATTACGTAGATTCTTCAATTGAGGACTTTGTCATACTGTCGATGTCGCTCGTCGATGGCTCATTTAGTAAAGCGTCGGCCTAGAGTGTCAGAGATCGGTGGCTCAAATCCACCAAGACGCGCAGTTATCCTCCGTCTGTGAAATTTTAGAGAGATCATGCTTACAGTGATCAATTTTTGAAGTAAATGAAAAATGCATATTTGGATAACGGAGCATGAATTAGAGTTTTAAGTGTTATTATAGAAGTTGCGTCCCTTTAAGACAGATATGCCATGCGTCTACTTACTAGTGGTCTAGAATCCTGGAAGCTTTCTGCTTGTGATTAGATATGTATAATACTGTTTCAAGAAATTATTGAGGGTGCGATATTGTCCCAATGTTGGTGAATGGTGACGGCATTGCAAACAATTATTCAGTCAACTAACTTGCAGCTATTCGACTACAGCAATCAATTAGTTGCAGTTTTTGTAACAGCAATCAATGTTTGATAACACCGGGCTCTACTAGCATCCGTCTTCGTTACAGACACACATTCACATATTTGTAGCAGAATGTTTATATGTTAGCATGACATCTTAGAAAAATGACATGATAGTTACCCATTAATGTTAAAATACATGAACTTATGTCTTTCAGTGAATATTTGCTTCGTATTTAACGTTATAGCGACACTCGTTGTCTATCATCCTGAATCGCGTGCTGTTTCGTTTGATTAATGTTCTATAACATTTTAACAACATTTATTCATTTCAGGACGTTAGTTGCAATCAACTAACGTGTTTGCCATCTCAGTTGTGTGATCTAAAAAGTATTCGAGTTCTCAATGCGAGACACAATCTTCTCCTCGAAATACCAGTCGGTGAGTGTAGTCTTACATGTTCGCAGACACCTATACGTGCAAGGAGTGTAGTCTTGCATGTTTGTAGACACCTACGTGCAAGATATGTTAAAATGTTTTTTCGACAGCTTACTACAAATTTTGTGCGTGCTGAAAATGATGGTTCCCTAAATTTTAGTACATGTGATATATTGAAATTCTGTGCAATTTTAAGTTGAGCCTGTGAACCTCACTTACAGGTTTTCGTTCAAACGCAGCTTGCTATTTTGTATGCAGTTTCACAGAACCTGTTTTTCATCTCACGATCGTCGCGTTATGTCCAGTCTATAGAAAGACAGAAAGGCGTCTTAATATTTCGTTCAAATAAAGGTGAGGATGGGATAGAAAAATACGGCACTCCCTTTAGTAACGGCTTCAATAAAATCAGATAGCTTAAAGTATTTGCTCTCACTTTAATTACTTTTGGCTATTCGATTTTATTAAAGCCGTTAATAAAGGGAGTTTTGTACTTTTCTTTCTCATCCTCACCATGAACACCCTCCCGTATAAGGCTATCAACTACATAAATAAAGGATTTATTGTTATATGCGTACATGCAGTGCCTTGATTCTGAGATATTTTGAGTCAATCTATAGATGAGTAAAAGTGAAAACTTATTTTGACTTTCAACTTCCCAATTAATACGTTGAAAAACTTAACTCATCTTCCATAGACTGCACCCTGGGTTCAAACCAACATCTGACTCATTCAACCGAAACATAAAAAATGTTAATGATGTTGATTTCATCAATTTACCTATGCATGAGTGCCGTGACTGAAGATATTAGTCACCAATGGTGGAGATGGACTTACTAGGATTAGGATTTCGCCTGGTTTCTTGAGTTTTGCTTCTATATTGCCTTGTCTCACTCAAGCAAGGCACGAAGCCATACTAGAAATTCTCTCGTTATTTCTGCCACTGGCGCACACTCTCGGTACAGACAGACAGACACGAGGCATTCTTACGTTGCCTGTCGCATTCTCGTTGATCGCGTGGATTTGAATGAGTCACGCGGTACTTGTGGCATGGACACGGGATTAAAGCAGGGATAGGGAACCCGATGCTCATTCATCAGCGTCAACATGAGCGTGATCCACCCTGACCCTTTTCCCTGCTGCTCTTCTTCATCGAAGAAAATGGCTGTCAAATAATTGTAGCGATTGAGAAATGTGCGGATTAGGAAATTTGGCGCACGATAGTCATGTGATGAGAGCGAAATGATCTTCATATGGTTGATAGTTCTTAGGAGTCTAATCAATGGTCCTAGTATTCAAAGTTTACCTTTTTGCTCATTCATTGGTCTGTTACATGATCATGCGAGGGACATTTCAAAACATTAAATGAAAGAATACTTGGAGAGTGACCAGAAGACTATCGGAATTATGTACGATCAAAGTCAAAACTATTCGAGAAGCACATATTTTTCAAAGGAAAAGTTAAATGATCAGCAAGACGTTTCGAATAACCGCTGCATTCATTCTCAACTAGTTTTTTTACTTCTTGAGAATGAATGCAGTGGTCGTGGTCATTCGAATCGTCGTTTATTTAACTTTTCTTTTTAAAGTTAATACGTCTCGGATAATTCAGACTTTTATCACATATCATATTGAAACGGAGGACACTTCCCTCATACTTTGAATGACTTCGGTGTACAAATACGACGGCGTGCATTTTACTTTTCAATGACAATTCTAGCCGTCAATTTGCAACATTTCTGAATTTCAACAACATTCGTTTAATGATTTGTTAAAATCAGAAACAGAAATTTCAATCACAGTAGAAATAATCAATTAACCCTCTTCCCCCAATGGGATCCTGGGGACGTTATTGAATAGTTCAAAAGCGGAATGTCAGTGAACGCCAGATTTTTGATAGCTTTATTTTGCTAATTCTACATCTCGCCAAAGGAGATCGTTATTGGTATTACTTCAGCGTGGGTGTGTGGGAGCCTTGAATTTGATTATCCAATGATCATACAACAGACATTCTGCGATGTTCGTTCGAATTAATCTAACGAAACTATTTGTTTGACCTTAAATCCACTCCTGAACTCACAATAAACACTAAATTTAATGCGATGTCTGAAATGTGTTAACGGAACGGTTCGCCACTTTTATAATAACCAGAAGTATCTTTTTGAATTTCTGCTCAGTGTCGGCGAAAATTTATAATGATGTCCTCTGACATTTGTTTTGGAACATAAGTCACTCAACCAGTTATCAGGAATTATCAGCAGGTCCATGTAGTTAACATCGAGCGTGGAAAGTTCAGCTGAAAGAGCGAGGATTGAAGATCAAGTTATCAACGGAGCAAAGTCAAAAGTCCTTATTACCAGTGCGAGTCCGAAGGATCAGATGAAGTCAAGAAAGTTGTCCTGTAGTTGCTACTTGAAAGGCGTCAGTGCGATCTCCATCCTCTGGTTCATGCAAGATGTGGTGCTATAAGAATTCTGGACGTCGCATACTAAACAGAGTCCGAAGTATTTGTTGTCTAAGGTTTGTAGGTGATCACTCTTCAGACGACGATTCTGGAAACCGATGGTATGTGTGTGCATGAAGTCCAAGAATTTTGTTGTCTTGGTCATGTTTTTGACACGGAAGATGTAGTGGAAGGGGCAGTCAGAACTCACATTGCAGCCGCATGAAAGAAGTGAAGGGAGCTAGCCAGCTTGCTGAGAAAGGCACTCCGTTTAGGTACACGGCCCACGTGTACGTGTTAGATCCTCAACCGAAGCATGGCCCTCACTCAATATTGACGGAGTAGCTTAAATGCGTCGACAGACGAATACTGAGGTTTACGGTACAAGTTAAATTAAATGACAAAAGTTCAAAGTCATGGAGCACAAGACAATGTGATCCTCCCGAGTTACCTATTCGCCTGTGCCAGAGACACTTCCTTTGGTGCGGACAAGTTGGAGCAGCATCATCGGTGAGGCATGCTGTCTATCGGTCGCCGTCCACCAGCAGTACCATGGTGTGACTGGCAAAGAAGACCTGGAATATCTGCGGGTCAAGCAAGACACTACTCTGGATCGACGGTACTATAATAGTCAAGCACAATAGTATAATGATATAAATAATTCGATGACATTGAACTGCCGTCCATCTATATTAGAACATCAATTGAATGCCATTGAACTATCCATTTCACTCGCGTTTGCTATCTGACTAACACTCAATTTTGAATTAATTTACTGCTGGGAGCCATTATCGGGTGCACTAAATAATTTTGCTTACTCGATGCGTTTCACTCAAGCAAACTAGACTACGCACTTCCGTTTTACGAGTATAATGGAATTCATTATTAAATTGTATACATTTATGCACAGGTTATAGACATGTGTGTGTTGTACGTATTTGTCCGAGTATGCTAAATATTGACTGCCAGTCTAGATTTAGAATTAAGATTGGCATCATTCGAAAGCTTGAATTCACTTGTTAAACCTCATTGCATATAGAAACTAGTCCAAGCAACTCCACGTGACATACAGATTATGCTTCTTAGTTTGGCATTTTTCTGATATATTTAGTTATAAATTCAAGTACATGTTGATTTTGATCATGCAAAGTCGTTCATTATCGTCACTGTCTTTCATTGCTTTTATATTGACTAATTTTTGTATGCTGTTGCATCACCCTAATTCATACCACACACAAGCAATCCTAAATCCATCAGGTTCTTTCAGTCGGTCAAATTTAACACCTGACCTGACCATCTGACTGCACACCTGATTCTTAATTGGCCAATAAGTGATCGAAGTATTTCTTCTAATGTCAGTAATGAAGTGTGGAATCGCAGAGATTTAGTTGCGTAATTCTGCATTAGAGCATTCTATTTCTGCATGAGTACAACCGTCAACCGATCGTGCAATGAATCAAGTGACTTCTGACCGACTTTGTGCGTTACTTCTACTTGTTGCGAAAGTACTTAGAGACTTGTGTGCCATAGAATGATGTTGTCAATACTTACAGCATATCTTATCAGCTGTTGTACTTGTCATCCTTATTATTTCCACTTCTGTAATATGACTATTTTGTTTACAGTTCTCCCTAATTAATCCGAATGAGCATGAGCACACGGTTGCAGTTTTATGGGTTGTAAATTGCAGAATAATCATTTTTGTAGAATGTCGCAAGTGTGGAGAATAACATTGATGCATTAGTTCTGAGACTGGACGGAAATCGAAGAAAAAGGAATGATTTGAATATCTAATTGGTCAAATTAAAACTCAATACTGTGGAAATAGGCATTTCATTAGCGCTCTTCTTAATCATTTAAAGGAATAAACATCAACTAAATTCATTTTTAGAATTTGCACCTTAATATCAACATGAGACGAAATTCACATTGATGTCCGTCAAGCTTAATTTTAGGTAAATTGAATGGACTTTCACTGACAAGTAGGCCTACATCATCTCCAAATAGGAAATTAGTCTTGAACACTGTATGCCATTGCTGTCAAATAATCGTCCATTGATTCTAAAGAGTAATGCGAAGTAAATTACTTCGAATTGAGCCATTGTCCTCCTAAGAATGGGAAATGAAGAAAATTGAAAAATGTACTGAGGAGATTGTTTGCATTGATGGTTCATCGCTCAAATCATAGAGTAAGTATATTAGGTAGAGTGGTAACTCCGCATTTGTTAAATCCCCACTGTGTATACACCTACGATTTTATCAAATGAACTCGAGGGGGACATAGTTGGTAATTGTTACCAAATGTGAGATGTGCATTGTGCAAAGTTTTGCAGTTCTGAAGAAAGTACCACAGAAGTGATCGATCATGATTGTAATGCAGAAGGAATTATGGTATTTTACAGATTCTCAGTGTCATGACAGCCTTGGAGATTTAATGTTCGTTAAATTAGCAATTCGATGGGTTCCTATTACTTTCATCCTCAACCTCAAGAGTATTTTCTTGAGCGTGATCATATCACAGGCAACCTGCCACTGAAAGAGCAAAATCACGATCAAAGACAATGATTTCAATTAACTTTGAACGATGTAAATGGGTCCACATCACTATTCAGATCCAAGAAACGAAACATCAATTTAGTGAATCATAAATTCATGCCGGTGAAAATTGAATTAAAATCTTGAAATTTCAGCCAAGAAAGCACGAATAATATCGCGACTTTTTCATGAAGATTTCCATTGTAATACGGATCATGAAATCCCCTGATAATTCCTCTTGATATCCAACTTGTTTCATGCTACCTATATAGGGACGTCATCTCGGTAGTATTTATGTTTGCAAAATTTTGACTTTTTTAAAACTGCTCAAATAATTTTTTGGACCACGGAGGCGTAATCTAGTCAAAAAACTGAATCTTTTGAGATAAAAGTTTTCACTGTATACAGATACTTTTTTGAGTCGACACTCTACCTGGATATATCCCTACTTTATGGCTCAAATTGTCTCATGTTATGGGTAGAAACATAGCATATGACACTAACCATGCAAACCGAAAGTACGTATCAAAAACAGTATAAAAACCTAAAAAACGTATGTAAATTTCGAATCCATTTCGCATTATGATATTTGTTAATGAATTTTTGATATCTTTCTTTTGGTTTTTGGCATCTGTTACTATTTCCTCCCAATGTTTCAGAGTTATATCGACTACAACTTCGAATACTCGACCTATCCGGTAACAAGCTCAGATATATTCCTCATCAGTATCAGTTGATGAATACTCTGGAAGACCTCAATCTAGACAGCAATCCGCTGATTTCACCACCTGCCAACGTAAGTGTCAATCAGCCAGTCGATTTTCAGTGGTTTATGGTCGTGTGTATGTCCTCAACTCCTTCCATACCCGCCCTCTATTCATCGGACATTTGCGTACCTTAAATTCGTCAAACATTTATATATCATGCACTCTTGATAGTTTGATGATATGTCGTGACGAGTCTAATGAGTATACAGGACTCACAAGCAGTTTTTTTAGTATTTTCTCCAATTTTTTTCGGCCAAGACCTCTTTTCAGGATTTCTCCTAGTTCCCCTGTTTTATCTGAATGTCTGAAATTGAAGAAAACCACTGACGAAGCCCTTGAAGTGACCGAATATGTTGGTGCTTATGAAATCAACATTTTGACCATATGTTCTCTGCATTGGGACATCATTGGGGAGATTGAGAGGCATGCGTCAGTTATCTAATGGTCGAAGCTCTCCTTTACCTACTTCTATTTTTTTCGGAATCTCAAAATTTTACCGTTCGGTGCCGAGTGAGTCGGAGATAAATATTCTAACTACACAGCGGTGTTCTCTTTTTCCCGTTCCCAGGTCTTTTGAGGAATGAATTTCTTCAATTTCTTCTATATGGGCAGGGTAAGGGACTTTCGATCATCAGACAGTAGACGTTTTCTTTTCCCTACTCCTAGTTTTGGGCATGAATTTCTTCAGTTTGCTATTTCTGGGCAGTGTGAGAGACTTCCTTTGATAGAACACCAAAAAATATATTGCGTTTTCTTTCACCCACATATATTTTAGGAATTTCTCCAATTCAAAAGGCTATACACACAGATCTTGTACAGACTTGTCTCGATCGTTATACTCGATGTCTTCTTTTTCCCTTTTGGAAATTTCTTTGATTCATTCTATTTATGAGAGATTAATTTTCTTTTATGAGAAACTTGTCTCTATTGTTAAATGCTCGACATTTTCTTATTTCCGCTCCTATTTTAGGGGAATTTCTTCTATTTTTTCTAGCGTACGTAGTAGAGGTTAGTCCTACCGTGGTTTTCTCGATTTTCAATGCCTCTGTCCTGGCAAAATTACGCAGTCCAAAAACCCAGTCCTTGCAGGATAGGATAAGATTCTATTTAGTTGTGATGCTAGACAATTTGAATTTCATAATATCCATGCATAAAGAGTTAGATACATATACATGTAATAACATAGATAACAAGTAGAGTATAAAGAGTTCAATAAGATCGCGAATCATAGATAGTCAAAATAGTCATAGATGTCAAATTCTTGACATTCTCCCCGCGAGATAATAAAAAGAACTCAAGGTCAAGTATAAGTAATGGAAAAAATTACTATAAAATGTTTGATTGCGAATTGTCACTTTCGTTATTCTCAAAGTCAGTTTCAAGAGGAATCAAATCTCTAGCACTGCGTTTGGTTCGGTAACCTGATGCAAACTTTATGTAAACGAAGCGAATTTCGTTGTCACTTGACTTAATCAATGACTCTTTTGCTAAAATAATATAACTTTTGCTTTAAGGGTGCAACTCTAGCCTTTGCAAATACCAATCGGTATTCAGTTTTTCTTTGCGATGGCGTGCTTAGATATACGCAAGTTGCATAGGCATCCTGACTAGCATCTGAGAAGACCAGCAGGGATACAGTGTCACCTTCAATATTGTGTAATATTCTAGGAATCGTGATGCTCGGTACTTTTTGAAATTCTGCATCGAGTAATCGCCAATCACTTTTATCTTCCTCAGACAATTCGTCATCCCAATCCACTGACTTTTTCCACAGTTTTTGCTGTAAAATTTTTTCTTTGATAGTGATGGGACTTACAAGCCCTAAAGGATCAAAAATTGAGGATAATGTTTTGAGGGTCGACCTCTTTGTAATATTTTGAAATTCCATCTGTACTGATTTGATATGTAGACTGTCTTCTCTAGTGTTCCATTTCAGACCAAGAATCTTGATAGTCTCTGATTTTATCGTGTCATCATCCGTAATTTGAGAATTGAAACTTGAGCTGTTTGATTTCCATTCACGTAGATTCATAGACGGTTTTTGAAACAATAATTTAGTTTGGTTATATTTCGTAAGCGCTTCGAACTCACTGTTAGCTCCAATAATAACGTTGTCTACGTACGTATTCCTTTTAATTTCTGCTATCAAATTCGTAAATTGTCCCTTCATTTCTGTAGAATCAAGATGATAGTTGATAACAGCTCCGAGAAGAAATGGTGAATAAACTATCCCAAAGGGAATTCTTGTAAATCGGTAAATCTGAAGATTGTCAGTTATTCGCGAAATATTTGGATTTTGTATCCAAAGAAAACGGGTAGAATCGCGATCTTCCGGATTAAGTCCAACCTGTAGAAATGCCTTTTCTATGTCAGCACACATTACAATTTCTGGAAGTCGGAATCTAATTAGCAATCCGGTTACATCATTCAACATGCATGGACCAGTCAACATCAAATCATTGAGACATTTTCCTTCTCTCGTTTTCGCACTCGCATCATAGACTATTCTAACTTTAGTAGTCTCACTGTCATTCTTTATAACCGGAAAATGTGGAATGTAGTGCTCAATCTTACTCACGCTGTCTTTCTCAACACCCTCGATCATATTTTGTTTCCTCTGTTTCTCGATGATGTCATTGTACAATTCAAGCTCTTTGGTTGGCTTTCCTTGTGGACACAATTTATGCAGTATACTGATCAATTTTGCTTTGGCTGTTGTGAAATTATCCGATATATTGTAATTCACTTCTTTCCATGGAAAGTTTACCGAATAACGACCATCAGTGGATTGATTCACATGTCGATTAAAATGATCCATTGCATTATCTCTTTTAGACATCAAATCATCTTCTGGCTTAATACCTATGCAGTCCAAATCCCATAATAATTTGGTAGGATCGTCCACTCGATTGTTACAACAGAAAAATTGTGTGACTTCCAATGAATCACCGGATTCATTAATGCCTTCAGAAAGCGAATTTCCACAAAGAATATTGCCCAGAGGGGTGTGATGAACGCATAAAGATTTGTGAATAGGCGTGGAAGGAACTTTGGATCCCATGATCTCGTACCAGTGGTCTAAACCTATCAAAATATCAATGCGATTTTCTTGTCGAACTGCCGTCGGTAAATTCACCGGATTTTGCAATTTTATTCTTTGAAATGTCTCATTATCGAATTTTACCGGTTCTTGTTTGAATATTGGTGCCATTTTTTCGATGGCGTATGCATGAATTGGTAGTGTGTATCCATCAGTTCCGTGCAACACTAATCGAACAATATATGCGTCAATTGTCTCTACTTTATCCGTATTGAACCGAGAAGTTTGTAAACTGACCTTACGTCCAAATTTTAAGTTCAGATTCTCTGCAGATCTTTTCTCTATACATGTGTATCTGGCACCTGCATCCATAAATATAAACACTTTTTCTTTCTTCATTGTTTTTTCTTGATTTGCATAACAGTCGAATGCTGCCATGATCACTCTTTCATTATTTATTCCAGAATGGAAGTAGCCATATTGTTGTAACTTTCCTTGATTTTCATTATCATACAGGATTTCTTCAGATTGGGCGATTTTTTGATCTAACACTTTGAAATGAGAATAACAAATCGCTGAATTATGACCGATCTTCTGACAATAAAAACATTTCTTTGTCTTTTGGCATTCTTGGGATCTGTGCCCCTCCATTAAACAGTTGTAGCATCTGTTTTGTGCAGATAAAATTTGCATTCGTTTATCAATTGAGCTTATTTCCTCACAAGAATCGCTCCAATGTCCAGTCTTATCACAGAAAACGCATCGTATACCTCTTGAAAATCCAGAGTGTGAATTTGTATTGGATTGCAAGGCGGTATTAAAGCTGGCAGTGCAAGGTACACCTCGATTTCGTTCAATTCTGCTTGTTTCTGGCCTCCTTGTCTTATCGTAAATTTTGGGCTTTGAGTTGCTATAATTGATGGTTCTGTCCGTCGAATCTTTGCAATAATTATCCATCTTCAAAAACTTACACAGAAAATCAAGTAATTCTTGAGCAGTTGGTTTATGATAAATATTGTCATGAAATAATTTCAATTTATGAAATTCGCGCATCATATAGAAAGGCAATTTTTCTAGTAGCTCCGGCACATATGTATCAATAGTCGCACTTTGAATACCTTGACGACTCAGAGTGAAGATTGTGGCTCTCAAATTATCGGTAAATGTTTCCAGATTGGAAAGGTTTTCTTTTACAAAAGGCAAATTGTGTAAAGTTTTCCAAAGCGTACTTTCTAAAAGTAAGGAATCTCCGTAAAAGTCTTTCAACATTTTCAGTGCTTCCGTATACACTTTTCCTTCAAATCCAAGCCCTTTGATTTTGTCATAAGCAGGTCCCTCAAGGCATCGATAGAGATAGTCCAGTTTCTGTTTGTCATTCAGATTTGGCTGTGAATCAATATTAATCTGGAAAGATTCCCAGAAATTCGTCCATTCAACCACATCTCCTCTGAACTTTGGTAATTCAATTTTGGGTAATTTCAATGTATTCTTACAAGGCGTTTTCGAGTGTAATGACTGTCCTGGAGATACTTGCTCATTGTTGTTCGAGTTAAAGGATTTTGCCAGATTAAACATATCTCTGTTCGTTTTTTCTTGAAGATTTTGTTGATTCTGTATAAGATTGCTCATCATTGACATTAATTGACTAATTTGTTGTTGTTGCATTATTTGAATTACCTGGTTGGACGACCTGAAATCAAGATTGGTATCTTGCGTTGCACATGCAGAACTTCTGTTTATTTCCGCAGAAGTCAACTCGCAGGCTTCATGCGATTGTGAATTAAAATTTTAATTTGGTTGCTTCAATAGGTCTTTCTAAATTTCTTTGATCATCAATTTGACGTAGAATATCTTCATTACAATTGTAACTCATGTCGTCAATAGTGAATACCTTGTTGATGAAAAACTGCTTGAGAATGTTTTCTCCTCCACAATTCCCACATACCCATGAAAAGTTTTCAATATTGCATAATTTCTCGTACAATTCTGTTGTTACAGTTCGTTCAGTTATTCGGTTCAGGCACTGTTCACACCACCACTCCTTGCATACATCACATTCGATTCCATTTGATATTTCTTGGGCACAATTACAACTGTTTGTCATCTTTGACAACCACGCTCTGCTACCAATTTGTCCCGGTAAAATTACGCAGTCCAAAAACCCAGTCCTTGCAGGATAAGATTCTATTTAGTTGTGATGCTAGACAATTTGAATTTCATAATATCAATGCATAAAGAGTTAGATACATGTACATGTAATTATAACATAGATAACAAGTAGAGTATAAAGAGTTCAATAAGATCGCGAATCATAGACAGTCAAAATAGTCATAGATGTCAAATTCTTGACAGCCTCCCTGGTTCTGCACTTTCACATCCGTCAGTGGAGCTCCATCTCGAACCTTGAATGACGAGGAGTGACACATAGGTTAGTTCACGAAAGAACAAAAACACTATAGACCCACTTATGGTTAACCGATTCTGCTCTGCTTACACGCCCTATCTTCCGATGTGAAATTTTGTTTCTCAAAGACCTGTACTAAAATAGACGTGGATGCCGCAGGAAATCAAATTTGCGTCAATGAAGCAGAATACGATCAAATTGTGCTCAGCTCACAGAATTAGATTCATCTGCGCGCGCTTCGGTTTCCTAGAAAGGAAGAATTGCATGTAACCCTAATATCGAAATGGCACACACATCACATAAGCAAAGATTCGCTCCCTTCTGAATGGATAATTTGGGTATCGCTGCTATTGGTAACAATCGGCAAACTAGGAGTGCCCAGCTGAGATACCAGTGAGATTTGAGATGCGTGCGTGATATGTGATATCACTTCGCACACAACACAAACACACATCGATTTGGCTGGTATGTATGCACTATACCGTGAGCAATGCCGAATTGCCGAAGTGAAGAATGTTTTGATCAAGTGAACTAATTTTCGTTACGCCTGCTACTTTTTTTATAATGATGGACAGGGGCCAATTTTATGGAGAAACTTGTGCGCAATGATCTGATTGGCAATCTCGATTTATTTGGCAATCGAAGCATTTGCTTGAAACACATTTAATCCGCAAGGACGCGCAGATTTTTTTTTTTTTTCCTCTGTGCCCAGTAAAGAGGCTCCTCCATTTCCCCCAGTTTAAGAGGCTCTCGATGTGCCGTCGATTTGGTATTCCATACACTTCAGCAGATACAACAATATGTTTAATTCTGTGGCTCAGCTTTAAAACCTTAGGCTTCTTCAACGATGTTTATGGCATCTAAATTCACTAGTTGGAATTTTGCTAACTTAGCTTGGTTAGTTAGAGACTCTTCTTCTCCTCAGCACAAATACTGCAAGAGTATTGTTCCACCTTCGATTGTCAATGATCGAGTCCCAGAAATGTCAAGGCAGCTCCTGACAAGAAAATGGTCAGAAATTAGTAAAAATAGGCCTAGTTAAAGAAAACAACTCCATTGTCCTCTTTTTCGGCTCATTTTATACTTCAAAGCTTATCCTATATGCGGTTGCTTATTATAAAGCCTGAGTATATTATGCTTACTGTAGTGATTGTTGCTTATAATTGTGTACATGTGCGGTATCTGTGTGTACGTGTATCCCCTCTCATTTATGATATTCGTGGCTTGAACCAGCTGTAGCGTTACTATAATAAATCACTAAAAAATTACGAACTTCCGCGAGTCTACGAGCATAGCCCGTAGATTAATGTTTTCAAAAACACATTTTATCAAAAGACATTCATTCTATTAAAGCGCGTTAGTGATTTGAGGGATGTGAAAAAGCATGGTGTTGATCGAGAGCCAACATTCGCAAACATTATGTCGGCAGTATTGCTCAGTTGGTTTTGGGAGGTAGTTTTATACAATGGTTCTGTGGAGGTACCTCCGCTAGCTGTGTAGTTCAGCTCTCCAATGTATTATGTTTACGTTGCCATACCACCAATTTGTCAGTATAGAGTCAGCATTATAGTTTCTCAGAGAAGGTGAAAGTAATGAATGCGGCATATAAAACTATGAAATAGGTTGTGTCTCAGAGGCATTTTGAAAGTCATGATTTTTTTAAGTTTTAACGTCACTACCCTCATACAAAAAGCTTTGACGGTGCTGACATAGTCAGACTTTTCTGGAGCGCTGCGATGCTTGTAGCCGGATGCCCTACCCACTGACTTCCAGTGACACTTTAAATGCTTGAACAAAGATGTCTCCTAGGCCAAACACTGAACCACTGTGACATGATAATTACGATATAGAAGAGAGATCTAGTGATTCATTGATCATGCCCTTTGCTGTTGTTCTTATAATGATCAGAATGAAATGAAGTAACCTGATTTCTCTATCTGTTTTTGGTCCAATGACAGTGGAATAAGCCCATCAGATAGAAAAAAATATAGAAAAAAGAACAATATGTACGAGCCTTGGGGTGTCAACAGATAGAGTACTGTGTCATGAGTTCTACAGATCAGTAATTACGGATACCTGTATGAAGTAGGGCCTATACTGAGACGACTTGGTTAGGATGCGATCTTTGCGCAACCTCTCTCGATACCTGGAGCGCTCTTCGGTTATACGAGTGACAAGCTAACGAATCTGTCCTTGATCGAAAAGTAAATTTGATTTTCATTGCTTACTCACTCTAAATTATTACGTAACATGTTAGTTCACTAGGGAAATTTTCTACCATCGATTTGGCATTTGATTAACTTTGTACGATTACACATTCATTGGCGCCATTGAATATCTTGATAAGCCTTCTCTGTTTACACCGTTATCAGCATCTATTAAAGAAAACATGAGAGAAACCGTTCATCTTCATGATCTGATGTCTTATTTCCAGGTTTAGCTTTAAAAGAATACAGAATTAAGGACAAGTTTTCCCATGTGACGTGACTTGAGCACCTCGAGAGGATCAATTTTAACTCCACCACTTATTCTTTCCCTCAAGTAGGTAGTGTGAAGCAATGTGATCTTCGATCATGGTTTAGATAATTTCGTATTATTACCTCTGCGAAAATGACTTCTATATCCTGTTTCTTCCTCAATCTTGATGAAAGCGAAATAAATCATGAGGGATCTGTGATTCTTCTCTTCTTTGCGGTAGCGATGGAAGTTTTCATTGATGAAATGAGTGAGGGACTAGGACAATTTAATGCTGATAACTGCGAGCATAAATGCATTGGGAAAATATGCTTAAGTGGAGGAATAACTTGGGATTAATTGATCTTAATTTAGACATCGTTGAAACTGAAAATATGGTGTTTGGACATGGTGTTTTGCAGTGAAACAGAGGAACACTCTCTAGAGCAAGATAATGACTGTAGGTGTGCATTAGACGATGCGTCAAGGTAAATTTTATACGTTTTGGACGACGCTATGACGCCTCTTTCGCCGGATAGCGGGAGCGTTCGTGATGTAAATAGAAAAATTAAATATAGTGTTGCATCCTCAGTTGAAACTTGAATATGGGAACAAGCCTGAATAGGAATGATCAGGCGTCCAAGTTCGCATCCCTCAACATCAGCACCTCTCCCATGAAGGGGCTTGGATTTGTGCATGGAGTTTTTGTTTGAAAATGGACAGTTTTTCTGCTTTTATAAATGGAAATGTAAGATTGGTCTTGGTGCGAACTTGTAGCAAGTACGGAGGCAATGAAAATTGGATTTCCAACAACGAGTGGAATGTGCCGCGTCATGCTGACATGTAGGTGGCTCCAAAGAAGCATTATGAAATTTGAATAAAAGTACTAGTTAAAGTTGATCAGGTCTAAAACTTCCTTGAATAATATAGACCTGTTTGCTCTTAAAAAATCGAAAAATATTTTCCGCCTTAATAATAACAATATTTATTTTTTGCTCACAATGCATGCATTAACAGACTCACCAAGTCCTGAGATACTAAATTTCTGAGCTTAATGTTTCATGCTTTCGGAAAAATCAACGTCATGTTGAAAAGCAAGAAAATTGAGAGGGTGGGAAAATAGAAATTGCATTGTGCAATGTGTTAGTAGGGATAAAATGGTTGCAAAGTGACTCAAAAAGTAATTCAATTGATGGAACAATAAATAGATTGAGATTGACTGTTTCTGAAGACCATGATCACTGAAATTGAAGACACCTGCTTCGCGAATA